>OW679200.1:31786246-31986817 GCA_940337035.1 Agriotes lineatus | reverse complement strand
ACAAAGAACAACCCCTTTCGTCCTTAGGGGCGCGTTGTACCCTCGGACTTGTGGCAGTTATAAGTGCTTTTCGTCCCTTAAAGTTCTAAGTACCGTTGTGTACCATTCTTCGCCCAGGTTGGCGGGTTTGCAATAGGAACGAACACAAAGCATCAACATACAGGGTGAGCAGTTGTGAGTTATCGTTTGGCTCAACCCTGTTACTTCTTTGAAGGATCTTGCCGCCACAATTCCCCGAGTAAGCTGGTCAACCGTCCCTATCTGCCTTTCAACCCCTGCCGCATCTAAGCTGCTATCGCAACCCTCCAGGTCGAAATCTTCCGGCATCAGCACTTCAACAACACAGTTGCTTGGAGCCCTAGCGAAGAATCAAGGTATTGTACTAGTAATTAAATAAGACAGTGAATTGCGTATTGTACAGTGACGTGCGAAGTTTCGGAACTCTCAATCTATCGTTTATGCTATTTGTGGGCCGCGTGTTAATTACCCGAGCCCTAGTTATCGTCAAGTAATGTAAATAGAAGCCTTCAGCATAAGTTTATGGAAGCCTGGCTCCGGAATTGCAGTGAGCCTTAAGGCAATTTAAATCAGCGTATTCCGGGACCTAGGTGACCAATATTCTCAGCGGATGTGCCGCTTTCTTTGCCCTCAGCCCTTATTGTGTTGCATTGTTTACTAACCCCAATTTCTAGCAGTTGCTACCTACACACTTGCCTTCGGGCCTGTAATTAGTATGGTAATAGATTACCCATTTTTAATTTAGGTATTGTTTTTCATTTCAATTATTTGTGCATTTTTGTGACTGACAAGAACTGAGTTTCTTGTTGCGTTGTGTATGTATTCCTTTGTACAGGGCCTAAGCAACTGGAGAAAGGACACCAAAAAGGTAGGTGTAAAAGCCAGTGCCGTAGGAGTACCCCTTGGAGTGCAACGCAACGCTACTGCGATTGGTTTTCGACTTTTGACCGGTCGTCAGTTAATTATCAATCTTAACATCTTTCAAATGTCGTGGCGCCTCATTACTTTGTCTTAATAACCCGATATCGACACCCCGTCGTGGCATTTCGCCCCAAAACGCACCCTAAACCTGTAAACCCTCCCACGCGATTGAGCTCTGGCCGGAGCATTTGAGCTGTGGGGTACGTGCAAGGGCGGACACTGCTACGAAAATCCCATGGGGTCTTAATGAGCAATTTATCGTGTAACAATCCCCCATGCTAAACGTTGGCAACACGCCACCATTTTTTCACAAAGCTGCACCCTGGTGACGAAGTGGCAAACTACACAATGAGCGGTAGATTTAAACGGCGCGAGCGGGAAATTTAAATGGCGCGTATAGGCAACCCTCCAATCTCATTAATTTAAAAAATATTTTGTGAATAAAATTTGATTTAAAAAATAATTCATAAACTATAATTGCTAATGCTGAATTAGGCATTTGCAATTAAAATTTACCAATTATTTCTTAAATACAAATTACAAGAGTACAACTTTTAATGTAAATAAAACAATTATTTAAGGACAGCACTAGTAAAAAAAACTTTATTAATGTAGTAAATACATTCAGCAGAAATAATATACAATACAATAAATATTAAATTCTAGAACAAAAAATAAATGCTTATAAAACATTGAATTAAACATACAGAATAAATAACAACCTACTTTGCGGCCATTTTCTTCCGATGTTCTTGGGTAATGGAGGTATTCGACTTATGCTTCTCCTTGACAAATTTGAAGATGTGGGCATCGTCAGGGCAGTTTCTCCAAAACCTATTGATGATTTGTAGAACTGCTTGAAGTTATTCTCCAAAGTAGATTGAAAATCGATAACAGAAAGAAATGCATATAAATAATCCTGAATAATTTTGATAAATAATCTAACGTTGATTATTACACACGATTGTGACATGACTGATATCATCTTCAAAATATAAACGCGATCAACACACTTACATATAATTTTGCTTCTACCACATTTGCAGCAATACCTACCTAACAATTACTTCTAATGCTTCGGAAGTTAAAGAACGCAGTACAAAAATTTATGAAAATGGTTACACTGACCTGTAGTACCAATTTCTTGCAGCCAGAAACGCAGGTAGACTTCTTTTTCGTGCCGACCATTAGCACCGTGCAAAGGACATTTATAACTGAAAAAATTTAACTATTTTAGTTAATGGGTACATGACGCAATAGATATTACAAAATTAACTATGGATGTTTAGTTCGCTATGTCGCTGTAAACAAACTAAAAATATGAATTCAGGAACTGAATCAACGTAATAGACATTAGAATTAACAAGTATTTAAACAAAATATAGGCAATACTTACTGTTTATTAGAAAAACGATGCACTTAACCTCAACAAGCAAACAAATACGGCGTTGGGAAACGCAAGGTTATGTGACGTCAAAATTGATATTCTTGTCTGCGACTGCGTATTACGGGTTGTAAATTTCCTCACCCCCGAGCAGTTGCGGTGCCCACGGAACTTTACTTGTTGCGATTGCTTAGGTCTCAGTTTCACCCCCATGATACTCGGCGAAGGCTAGCTTTTTGCAACTGGTTATTGCAGCAACTGCCCAAAACCATATATCTAATACTTACTATATTGCTAGAGGCTATGAGTGGGAAACTTACCAAGGAAGTGAGACAGACAACCAACTCTTCAATGTATAAAGGTGAGCGGTGCGCAAGGGCGGCGGCGTCGTCCGCCCAATGGGGAAGTGGTCAAGTTTAAAATTTGCTTCTAAAGGCGGAGTTCGAATTCCCGCGCATGCGCACGAGACGCGTTATACTCTAAGTGAGACTATGTCGGCGCCGTAATGTTTTCTAGCGTTCCGAGGCCCTACTAGCAATATATGTGTATTATATATATGCCCAAAACAATGACTTCATTTCACATGTTCTCTGATGAAGCATGTTTTACACGAGACGGTATTAAAAATTACACAATGAACATATCTGGGCATTACACAATCCGCATGCTATTAGACAACGGAGATTTCAACAACGATGTAGTGTGAACGTCTAGGGCGGAATTTTCAACGACAGTTTATTACCCTTGTATGTGCTACCAGAGCACTTGAGCGTCGATATTTACAGAGATTTATTGAACAACACCTTTGACCGTCTGGAAGATATACCTCTTAACATCATACAACATATGTGGTACCATCACGATGGTGCCCCACCTCATCGCGGACGGGTTGTCGTCGAGTGGTTGAACCAACATTTTGAGCAACGCTGGATTGGTAACGGCAGTCCAATTGCATGGCCTCCGCGTTCCCCAGACTTAAATTCGTTTGATTTCTACGTATGGGGACAAATGAAACAAATTGTTTACCAGGAACTAATAAACACACGGGAACATTTACTTCAAAGAATAGAGGACGCTGCTACTGAAATAAGAAATCGACCAAACGTTTTCACTAGAGTGAAAAACTCTTTAGTGCATCGTTGTGAGGCATGTGTTCAAGCAGAAGGCGGACATTTTGAGCACGTACTGCTGTAACTTATTTACTTATTTATGTGATCTTCATTTCTGTAATTAATTTTTGTAAATTTGTTTAATTAAAACTTTGAAGTTTTCTAATTCCTGAAATAATTGAAATCGGACTATGTCCAAAGGGTTTTTTTTCCTTAGAATACCTCAGCTTTCACGTGGCCAAGTTTGGCTTAGACCTAATAAATCACCTGTATTTAGGCATAGTGCATGGTATTTATTGTTATTAGGAGTTATAATACTGTCATATCATTGTTATTTGTCAACCGGATAATGTAGTCATGTAACGTACATGGTAATTTAAATTTGAGCCACATGCTTGACATTTTGATTATTACCTATCATCACATATAATAATGCAGAAAATTCCCAAGGTCACAACATTTCGACGCGTGGTCTATGTGCAGTTACTACTTTGGGCGTGTTCTTGATATTGCCGGTTGCACAGCAGCGTTGCCAGACCTGGTACAATTCTACGAAACTGGTACATTTTGAAACCGTTTGTAAAAAAGTACATTGTTAATATTTCTGGTATTAAATTTATTAAAAACAAAAACTAGAAGTCGCCTATTGCACGAAACGTGCAACTCTTTATTGGGCGAGACTCTTGTAATTATATAATCGTTAGCACGTAACACTTGAAAGCGCGCATGCAATCAGTCTGGCAACCATGCATATTCTGACCCGAGTGGTGCCGATCGGTTTGTTTACATCTGGGTGACCTAACCAAAGGTAAAACTAAGTATTTTCACAAAAGCAATAAAAGAACATTAAACATAGCTGCAATACTTTTTGCCCTTGAATTTGCCACCAAAAAAACAATCAGTGACGGACGTCCTCGCATATTGGACAGGTCTGAAGTCAAAGAAGCACTTTTGTAAGAAAATTGAAGATGTTGACTTTCCCACAAAAACAACAAAACCGACTGTAAAAATAGGTCCTCAAAGCCAAGTCGACCCATTCCAAATTTGACCAGGGCTGAAGTTCTGCAGTTTCTACAGGACTATAAATCTGACGGGGGCATTTCAGTTCTGAACGGTTTTTATTTTGAGGTATCACAGCTTCCAATTTTCAGGCCGTCTATAGTACCTACACGCATCGAAAAGCCCTCTGTCTCCCTTTTGAAAAGGCTGTGTTATCCTCACTTGTATAAATGTACTTTCAAAGCTGGTGAGTCATTTATAAACTCTATGTAACTGTTAAATTTTGTAGGAATATATGGATGTGACCACGAAAAAATGGCTCTTGGTGATTTTGAGAAACATCATAAGACACTTCACCCCAACTCATTTGTATCCAGTTGTGGTTTATTTATAAATGAAGAGTATCGCTACTTTGCTGCAACGCCAGATAGCATTTTAAATTGTAATATATGCGGAAACGGATGTGTTGAGGTGAAGTGCCCATACTGTGCTAAAGATAAGTCAGTTAGTGAATTAATTAAAATTTAAAAAACATGTCTTAGCACAAAAACGGAGCTAGAATTGGACAAAAGGCATCCATATTTTTTTCAAATTCAAATGCAGATGGCTTTGACCAGGACAACGTTTTGCGTTTTTGTCTTGTCTAGCAGAAAAGATTTCTTTGTAGAAAGAGTCAATTTTGACATTGATTTTTGGAATGAAAAAGTGCTATTGCATTGCAATTTCACAGAAAAGTTGTTTTTCCTGAGCTATATGCCAAGTATTTCACTGAGCCAAAAGAAAAACAACAAATTGAAATGCCATCTATGACCACTGGTTTGGATTCAAGTTATAGTGACATCGCCATGGATATGCCATCTACGAGTGCTGGTCCAAGTTCAGATAACATCCCCATGGACATGCGAGCTATAGGTGTTGGTTCAATTTCCAGTGACATCGTAATAGGCACCGATGATGAAGAGGTTTGTATTTTTGTGAATTATATGTTACAATGTTATGTACCTATTTTAATTATGGATTGCAGCTATGGTGTCACTGTAGGAAACCAGACGACGGCCAACAAATGGTAAAATGTTCTGACAGAAAATGTAGAATAAAATGGTACCATTCAGCATGCCTACAATTAAAAAAAATTCCTAAAGGAAAGTGGTTATGTGAACTCTGTAAATATAAATAGAATTATTTTGTTATTCTGTAATAGAATTTGTAAATATGTTGATTGTTTATTTAGCTTAAATGGCTTCAAAATATCCTTTTTTATCCATTGCAATTCTTTTTCATACTTAATTTAGACATTAGTTATTCTGTTATTTTGTACTGATAGAATATGTAAATATTTTGATTGTTTATGTACCTTAAATAGCTTCAAAATATCTTTTATACTTTATGCATTAAAATTATTTTTCTTACTTAATTTAGACATTAATTATTCTTTTATGTTGTGTAGACAGCATGTGTAATTTTATTGATTGTTAATGTAGCTTACATAGTTTCGAAATATCCTTATGTTTCTTATCGTATAGGTACTATTTAATAATTTTTGCTATGTGATATTGTAACTTTGCTTTTTATTAATTGGTCACATGCAGAAAAAGATAATAAAATAATTCTACATTATATAATAAATGGTGGTGGATAGTATTAACGTTAGATCCTTAAGTAAGTAAGTATCGTTTATTGTCAACAGATCAACTACAAGAGTGACATGGACATTGTCAGATAAAAATAATACCTAATGTACAATATTGTAGTCATAAAAACACTTTTTAATTAAAATGGATTTAAGTTAAATTTATCGATTTTATATGATTTAATATATATCGGTGGCGAATTGTAGATTTTAATACAATTATAAATGGGGGACTTTTTAAATTTAGCAGTCCCACGCCTAGGTATGGCTAACAGATTACCATGTCTGGTAGGATATTGATGAGTATTGTTACTCGTTGAAAAATAATGCATATGTTGCTGCGCAAATACTGCTAATTTGAAAATCATTATAGATGGAAATGTTGGTAGGTTGTTCTCCAAAAAGAAGGGCTTGCACGACTGGCGAGGTTTAATCTTAAAAATCAGGCGAATTAGACGCTTTTGGAGAACAAATACTCGCTTCCATTCGGTAGCCATACCCCATAACAAAACATTATAAGTCATGTGGCTGAAAGCCAAGGCATAATATACCTGTATTAAGTCAGACGTGTCAAGTACCGGCTTTAATTTTAAAATAGCGTAGTAAACACAATTCAGTTTTTTACATACTAAGTTTATTTGTTCCCTCCAGTCTAGATTAGAATCGATACATATGCCTAGATAAGTGCACAATTGGGAATTATATGGAATGCCCTTGATATTCTGCAAGGCATTAAAGTTCACGCAAACAGTTTTGTTCATGTTGAGTACAAGTTGATTTTTTAAGCACCAGTTTTTGAACTCCTGGTGACAAATTTCAATTTTATAAGTGAGTTCCTTTACCGTATCGGCAGATACAGTAAAGGCTGTGTCGTCAGCGAAGCTGACGATCTGCGTGCATGTAACATGTAAGGGCAAATAGGTAACATACAATAGATACAGCAAGGGCCTAATACCGAGCCCTGAACAACACCTAAGTTTATACGGACAGTGGTGGACGTTACATCATTAATTTTAACAAACAGTTTTCTGTTAGTAAGAAAATATATCAGCCACATAAGAAGTGGGCCCCGAATGCCTAAGCAACATAACTTTTTTCGAATGCATTCCACATTCACAGTGTCGAATGCACGCGATATGTCGAAAAATATTGATGCAACAAATTTACCGTTATCCAGTTGCTGATAGACATAGCGGAGCAGGCTAAAACTAGCAGTTTCTGTAGATCTGAGCTGTCTGAAGCCGTGTTGTATATCAGAGAACAGATTGTATTTATTCAGGAACGATACCATTCGATTTGCCACAACTTTTTCGCACACTTTGGAAAAGACACTCGCAACTGATAATTAGCTAATTTTTTTAAATTTCATTTAAAAAAGTAGGCTTTTTTAAATTAATTTCGGTGTGTTAAGTGTCACTTTTTTTCACTCAGTGAAAAAAGTGACACTTTGCTTTTAATTTAGGAATGAACGATTCTAATTGGACGTTTGCTTAGTTCCAATTCTGTCATTTCTCTTTCTATTCGATTTTTTATTAATACAATTCTATACAAAATAGGCTTGCATTTGAATATTTGATGAAATTTAAAAAAATCTTATAGACAACTCGTGTTAGCGTGCTTATTTTTCACGCGTGTGGAATATTAAACTCGGCTGCGCCTCGTTTAATAATCCTCCACACTTGTGAAAAAAAGTTGCACTTCTAACACTTGTGATCTAAATAACTATTAATACTTTTGTAGATATTATTATTATTATTAAAGTAAAAATAATTAGATTAACTTTGTTAATACGATTTATTTCATAATTATACAATTATAGGAGGGCATAAATTTACGAGTGCACAAGAAACTGTTAATATCTGATCTACCACAGCAACATCGTCAGTTTTCGTTTTCGCCAGGAACATGGGCATCGTTTCGTGAAGAACTGTATTTTTTTGACGAAGGACTCCAATAACGCGTTTGACGTGTATTCTGAAAAAAAGATATGGGTAATTAAGATAATTATTGTAACAATATACTTGCACTACCTCACGCTTGCTATATTCCTGGTTAATTCTATATCCCTTGGATCGAGCTGCCGTTTCCCTTTTAGAAAAACAGGCGTAATCACTGTGGCCATATGTAGTCCTAGGGAGTCTTATTAAAAAGCCACGATCTGTCAATACAAAATCTCCTGGCAAGAGATTGTTTAAAATCCCACAATCCTCTGTTAGACCGTTATCACTTATTCTGCCACCATATCCATGTGATATAAATGATATTGATCCAGGAGGAGTGATGCCTATTAGTACCTTTACCGTATTATGTTGTTTGTACGTAGACCATGTAGTACATTGTACTTCAAGGCTACTTGATTTTTCCACTCTCATCTCAAAACAATCGATTATTACTGAAATCTTGTTGCCAAATGCTACCTTGAAGCATTCTGGCATTGATATAATCACCTGATCTCGTTCAGGCCAAATAATAAAAATTTTCATCCGATGATACATAATATTCAATGTGGTATAAAATATTCTGGAAATTTTTGTACGCTGACGTTAAACATGTATGCCAATAAACTAAAATCTAAATTTAATCGTAAGTTTTATCACCGTTATCAAAAACGTGCCTCTAAGCATGTTTTACGTACTGAATTAGGAATAAATATATATAATTAAATGTGAACTGTATATATTGTATGTATTTGGTGTAGCATTTGCCATATAGTAGACGTGTGTAAAAGAATTTTTTTTTGTAATGTCACAAATAAAGTATATCTATATAACACGCAAAACTTTAAATGCGGGCGGGCTACAGCGTCATTCTTCCATGCTCACGTAAAACTTTTACATTCGCTGGAAAATTCTCACTTTTCTTAACTTGTAGAACAATCTACTATTAATTCACTAGCGATTTAAGAAGAAAATTAACTCGCTAGCATATAAACATTATAAACAGTTACTTGTGGAAGCTATTATAGAGATAATAATAATAATGGCAGTTTAAAATGACAAAGAAATAATAATTAATCGAGTTATTTAACAATAACAGTAACGGCGTAACTGGAGACTTGAGTTACCACATTTATATTTTTACGAAGCTCAACGCCTAAACGGCTTAAACCTGAAAAGAAACACAGATTGCAGGCAGCTGAAAATTATTTCGGTGGCGCAAATAATTCTCACATATAATCTCATAAGAGCATTAATTCTTTCCACAATTTTTTTTACTGCGTTCCAACAACGTCGTATTAATTAGGACGCCTTCCAGAGGCGAGCGTTTCCTTTCCAGAGACTTTCCATTTGAAAATATATTTTTTGGAACTTTTCCTTACTGCCAATCTCTAGCGTGCTTTTAAAACTTTCTTTAACGCAACAAAAGTTATTAAATTTGTTGTACATTTTAAATGCGGCATATGCCGCGGGTTTCAGCTAGTTAACCTATAATTCCCTTGCAAAAAAATATACGCTTTAACGCTGCCGTGAAAGAACCAACGTGTTGCGAGCAGTTGTTTGTACTTTTTTGAATGGGATAAAAATAGCCCCACTAATTTTGAACAAAGCTCTTTTATAACTATTTGTATGATTTTTGTGAATAGTTTTAGCATTGTCCTCTGTAAACATGTGGCCGCCGAAAACAATGTCAAAACAGGTTTAAAAATCCAGCTTAGTGTTGTGATTAATGGACCCGTGTCCGTATGTCAGGTAAAATCCACGATTACTTTGTTACACTTACTCGAGCAACAACATTTACGCTCGTTACTCGCATGAAGGAGTAGGAAAACAATGGAAGGAGTAGGAAAAAAACAATGGGCGCAGTTTGCGGCGAGCGGCAGCAGGGAGATCCGAGCAGGCCGCGACGGCAAAATAGGAGAAATAGCTCACGTTCTTCAGCTGTTTTTGAAAGTAGAGTCGATAAACTGCCAATTTCACTTTTTACACACGCGAACGTGTCCCTATACCTGTCCGAATACGAAAAAGCGACATACGCAGCCTTGCGAGCGCAAAAATTCGACGCGAAAGTGGGTAACCTTATTTCGAAAATTTCCTCGGCAAAAGAGCAAGCAGACAGCGTTCTTTGTCCGAAAGCGAGACATCTGGTAGAAGTAAATTGAAATGAGAAGAAGGCTCACGTGCCATGTGCGCAGTAGCGTTCCAGCTGGCGGACGAGTCCAACATGCCGAACAAGGTGAGGCCATCTCGGAATCAGTAGCGTAATGTCTAAACGGGGTGAAATTTAATTATTTAAATAAATGAAATCTGTATTATTAGCAGATTTCATTTTATTTTAAGCTTCTACCACATTCTGTAGGGTGAAGCACAGTCGAAAGACGCTTGTTGTTATTTTCTCTTATTGTTTGCTGTTGTCCAGTGTCAAGTTCCCATTTTATTTAAAAATTTCGCCGCCACTGATAATTCTACGGCGGCGCATGTGACGTCATGGCGTGCCTTCTTCTCATTTCAATTTACTTCAACACGGCTGGGTACTCAGACGACCCTCTGAATCTTTTTCCTTTTGGAGGGCCTCGTCCCATTCTCTCTGCCTCGCAGAAGGCATTGCCTAATGACACACAACCACCTGAGACCAGGTAGGCTGGGATGCCGGCCCAAGAATACGAAGAAGGCAGTGATTCAAACTGGGTAAAATTACGGCCCAACACAGGTAAGAATCCACGGCACTTCCTGAAGCGGACGAGCTGTACAGGGCGCCCGAAATTGTTGTGGTTTTACTGATGTTTAGGTGACTAAAGGTAGAAGCATCCTACGGTACGGTTTCCCACGTTAAAGCAAAATTCGGTTACAAAGAACATTTTATTACTTATAAGAAAAGTAGGCACTGTTGTACAATCCTTAAAACATATTTAACGCTGTTTATTCAACTAACATACACATTTCTTATCTGTATTTGTTCAAGAAATAGCCATATGGCTATCTCTGTTCTTCATAGCTATGATGCTGTGCATTTTTAATGATGTTAGTGAGATTACATTTAAAAACTTCCATACAACCATGTTTAGGGTGTTATACATATTGCATAAAAACTGTGGGACACACTAATTGATATTACCAGGGCGTTCTAGGACGCGCATAAAAATTAATTCAAATTCTAAAACCCCTAAACAGAAAGATCACAGCAGTAATACAAGTAAAAAACATGTTAGCACCAGAAATAAAAAGAATCATCGGAGTAAGAACACAAACCTCTGAGCTCTTTCTCTATTTCAACTAATTTAGTTTCCACGTTTCGGCTACAGTTTGACAATTATACACGACTAACCATATTTATAGGCGTTCTGAGCCTAACATAAACAAAATTACGAAATATTGAAATCCAAAATTTTTGTTTCATGTATTCCATTGGTATCGTACTCAAACCCACTGAAACGTGGCGAGAAGACCTTGTAAATGCTAATATGACGTTTGAATACAGCTTTGCTGCAGTAGGTGACACTTCGAGATGCTTTAGGCGAATTTGTTATTAATTTTGGTATCATTTTCCGCGTTTCGGCTACAATTAGACAATTTGTTATGTTATTCGACCTCATTCGTTCTACCTGAATTTTTTACTGGTTTTGGCCCTGTACTAGTGGCTTTCGAATTCATTTCAGCCAGCGTTCAGATGCTCGTAACCTGTAAAATTCCTTTATAAGCATATTCTTGGGACCGCGTAGTTTCTTGCAGTTATTTACGTTTAGGTTATATTTCTCCGAATTGTAATTATAAAGTCATTCTTTGTTCAATGTTAGAGATAAAACCGTTTCGTGTTTCAACTTTTTAACTTGCGCACTGCCCGATGTATTTATGCTTTTGAAAATAAGGTTTGATAAATCCCTTGTTTCACGTAATGTTTGAACACTGGATCAGAACTCTATCTCACCTTCCGGCAGTCGTAGCTTCGGGACTTCTTAGAAATCATTTTTATCGGTCAAGACATTTGAGTCTTGCGGAATTTTCCGTTGTGCGCTGTGCTTTGTGCACGGTGAGCGGGGCTTCCCCCGGATTTTGCCAATTCAGATATTGCATCAGCCGTTGAAGTCCTTCTTTGTTTGTGCTTTCCACCTACGCCTTTGCCCCAAGCTTTGGCAAAGGAAAGAAAGTTTCGATAAGCCCTTGGTTACCGTGCATATGGAATTATTAATTTTAGAACTCAAAACTTTCTTCCGATGGACAGTCACCAAGTCCCCGTGCATTTTGGAATCAATTAGTAGCCAGCAGTCGACTAAGCAAAACGTATGTGATTTTCGCGCCCCGGTTCGCGGGCTGCGTTGCCGCGAACAGATGAGCTTTCCATTATAAACTTGTGATTTTGATCTTTGGACCTTTCGTTAAAAAGAAAACATTTGTTATTTCGTTTTTGTAAAACGCTTTTGGAGTTTTGTGTGAGTTCTGCTTCAGCCCTAATAGTAGCGGGCTCGTGAAAGTTTGAGAGCCCGTAGCGAGCGTCTTGCGATGCATGAGGCCGGCGTAATTATTCGGGCAAAGACGTACATTGTTCGGTTCTTGCTCCTTGGATTAGGAGAGGAACAGGGGCCCTGCTCTTTGGATTAGAAGAGGACCCATTTTGCACCCACTTGCAAATCCAAAGAAGGCGCCCTAGCTAAGCCTTAGTGAATTTTCGCGTTGTGTGTGTGAAACCCCTGATTTATGCAAATCACGTATTAACGCCGTGCCCAATTTGGATACCCTGCTCGCTGCGACACCGCTTTCTGTCATTAGGGGCCATCGCCTCTTCTTTGCCAACCCTTGCCTATACTGTGGAGACCTGCACTGCCTCCCTTTCACCTCGCCAAGCGACTCCTGGGGACTGATTTTCAAAACCCACCCGACAGCATGCTTTGAAGCTAAAGTTAAAAATATTATGTACTTTTGTTGCGCATAATTTGAGTGACCTGAGTGAAGTGACGTAAAGCGTCGCGGTTTGCGCTACTCTAGTTTGATGGACACTGCGTACGCCTATCCGATTTAATCACTATGTACAGGGGCTTTACCCCTGTTGTTGTTCGTTTTGTTGCTTGTAACCTAACTTAGATTATAAGGTAGCTTTTGTTTGGGACCCCCTTTTCATTTCCAGTTAGGGTGTACCGCTTGCACATCTAATGTGAAATTTCCTGTATTTTTAACTCATTAAATAATAAACTTGTTAAAGTCAGCCTATTCATTGAATGAATTTCTGAACTTTTTTTTTTTGGTCTTCAACCAACTCAGTATGGCAAAGGCCAAGTGTAATTAAAGTGTTAAGCTAAAAGCTGGTCCTTTAACTAAGCAAGCCCCAAAACCTGGGCTAGTGTCAGTGTTCTTTTTTGCTAACCCTTTAGGCAGGTGGCCATTAAGGTAAGACATTTGACGAAGGCCACCTTGCGTTCATTCCTACAGACCTGGTGGAGCTTGGTGAGCGTCGACGAGGGGGCAGCCTGCAGCTAACCCGGTGATTTCTGATATAGCCCCGTGATGTTTCTCGTTTTGGGTCACGAGGGTTGTTCATCCCCTAAAAAACGAGTGGCGCTCTGGGTAACATTTTAAATAAAAGTCATAGGGTAAGTGCCGTCGGTTTTAAGTGAGCATTCGAACTACCCCTTCCTGACTGAGCTAAGTTGAAGGTAACTGGAACGACCACATCTGTTCCGACACAATGAAGATCTGTGTTAGTGTAAAAACCGGCGAACGCTTTACTCTTTTCCCCGATTTTATCAGTTATGCGATCAATGTCAATCCGAGTAAATTATCCTGTAACAAATTATACACGGCTAACTATATTTATAGGCGTTCTGAGCCCTCTAGTTACTCCCTAACAAAAACAAAATTACGAAATATTAGAATAACAAAACTTTTGAAGTTTGAATTCCATTAGTATGCTATTCAAACCCATTGAAACGTACCGAGAAGACTTTGTAAGTGCCAGTATGACGTTTATATCAAGTTTTGCTGCAGTAGGTGACACATAGAGATGCTTTAGGCGAATGTTTTATTAATTTTTTTATAATTTTCCACGTTTCGGCTATAGTTAGACAATTATACACGTCTAACGATAGTTATAGGCGTTCTGAGCCTTTTCGTATTACTCTCTAACATAAACCAAGTTACAAAATATTTGAATCCAAAATTTTCGAAGATTGCATTCTATTGGTATCGTACTAAAACCTACCTAAACGTACCAAGGATACTTTGTAGGTGATTATATGATATTTATATCCAGTTTTGCTGCAGTAGGTGACACTTCGAGATGCTTCGGCGAATTTTTTAAAATTTTGTTATCATTTTCCACGTGTCGGCTTCAGCTAGACAATTATACACGTCTAACGATAGGTATAGGCGTTCTGAGCCTTTTCGTATTACTCTCTAACATAAACCAAGTTAAAAAATATTTGAATCCAAAATTTTTGAAGTTTGCATTCCGTTGGTATCGTACTCAAACCCACCCAAACGTACCGAGGAGACTTTGTATGTGCTTATATGACTTTTATATCCAGTTTTGCTGCAGTAGGTGACACTTCGAGATGCTTCAGGAGAATTTTTTAAATTATTGGGATCATTTTCCACGTGTCGGCTCCAGTTAGACAATTATACACGTCTAACGATAGTTATAGGCGTTCTGAGCCTTTTCGTATTACTCTCTAACATAAACCAAGTTAAAAAATATTTGAATCCAAAATTTTCGAAGTTTGCATTCTATTGGTATCGTACTAAAACCTACCTAAACGTACCAAAGATACTTTGTAGGTGATTATATGATATTTATATCCAGTTTTGCTGCAGTAGGTGACACTTCGAGATGCTTCGGCAAATTTTTTAAAATTTTGTTATCATTTTCCACGTGTCGGCTTCAGCTAGACAATTATACACGTCTAACGATAGGTATAGGCGTTCTGAGCCTTTTCGTATTACTCTCTAACATAAACCAAGTTAAAAAATATTTGAATCCAAAATTTTTGAAGTTTGCATTCCGTTGGTATCGTACTCAAACCCACCCAAACGTACCGAGGAGGCTTTTTAGGTGCTTATATGACGTTTATATCCAGTTTTGCTGCAGTAGGTGACACTTCGAGATGCTTCAGGCAAATTGTTTAAAAATTTTTGGTATCATTTTCCACTTGTCGGCTTCAGTTAGACAATTATACACGTCGAACAATAGCTATAAGCGTTCTGAGCCTTTCCGTATTACTCTCTAACATAAACCAAGTTAAAAAATATTTGAATCCAAAATTTTTGAAGTTTGCATTCCGTTGGTATCGTACTCAAACCCACCCAAACGTACCGAGGAAACTTTGTATGTGCTTATATGACTTTTATATCCAGTTTTGCTGCAGTAGGTGACACTTCGAGATGCTTCAGGAGAATTTTTTAAATTATTGGTATCGTTTTCCACGTGTCGGCTTCAGTTAGACAATTATACACGTCGAACGATAGCTATAAGCGTTCTGAGCCTTTCCGTATTACTCTCTAACATAAACCAAGTTAAAAAATATTTGAATCCAAAATTTTTGAAGTTTGTATTCCGTTGGTATCGTACTCAAACCCACCCAAACGTACCGAGGAGACTTTGTATGTGCTTATATGACTTTTATATCCAGTTTTGCTGCAGTAGGTGACACTTCGAGATGCTTCGGCGAATTTTTTAAAATTTTGTTATCATTTTCCACGTGTCGGCTTCAGCTAGACAATTATACACGTCTAACGATAGGTATAGGCGTTCTGAGCCTTTTCGTATTACTCTCTATCATAAACCAAGTTAAAAAATATTTGAATCCAAAATTTTTGAAGTTTGCATTCCGTTGGTATCGTACTCAAACCCACCCAAACGTACCGAGGAGACTTTGTATGTGCTTATATGACTTTTATATCCAGTTTTGCTGCAGTAGGTGACACTTCGAGATGCTTCAGGAGAATTTTTTAAATTATTGGGATCATTCTCCACGTGTCGGCTCCAGTTAGACAATTATACACGTCTAACGATAGTTATAGGCGTTCTGAGCCTTTTCGTATTACTCTCTAACATAAACCAAGTTAAAAAATATTTGAATCCAAAATTTTCGAAGTTTGCATTCTATTGGTATCGTACTAAAACCTACCTAAACGTACCAAGGATACTTTGTAGGTGATTATATGATATTTATATCCAGTTTTGCTGCAGTAGGTGACACTTCGAGATGCTTCGGCGAATTTTTTAAAATTTTGTTATCATTTTCCACGTGTCGGCTTCAGCTAGACAATTATACACGTCTAACGATAGGTATAGGCGTTCTGAGCCTTTTCGTATTACTCTCTAACATAAACCAAGTTAAAAAATATTTGAATCCAAAATTTTTGAAGTTTGCATTCCGTTGGTATCGTACTCAAACCCACCCAAACGTACCGAGGAGGCTTTTTAGGTGCTTATATGACGTTTATATCCAGTTTTGCTGCAGTAGGTGACACTTCGAGATGCTTCAGGCAAATTGTTTTAAAATTTTTGGTATCATTTTCCACTTGTCGGCTTCAGTTAGACAATTATACACGTCGAACGATAGCTATAAGCGTTCTGAGCCTTTCCGTATTACTCTCTAACATAAACCAAGTTAAAAAATATTTGAATCCAAAATTTTCGAAGTTTGCATTCTATTGGTATCGTACTAAAACCTACCTAAACGTACCAAGGATACTTTGTAGGTGATTATATGATATTTATATCCAGTTTTGCTGCAGTAGGTGACACTTCGAGATGCTTCGGCGAATTTTTTAAAATTTTGTTATCATTTTCCACATGTCGGCTTCAGCTAGACAATTATACACGTCTAACGATAGGTATAGGCGTTCTGAGCCTTTTCGTATTACTCTCTAACATAAACCAAGTTAAAAAATATTTGAATCCAAAATTTTTGAAGTTTGCATTCCGTTGGTATCGTACTCAAACCCACCCAAACGTACCGAGGAGGCTTTTTAGGTGCTTATATGACGTTTATATCCAGTTTTGCTGCAGTAGGTGACACTTCGAGATGCTTCGGCTTTTTTTTTTAAAATTTAGTTATCATTTTCCACGTGTCGGCTTCAGCTAGACAATTATACACGTCTAACGATAGGTATAGGCGTTCTGAGCCTTTTCGTATTACTCTCTAACATAAACCAAGTTAAAAAATATTTGAATCCAAAATTTTTGAAGTTTGCATTCCGTTGGTGTCGTACTCAAACCCACCCAAACGTACCGAGGAGACTTTGTATGTGCTTATATGACTTTTATATCCAGTTTTGCTGCAGTAGGTGACACTTCGAGATGCTTCAGGAGAATTTTTTAAATTATTGGGATCATTTTCCACGTGTCGGCTCCAGTTAGACAATTATACACGTCGAACGATAGCTATAAGCGTTCTGAGCCTTTCCGTATTACTCTCTAACATAAACCAAGTTAAAAAATATTTGAATCCAAAATTTTGGAAGTTTGCATTCCGTTGGTATCGTACTCAAACCCACCCAAACGTACCGAGGAGACTTTGTATGTGCTTATATGACTTTTATATCCAGTTTTGCTGCAGTAGGTGACAGTTCGAGATGCTTCGGCGAATTTTTTAAAATTTTGTTATCATTTTCCACGTGTCGGCTTCAGCTAGACAATTATACACGTCTAACGATAGGTATAGGCGTTCTGAGCCTTTTCGTATTACTCTCTAACATAAACCAAGTTAAAAAATATTTGAATCCAAAATTTTTGAAGTTTGCATTCCGTTGGTATCGTACTCAAACCCACCCAAACGTACCGAGGAGACTTTGTATGTGCTTAAATGACTTTTATATCCAGTTTTGCTGCAGTAGGTGACACTTCGAGATGCTTCAGGAGAATTTTTTAAATTATTGGGATCATTTTCCACGTGTCGGCTCCAGTTAGACAATTATACACGTCTAACGATAGTTATAGGCGTTCTGAGCCTTTTCGTATTACTCTCTAACATAAACCAAGTTAAAAAATATTTGAATCCAAAATTTTCGAAGTTTGCATTCTATTGGTATCGTACTAAAACCTACCTAAACGTACCAAGGATACTTTGTAGGTGATTATATGATATTTATATCCAGTTTTGCTACAGTAGGTGACACATAGAGATGCTTTAGGCGAATGTTTTATTAATTTTTTTATAATTTTCCACGTTTCGGCTATAGTTAGACAATTATACACGTCTAACGATAGTTATAGGCGTTCTGAGCCTTTTCGTATTACTCTCTAACATAAACCAAGTTACAAAATATTTGAATCCAAAATTTTCGAAGATTGAATTCTATTGGTATCGTACTAAAACCTACCTAAACGTACCAAGGATACTTTGTAGGTGATTATATGATATTTATATCCAGTTTTGCTGCAGTAGGTGACACTTCGAGATGCTTCGGCGAATTTTTTAAAATTTTGTTATCATTTTCCACGTGTCGGCTTCAGCTAGACAATTATACACGTCTAACGATAGGTATAGGCGTTCTGAGCCTTTTCGTATTACTCTCTAACATAAACCAAGTTAAAAAATATTTGAATCCAAAATTTTTGAAGTTTGCATTCCGTTGGTATCGTACTCAAACCCACCCAAACGTACCGAGGAGACTTTGTATGTGCTTATATGACTTTTATATCCAGTTTTGCTGCAGTAGGTGACACTTCGAGATGCTTCAGGAGAATTTTTTAAATTATTGGGATCATTTTCCACGTGTCGGCTCCAGTTAGACAATTATACACGTCTAACGATAGTTATAGGCGTTCTGAGCCTTTTTGTATTACTCTCTAACATAAACCAAGTTACAAAATATTTGAATCCAAAATTTTCGAAGATTGCATTCTATTGGTATCGTACTAAAACCTACCTAAACGTACCAAGGATACTTTGTAGGTGATTATATGATATTTATATCCAGTTTTGCTGCAGTAGGTGACACTTCGAGATGCTTCGGCGAATTTTTTAAAATTTTGTTATCATTTTCCACATGTCGGCTTCAGCTAGACAATTATACACGTCTAACGATAGGTATAGGCGTTCTGAGCCTTTTCGTATTACTCTCTAACATAAACCAAGTTAAAAAATATTTGAATCCAAAATTTTTGAAGTTTGCATTCCGTTGGTATCGTACTCAAACCCACCCAAACGTACCGAGGAGGCTTTTTAGGTGCTTATATGACGTTTATATCCAGTTTTGCTGCAGTAGGTGACACTTCGAGATGCTTCAGGCAAATTGTTTTAAAATTTTTGGTATCATTTTCCACTTGTCGGCTTCAGTTAGACAATTATACACGTCGAACGATAGCTATAAGCGTTCTGAGCCTTTCCGTATTACTCTCTAACATAAACCAAGTTAAAAAATATTTGAATCCAAAATTTTTGAAGTTTGCATTCCGTTGGTATCGTACTCAAACCCACCCAAACGTACCGAGGAGACTTTGTATGTGCTTAAATGACTTTTATATCCAGTTTTGCTGCAGTAGGTGACACTTCGAGATGCTTCAGGAGAATTTTTTAAATTATTGGGATCATTTTCCACGTGTCGGCTCCAGTTAGACAATTATACACTTCTAACGATAGTTATAGGCGTTCTGAGCCTTTTCGTATTACTCTCTAACATAAACCAAGTTAAAAAATATTTGAATCCAAAATTTTCGAAGTTTGCATTCTATTGGTATCGTACTAAAACCTACCTAAACGTACCAAGGATACTTTGTAGGTGATTATATGATATTTATATCCAGGTTTGCTGCAGTAGGTGACACTTCGAGATGCTTCAGGAGAATTTTTTAAATTATTGGTATCATTTTCCACGTGTCGGCTTCAGTTAGACAATTATACACGTCGAACGATAGCTACAAGCGTTCTGAGCCTTTCCGTATTACTCTCTAACATAAACCAAGTTAAAAAATATTTGAATCCAAAATTTTTGAAGTTTGCATTCCGTTGGTATCGTACTCAAACCCACCCAAACGTACCGAGGAGGCTTTTTAGGTGCTTATATGACGTTTATATCCAGTTTTGCTGCAGTAGGTGACACTTCGAGATGCTTCAGGCAAATTGTTTAAAAATTTTTGGTATCATTTTCCACTTGTCGGCTTCAGTTAGACAATTATACACGTCGAACGATAGCTATAAGCGTTCTGAGCCTTTCCGTATTACTCTCTAACATAAACCAAGTTAAAAAATATTTGAATCCAAAATTTTTGAAGTTTGCATTCCGTTGGTATCGTACTCAAACCCACCCAAACGTACCGAGGAGACTTTGTATGTGCTTATATGACTTTTATATCCAGTTTTGCTGCAGTAGGTGACACTTCGAGATGCTTCAGGAGAATTTTTTAAATTATTGGGATCATTTTCCACGTGTCGGCTCCAGTTAGACAATTATACACGTCTAACGATAGTTATAGGCGTTCTGAGCCTTTTCGTATTACTCTCTAACATAAACCAAGTTACAAAATATTTGAATCCAAAATTTTCGAAGTTTGCATTCTATTGGTATCGTACTAAAACCTACCTAAACGTACCAAGGATACTTTGTAGGTGATTATATGATATTTATATCCAGTTTTGCTGCAGTAGGTGACACTTCGAGATGCTTCGGCGAATTTTTTAAAATTTTGTTATCATTTTCCACGTGTCGGCTTCAGCTAGACAATTATACACGTCTAACGATAGGTATAGGCGTTCTGAGCCTTTTCGTATTACTCTCTAACATAAACCAAGTTAAAAAATATTTGAATCCAAAATTTTTGAAGTTTGCATTCCGTTGGTATCGTACTCAAACCCACCCAAACGTACCGAGGAGGCTTTTTAGGTGCTTATATGACGTTTATATCCAGTTTTGCTGCAGTAGGTGACACTTCGAGATGCTTCAGGCAAATTGTTTTAAAATTTTGTTATCATTTTCCACATGTCGGCTTCAGCTAGACAATTATACACGTCTAACGATAGGTATAGGCGTTCTGAGCCTTTTCGTATTACTCTCTAACATAAACCAAGTTAAAAAATATTTGAATCCAAAATTTTTGAAGTTTGCATTCCGTTGGTATCGTACTCAAACCCACCCAAACGTACCGAGGAGGCTTTTTAGGTGCTTATATGACGTTTATATCCAGTTTTGCTGCAGTAGGTGACACTTCGAGATGCTTCGGCAAATTTTTTTAAAATTTTGTTATCATTTTCCACGTGTCGGCTTCAGCTAGACAATTATACACGTCTAACGATAGGTATAGGCGTTCTGAGCCTTTTCGTATTACTCTCTAACATAAACCAAGTTAAAAAATATTTGAATCCAAAATTTTTGAAGTTTGCATTCCGTTGGTATCGTACTCAAACCCACCCAAACGTACCGAGGAGACTTTGTATGTGCTTATATGACTTTTATATCCAGTTTTGCTGCAGTAGGTGACACTTCGAGATGCTTCAGGAGATTTTTTTAAATTATTGGGATCATTTTCCACGTGTCGGCTCCAGTTAGACAATTATACACGTCGAACGATAGCTATAAGCGTTCTGAGCCTTTCCGTATTACTCTCTAACATAAACCAAGTTAAAAAATATTTGAATCCAAAATTTTGGAAGTTTGCATTCCGTTGGTATCGTACTCAAACCCACCCAAACGTACCGAGGAAACTTTGTATGTGCTTATATGACTTTTATATCCAGTTTTGCTGCAGTAGGTGACACTTCGAGATGCTTCAGGAGAATTTTTTAAATTATTGGTATCATTTTCCACGTGTCGGCTTCAGTTAGACAATTATACACGTCGAACGATAGCTATAAGCGTTCTGAGCCTTTCCGTATTACTCTCTAACATAAACCAAGTTAAAAAATATTTGAATCCAAAATTTTTGAAGTTTGCATTCCGTTGGTATCGTACTCAAACCCACCCAAACGTACCGAGGAGACTTTGTATGTGCTTATATGACTTTTATATCCAGTTTTGCTGCAGTAGGTGACAGTTCGAGATGCTTCGGCGAATTTTTTAAAATTTTGTTATCATTTTCCACGTGTCGGCTTCAGCTAGACAATTATACACGTCTAACGATAGGTATAGGCGTTCTGAGCCTTTTCGTATTACTCTCTAACATAAACCAAGTTAAAAAATATTTGAATCCAAAATTTTTGAAGTTTGCATTCCGTTGGTATCGTACTCAAACCCACCCAAACGTACCGAGGAGACTTTGTATGTGCTTATATGACTTTTATATCCAGTTTTGCTGCAGTAGGTGACACTTCGAGATGCTTCAGGAGAATTTTTAAAATTATTGGGATCATTTTCCACGTGTCGGCTCCAGTTAGACAATTATACACGTCTAACGATAGTTATAGGCGTTCTGAGCCTTTTCGTATTACTCTCTAACATAAACCAAGTTAAAAAATATTTGAATCCAAACTTTTCGAAGTTTGCATTCTATTGGTATCGTACTAAAACCTACTTAAACGTACCAAAGATACTTTGTAGGTGATTATATGATATTTATATCCAGTTTTGCTGCAGTAGGTGACACTTCGAGATGCTTCGGCAAATTTTTTAAAATTTTGTTATCATTTTCCACGTGTCGGCTTCAGCTAGACAATTATACACGTCTAACGATAGGTATAGGCGTTCTGAGCCTTTTCGTATTACTCTCTAACATAAACCAAGTTAAAAAATATTTGAATCCAAAATTTTTGAAGTTTGCATTCCGTTGGTATCGTACTCAAACCCACCCAAACGTACCGAGGAGGCTTTTTAGGTGCTTATATGACGTTTATATCCAGTTTTGCTGCAGTAGGTGACACTTCGAGATGCTTCAGGCAAATTGTTTAAAAATTTTTGGTATCATTTTCCACTTGTCGGCTTCAGTTAGACAATTATACACGTCGAACAATAGCTATAAGCGTTCTGAGCCTTTCCGTATTACTCTCTAACATAAACCAAGTTAAAAAATATTTGAATCCAAAATTTTTGAAGTTTGCATTCCGTTGGTATCGTACTCAAACCCACCCAAACGTACCGAGGAGACTTTGTATGTGCTTATATGACTTTTATATCCAGTTTTGCTGCAGTAGGTGACACTTCGAGATGCTTCAGGAGAATTTTTTAAATTATTGGGATCATTTTCCACGTGTCGGCTCCAGTTAGACAATTATACACGTCGAACGATAGCTATAAGCGTTCTGAGCCTTTCCGTATTACTCTCTAACATAAACCAAGTTAAAAAATATTTGAATCCAAAATTTTGGAAGTTTGCATTCCGTTGGTATCGTACTAAAACCTACCTAAACGTACCAAGGATACTTTGTAGGTGATTATATGATATTTATATCCAGTTTTGCTGCAGTAGGTGACACTTCGAGATGCTTCGGCGAATTTTTTAAAATTTTGTTATCATTTTCCACATGTCGGCTTCAGCTAGACAATTATACACGTCTAACGATAGGTATAGGCGTTCTGAGCCTTTTCGTATTACTCTCTAACATAAACCAAGTTACAAAATATTTGAATCCAAAATTTTTGAAGTTTGCATTCCGTTGGTATCGTACTCAAACCCACCCAAACGTACCGAGGAGGCTTTTTAGGTGCTTATATGACGTTTATATCCAGTTTTGCTGCAGTAGGTGACACTTCGAGATGCTTCGGCAAATTTTTTTAAAATTTTGTTATCATTTTCCACGTGTCGGCTTCAGCTAGACAATTATACACGTCTAACGATAGGTATAGGCGTTCTGAGCCTTTTCGTATTACTCTCTAACATAAACCAAGTTAAAAAATATTTGAATCCAAAATTTTTGAAGTTTGCATTCCGTTGTTATCGTACTCAAACCCACCCAAACGTACCGAGGAGACTTTGTATGTGCTTATATGACTTTTATATCCAGTTTTGCGGCAGTAGGTGACACTTCGAGATGCTTCAGGAGATTTTTTTAAATTATTGGGATCATTTTCCACGTGTCGGCTCCAGTTAGACAATTATACACGTCGAACGATAGCTATAAGCGTTCTGAGCCTTTCCGTATTACTCTCTAACATAAACCAAGTTAAAAAATATTTGAATCCAAAATTTTGGAAGTTTGCATTCCGTTGGTATCGTACTCAAACCCACCCAAACGTACCGAGGAAACTTTGTATGTGCTTATATGACTTTTATATCCAGTTTTGCTGCAGTAGGTGACACTTCGAGATGCTTCAGGAGAATTTTTTAAATTATTGGTATCATTTTCCACGTGTCGGCTTCAGTTAGACAATTATACACGTCGAACGATAGCTATAAGCGTTCTGAGCCTTTCCGTATTACTCTCTAACATAAACCAAGTTAAAAAATATTTGAATCCAAAATTTTTGAAGTTTGCATTCCGTTGGTATCGTACTCAAACCCACCCAAACGTACCGAGGAGACTTTGTATGTGCTTATATGACTTTTATATCCAGTTTTGCTGCAGTAGGTGACAGTTCGAGATGCTTCGGCGAATTTTTTAAAATTTTGTTATCATTTTCCACGTGTCGGCTTCAGCTAGACAATTATACACGTCTAACGATAGGTATAGGCGTTCTGAGCCTTTTCGTATTACTCTCTAATATAAACCAAGTTAAAAAATATTTGAATCCAACATTTTTGAAGTTTGCATTCCGTTGGTATCGTACTCAAACCCACCCAAACGTACCGAGGAGACTTTGTATGTGCTTATATGACTTTTATATCCAGTTTTGCTGCAGTAGGTGACACTTCGAGATGCTTCAGGAGAATTTTTAAAATTATTGGGATCATTTTCCACGTGTCGGCTCCAGTTAGACAATTATACACGTCTAACGATAGTTATAGGCGTTCTGAGCCTTTTCGTATTACTCTCTAACATAAACCAAGTTAAAAAATATTTGAATCCAAAATTTTCGAAGTTTGCATTCTATTGGTATCGTACTAAAACCTACCTAAACGTACTGAGGATACTTTGTAGGTGATTATATGATATTTATATCCAGTTTTGCTGCAGTAGGTGACACTTCGAGATGCTTCGGCAAATTTTTTAAAATTTTGTTATCATTTTCCACGTGTCGGCTTCAGCTAGACAATTATACACGTCTAACGATAGGTATAGGCGTTCTGAGCCTTTTCGTATTACTTTCTAACATAAACCAAGTTAAAAAATATTTGAATCCAAAATTTTTGAAGTTTGCATTCCGTTGGTATCGTACTCAAACCCACCCAAACGTACCGAGGAGGCTTTTTAGGTGCTTATATGACGTTTATATCCAGTTTTGCTGCAGTAGGTGACACTTCGAGATGCTTCGGCGAATTTTTTAAAATTTTGTTATCATTTTCCACTTGTCGGCTTCAGTTAGACAATTATACACATCTAACGATAGGTATAAGCGTTCTGAGCCTTTTCGTATTACTCTTTAACATAAACCAAGTTAAAAAATATTTGAATCCAAAATTTTTGAAGTTTGCATTCCGTTGGTATCGTACTCAAACCCACCCAAACGTACCGAGGAGACTTTGTATGTGCTTATATGACTTTTATATCCAGTTTTGCTGCAGTAGGTGACACTTCGAGATGCTTCAGGAGAATTTTTTAAATTATTGGGATCATTTTCCACGTGTCATCTCCAGTTAGACAATTATACACGTCTAACGATAGTTATAGGCGTTCTGAGCCTTTTCGTATTACTCTCTAACATAAACCATGTTACAAAATATTTGAATCCAAAATTTTCGAAGTTTGCATTCTATTGGTATCGTACTAAAACCTACCTAAACGTACCAAGGATACTTTGTAGGTGATTATATGATATTTATATCACAAAAAAATTCAAATCTAATCATGATGTTACATTAGAAGTATCGAATAAAACGATTACAAATGTTAAAGTTTTTAAATTATTGGGCATTAATCTGGATTTCTCTTTAAAATGGAATGATCATATAAATGCTATCTGTAAAAAATTATCAAGTACTTGCTTTGCTCTTAATAGAATTACTCATTTTGGTGATATCGAGACTTGCAGAACTTTTTATTATTCAAACTTTGAGTCAGTTCTTAGATACGGTATAATTTTTTGGGGTAATGCTAGCAATCTAAATCGGGTGTTTGTTATACAAAAGAGAGCCATTCGCAATATATTTAATTTACAGAGACGGGAGTCATGCAAAACCAGTTTCATCAATCAGGGTATCTTAACTCTTATTAGTATCTACATACTAGAAATTTTACTGTATGTTAAGTCGAATATTAGTAAATTCAAATTTTTAAACGAGCACCATCAATATAGCACTCGTTACGGTAGTCTTAAATTTTTTAAATTTTAAACTAAATTGAAGTGAAATAAACGTAATGTAGTTTTCGTATTTAGCCTGTGATAAATTTAGGTAGTTGTACATTGTTTTAATTTTAATTGTAAGCATTTTATATATACGTTTTTTTTTAAATTTGTTAAGCAGTTTTGCTGCAGTAGGTGACACTTCGAGATGCTTCAGGAGAATTTTTTAAATTATTGGGATCATTTTCCACGTGTCGGCTCCAGTTAGACAATTATACACGTCGAACGATAGCTATAAGCGTTCTGAGCCTTTCCGTATTACTCTCTAACATAAACCAAGTTAAAAAATATTTGAATCCAAAATTTTGGAAGTTTGCATTCCGTTGGTATCGTACTCAAACCCACCCAAACGTACCGAGGAAACTTTGTATGTGCTTATATGACTTTTATATCCAGTTTTGCTGCAGTAGGTGACACTTCGAGATGCTTCAGGAGAATTTTTTAAATTATTGGTATTATTTTCCACGTGTCGGCTTCAGTTAGACAATTATACACGTCGAACGATAGCTATAAGCGTTCTGAGCCTTTCCGTATTACTCTGTAACATAAACCAAGTTAAAAAATATTTGAATCCAAAATTTTTGAAGTTTGCATTCCGTTGGTATCGTATTCAAACCCACCCAAACGTACCGAGGAAACTTTGTATGTGCTTATATGACTTTTATATCCAGTTTTGCTGCAGTAGGTGACACTTCGAGATGCTTCAGGAGAATTTTTTAAATTATTGGTATCATTTTCCACGTGTCGGCTTCAGTTAGACAATTATACACGTCGAACGATAGCTATAAGCGTTCTGAGCCTTTTCGTATTACTCTCTAACATAAACCAAGTTACAAAATATTTGAATCCAAAATTTTCGAAGTTTGCATTCTATTGGTATCGTACTAAAACCTACCTAAACGTACCAAGGATACTTTGTAGGTGATTATATGATATTTATATCCAGTTTTGCTGCAGTAGGTGACACTTCGAGATGCTTCGGCGAATTTTTTAAAATTTTGTTATCTATTTCCACGTGTCGGCTTCAGCTAGACAATTATACACGTCTAACGATAGGTATAGGCGTTCTGAGCCTTTTCGTATTACTCTCTAACATAAACCAAGTTAAAAAATATTTGAATCCAAAATTTTTGAAGTTTGCATTCCGTTGGTATCGTACTCAAACCCACCCAAACGTACCGAGGAGACTTTGTATGTGCTTATATGACTTTTATATCCAGTTTTGCTGCAGTAGGTGACACTTCGAGATGCTTCAGGAGAATTTTTTAAATTATTGGGATCATTTTCCACGTGTCGGCTCCAGTTAGACAATTATACACGTCTAACGATAGTTATAGGCGTTCTGAGCCTTTTCGTATTACTCTCTAACATAAACCAAGTTACAAATTATTTGAATCCAAAATTTTCGAAGTTTGCATTCTATTGGTATCGTACTAAAACCTACCTAAACGTACCAAGGATACTTTGTAGGTGATTATATGATATTTATATCCAGTTTTGCTGCAGTAGGTGACACTTCGAGATGCTTCGGCAAATTTTTTAAAATTTTGTTATCATTTTCCACGTGTCGGCTTCAGCTAGACAATTATACACGTCTAACGATAGGTATAGGCGTTCTGAGCCTTTTCGTATTACTCTCTAACATAAACCAAGTTAAAAAATATTTGAATCCAAAATTTTTGAAGTTTGCATTCCGTTGGTATCGTAGTCAAACCCACCCAAACGTACCGAGGAGACTTTGTATGTGCTTATATGACTTTTATATCCAGTTTTGCTGCAGTAGGTGACACTTCGAGATGCTTCAGGAGAATTTTTTAAATTATTGGGATCATTTTCCACGTGTCGGCTCCAGTTAGACAATTATACACGTCGATCGATAGCTATAAGCGTTCTGAGCCTTTCCGTATTACTCTCTAACATAAACCAAGTTAAAAAATATTTGAATCCAAAACTTTTGAAGTTTGCATTCCGTTGGTATCGTACTCAAACCCACCCAAACGTACCGAGGAAACTTTGTATGTGCTTATATGACTTTTATATCCAGTTTTGCTGCAGTAGGTGACACTTCGAGATGCTTCGGCGAATTTTTTAAAATTTTGTTATCATTTTCCACGTGTCGGCTTCAGCTAGACAATTATACACGTCTAACGATAGGTATAGGCGTTCTGAGCCTTTTCGTATTACTCTCTGACATAAACCAAGTTAAAAAATATTTGAATCCAAAATTTTTGAAGTTTGCATTCCGTTGGTATCGTACTCAAACCCACCCAAACGTACCGAGGAGACTTTGTATGTGCTTATATGACTTTTATATCCAGTTTTGCTGCAGTATGTGACACTTCGAGATGCTTCAGGAGAATTTTTTAAATTATTGGGATCATTTTCCACGTGTCGGCTCCAGTTAGACAATTATACACGTCTAACGATAGTTATAGGCGTTCTAAGCCTTTTCGTATTACTCTCTAACATAAACCAAGTTACAAAATATTTGAATCCAAAATTTTCGAAGTTTGCATTCTATTGGTATCGTACTAAAACCTACCTAAACGTACCAAGGATACTTTGTAGGTGATTATATGATATTTATATCCAGTTTTGCTGCAGTAGGTGACAGTTCGAGATGCTTCGGCGAATTTTTTAAAATTTTGTTATCATTTTCCACGTGTCGGCTTCAGCTAGACAATTATACACGTCTAACGATAGGTATAGGCGTTCTGAGCCTTTTCGTATTACTCTCTAACATAAACCAAGTTAAAAAATATTTGAATCCAAAATTTTTGAAGTTTGCATTCCGTTGGTATCGTACTCAAACCCACCCAAACGTACCGAGGAGGCTTTTTAGGTGCTTATATGACGTTTATATCCAGTTTTGCTGCAGTAGGTGACACTTCGAGATGCTTCAGGCAAATTGTTTTAAAATTTTTGGTATCATTTTCCACTTGTCGGCTTCAGTTAGACAATTATACACGTCGAACGATAGCTATAAGCGTTCTGAGCCTTACCGTATTACTCTCTAACATAAACCAAGTTAAAAAATATTTGAATCCAAAATTTTTGAACTTTGCATTCCGTTGGTATCGTACTCAAACCCACCCAAACGTACCGAGGAGGCTTTTTAGGTGCTTATATGACGTTTATATCCAGTTTTGCTGCAGTAGGTGACACTTCGAGATGCTTCAGGCAAATTGTTTTAAAATTTTTGGTATCATTTTCCACTTGTCGGCTTCAGTTAGACAATTATACACGTCGAACGATAGCTATAAGCGTTCTGAGCCTTACCGTATTACTCTCTAACATAAACCAAGTTAAAAAATATTTGAATCCAAAATTTTTGAACTTTGCATTCCGTTGGTATCGTACTCAAACCCACCCAAACGTACCGAGGAGGCTTTTTAGGTGCTTATATGACGTTTATATCCAGTTTTGCTGCAGTAGGTGACACTTCGAGATGCTTCAGGCAAATTGTTTTAAAATTTTTGGTATCATTTTCCACTTGTCGGCTTCAGTTAGACAATTATACACGTCGAACGATAGCTATAAGCGTTCTGAGCCTTACCGTATTACTCTCTAACATAAACCAAGTTAAAAAATATTTGAATCCAAAATTTTTGAACTTTGCATTCCGTTGGTATCGTACTCAAACCCACCCAAACGTACCGAGGAGGCTTTTTAGGTGCTTATATGACGTTTATATCCAGTTTTGCTGCAGTAGGTGACACTTCGAGATGCTTCAGGCAAATTGTTTTAAAATTTTTGGTATCATTTTCCACTTGTCGGCTTCAGTTAGACAATTATACACGTCGAACGATAGCTATAAGCGTTCTGAGCCTTTTCGTATTACTCTCTAACATAAACCAAGTTAAAAAATATTTGAATCCAAAATTTTTGAAGTTTGCATTCCGTTGGTATCGTACTCAAACCCACCCAAACGTACCGAGGAGGCTTGTTAGGTGCTTATATGACGTTTATATCCAGTTTTGCTGCAGTAGGTGACACTTCGAGATGCTTCAGGCAAATTGTTTTAAAATTTTTGGTATCATTTTCCACTTGTCGGCTTCAGTTAGACAATTATACACGTCGAACGATAGCTATAAGCGTTCTGAGCCTTTTCGTATTACTCTCTAACATAAACCAAGTTAAAAAATATTTGAATCCAAAATTTTTGAAGTTTGCATTCCGTTGGTATCGTACTCAAACCCACCCAAACGTACCGAGGAGGCTTTTTAGGTGCTTATATGACGTTTATATCCAGTTTTGCTGCAGTAGGTGACACTTCGAGATGCTTCAGGCAAATTGTTTTAAAATTTTTGGTATCATTTTCCACTTGTCGGCTTCAGTTAGACAATTATACACGTCGAACGATAGCTATAAGCGTTCTGAGCCTTACCGTATTACTCTCTAACATAAACCAAGTTAAAAAATATTTGAATCCAACATTTTTGAACTTTGCATTCCGTTGGTATCGTACTCAAACCCACCCAAACGTACCGAGGAGGCTTTTTAGGTGCTTATATGACGTTTATATCCAGTTTTGCTGCAGTAGGTGACACTTCGAGATGCTTCAGGCAAATTGTTTTAAAATTTTTGGTATCATTTTCCACTTGTCGGCTTCAGTTAGACAATTATACACGTCGAACGATAGCTATAAGCGTTCTGAGCCTTTTCGTATTACTCTCTAACATAAACCAAGTTAAAAAATATTTGAATCCAAAATTTTTGAAGTTTGCATTCCGTTGGTATCGTACTCAAACCCACCCAAACGTACCGAGGAGGCTTGTTAGGTGCTTATATGACGTTTATATCCAGTTTTGCTGCAGTAGGTGACACTTCGAGATGCTTCAGGCAAATTGTTTTAAAATTTTTGGTATCATTTTCCACTTGTCGGCTTCAGTTAGACAATTATACACGTCGAACGATAGCTATAAGCGTTCTGAGCCTTACCGTATTACTCTCTAACATAAACCAAGTTAAAAAATATTTGAATCCAAAATTTTTGAAGTTTGCATTCCGTTGGTATCGTACTCAAACCCACCCAAACGTACCGAGGAGGCTTTTTAGGTGCTTATATGACGTTTATATCCAGTTTTGCTGCAGTAGGTGACACTTCGAGATGCTTCAGGAGAATCTTTTAAATTATTGGGATCATTTTCCACGTGTCATCTCCAGTTAGACAATTATACACGTCTAACGATAGTTATAGGCGTTCTGAGCCTTTTCGTATTACTCTCTAACATAAACCAAGTTACAAAATATTTGAATCCAAAATTTTCGAAGTTTGCATTCTATTGGTATCGTACTAAAACCTACCTAAACGTACCAAGGATACTTTGTAGGTGATTATATGATATTTATATCCAGTTTTGCTGCAGTAGGTGACACTTCGAGATGCTTCGGCGAATTTTTTAAAATTTTGTTATCATTTTCCACGTGTCGGCTTCAGCTAGACAATTATACACGTCTAACGATAGCTATAAGCGTTCTGAGCCTTACCGTATTACTCTCTAACATAAACCAAGTTAAAAAATATTTGAATCCAAAATTTTTGAACTTTGCATTCCGTTGGTATCGTACTCAAACCCACCCAAACGTACCGAGGAGGCTTTTTAGGTGCTTATATGACGTTTATATCCAGTTTTGCTGCAGTAGGTGACACTTCGAGATGCTTCAGGCAAATTGTTTTAAAATTTTTGGTATCATTTTCCACTTGTCGGCTTCAGTTAGACAATTATACACGTCGAACGATAGCTATAAGCGTTCTGAGCCTTTTCGTATTACTCTCTAACATAAACCAAGTTAAAAAATATTTGAATCCAAAATTTTTGAAGTTTGCATTCCGTTGGTATCGTACTCAAACCCACCCAAACGTACCGAGGAGGCTTGTTAGGTGCTTATATGACGTTTATATCCAGTTTTGCTGCAGTAGGTGACACTTCGAGATGCTTCAGGCAAATTGTTTTAAAATTTTTGGTATCATTTTCCACTTGTCGGCTTCAGTTAGACAATTATACACGTCGAACGATAGCTATAAGCGTTCTGAGCCTTTTCGTATTACGCTCTAACATAAACCAAGTTAAAAAATATTTGAATCCAAAATTTTTGAAGTTTGCATTCCGTTGGTATCGTACTCAAACCCACCCAAACGTACCGAGGAGGCTTTTTAGGTGCTTATATGACGTTTATATCCAGTTTTGCTGCAGTAGGTGACACTTCGAGATGCTTCAGGCAAATTGTTTTAAAATTTTTGGTATCATTTTCCACTTGTCGGCTTCAGTTAGACAATTATACACGTCGAACGATAGCTATAAGCGTTCTGAGCCTTACCGTATTACTCTCTAACATAAACCAAGTTAAAAAATATTTGAATCCAACATTTTTGAACTTTGCATTCCGTTGGTATCGTACTCAAACCCACCCAAACGTACCGAGGAGGCTTTTTAGGTGCTTATATGACGTTTATATCCAGTTTTGCTGCAGTAGGTGACACTTCGAGATGCTTCAGGCAAATTGTTTTAAAATTTTTGGTATCATTTTCCACTTGTCGGCTTCAGTTAGACAATTATACACGTCGAACGATAGCTATAAGCGTTCTGAGCCTTTTCGTATTACTCTCTAACATAAACCAAGTTAAAAAATATTTGAATCCAAAATTTTTGAAGTTTGCATTCCGTTGGTATCGTACTCAAACCCACCCAAACGTACCGAGGAGGCTTGTTAGGTGCTTATATGACGTTTATATCCAGTTTTGCTGCAGTAGGTGACACTTCGAGATGCTTCAGGCAAATTGTTTTAAAATTTTTGGTATCATTTTCCACTTGTCGGCTTCAGTTAGACAATTATACACGTCGAACGATAGCTATAAGCGTTCTGAGCCTTACCGTATTACTCTCTAACATAAACCAAGTTAAAAAATATTTGAATCCAACATTTTTGAACTTTGCATTCCGTTGGTATCGTACTCAAACCCACCCAAACGTACCGAGGAGGCTTTTTAGGTGCTTATATGACGTTTATATCCAGTTTTGCTGCAGTAGGTGACACTTCGAGATGCTTCAGGCAAATTGTTTTAAAATTTTTGGTATCATTTTCCACTTGTCGGCTTCAGTTAGACAATTATACACGTCGAACGATAGCTATAAGCGTTCTGAGCCTTTTCGTATTACTCTCTAACATAAACCAAGTTAAAAAATATTTGAATCCAAAATTTTTGAAGTTTGCATTCCGTTGGTATCGTACTCAAACCCACCCAAACGTACCGAGGAGGCTTGTTAGGTGCTTATATGACGTTTATATCCAGTTTTGCTGCAGTAGGTGACACTTCGAGATGCTTCAGGCAAATTGTTTTAAAATTTTTGGTATCATTTTCCACTTGTCGGCTTCAGTTAGACAATTATACACGTCGAACGATAGCTATAAGCGTTCTGAGCCTTACCGTATTACTCTCTAACATAAACCAAGTTAAAAAATATTTGAATCCAAAATTTTTGAAGTTTGCATTCCGTTGGTATCGTACTCAAACCCACCCAAACGTACCGAGGAGGCTTTTTAGGTGCTTATATGACGTTTATATCCAGTTTTGCTGCAGTAGGTGACACTTCGAGATGCTTCAGGAGAATCTTTTAAATTATTGGGATCATTTTCCACGTGTCATCTCCAGTTAGACAATTATACACGTCTAACGATAGTTATAGGCGTTCTGAGCCTTTTCGTATTACTCTCTAACATAAACCAAGTTACAAAATATTTGAATCCAAAATTTTCGAAGTTTGCATTCTATTGGTATCGTACTAAAACCTACCTAAACGTACCAAGGATACTTTGTAGGTGATTATATGATATTTATATCCAGTTTTGCTGCAGTAGGTGACACTTCGAGATGCTTCGGCGAATTTTTTAAAATTTTGTTATCATTTTCCACGTGTCGGCTTCAGCTAGACAATTATACACGTCTAACGATAGCTATAAGCGTTCTGAGCCTTACCGTATTACTCTCTAACATAAACCAAGTTAAAAAATATTTGAATCCAAAATTTTTGAACTTTGCATTCCGTTGGTATCGTACTCAAACCCACCCAAACGTACCGAGGAGGCTTTTTAGGTGCTTATATGACGTTTATATCCAGTTTTGCTGCAGTAGGTGACACTTCGAGATGCTTCAGGCAAATTGTTTTAAAATTTTTGGTATCATTTTCCACTTGTCGGCTTCAGTTAGACAATTATACACGTCGAACGATAGCTATAAGCGTTCTGAGCCTTTTCGTATTACTCTCTAACATAAACCAAGTTAAAAAATATTTGAATCCAAAATTTTTGAAGTTTGCATTCCGTTGGTATCGTACTCAAACCCACCCAAACGTACCGAGGAGGCTTGTTAGGTGCTTATATGACGTTTATATCCAGTTTTGCTGCAGTAGGTGACACTTCGAGATGCTTCAGGCAAATTGTTTTAAAATTTTTGGTATCATTTTCCACTTGTCGGCTTCAGTTAGACAATTATACACGTCGAACGATAGCTATAAGCGTTCTGAGCCTTTTCGTATTACGCTCTAACATAAACCAAGTTAAAAAATATTTGAATCCAAAATTTTTGAAGTTTGCATTCCGTTGGTATCGTACTCAAACCCACCCAAACGTACCGAGGAGGCTTTTTAGGTGCTTATATGACGTTTATATCCAGTTTTGCTGCAGTAGGTGACACTTCGAGATGCTTCAGGCAAATTGTTTTAAAATTTTTGGTATCATTTTCCACTTGTCGGCTTCAGTTAGACAATTATACACGTCGAACGATAGCTATAAGCGTTCTGAGCCTTACCGTATTACTCTCTAACATAAACCAAGTTAAAAAATATTTGAATCCAACATTTTTGAACTTTGCATTCCGTTGGTATCGTACTCAAACCCACCCAAACGTACCGAGGAGGCTTTTTAGGTGCTTATATGACGTTTATATCCAGTTTTGCTGCAGTAGGTGACACTTCGAGATGCTTCAGGCAAATTGTTTTAAAATTTTTGGTATCATTTTCCACTTGTCGGCTTCAGTTAGACAATTATACACGTCGAACGATAGCTATAAGCGTTCTGAGCCTTTTCGTATTACTCTCTAACATAAACCAAGTTAAAAAATATTTGAATCCAAAATTTTTGAAGTTTGCATTCCGTTGGTATCGTACTCAAACCCACCCAAACGTACCGAGGAGGCTTGTTAGGTGCTTATATGACGTTTATATCCAGTTTTGCTGCAGTAGGTGACACTTCGAGATGCTTCAGGCAAATTGTTTTAAAATTTTTGGTATCATTTTCCACTTGTCGGCTTCAGTTAGACAATTATACACGTCGAACGATAGCTATAAGCGTTCTGAGCCTTACCGTATTACTCTCTAACATAAACCAAGTTAAAAAATATTTGAATCCAAAATTTTTGAAGTTTGCATTCCGTTGGTATCGTACTCAAACCCACCCAAACGTACCGAGGAGGCTTTTTAGGTGCTTATATGACGTTTATATCCAGTTTTGCTGCAGTAGGTGACACTTCGAGATGCTTCAGGAGAATTTTTTAAATTATTGGGATCATTTTCCACGTGTCATCTCCAGTTAGACAATTATACACGTCTAACGATAGTTATAGGCGTTCTGAGCCTTTTCGTATTACTCTCTAACATAAACCAAGTTACAAAATATTTGAATCCAAAATTTTCGAAGTTTGCATTCTATTGGTATCGTACTAAAACCTACCTAAACGTACCAAGGATACTTTGTAGGTGATTATATGATATTTATATCCAGTTTTGCTGCAGTAGGTGACACTTCGAGATGCTTCGGCGAATTTTTTAAAATTTTGTTATCATTTTCCACGTGTCGGCTTCAGCTAGACAATTATACACGTCTAACGATAGGTATAGGCGTTCTGAGCCTTTTCGTATTACTCTCTAACATAAACCAAGTTAAAAAATATTTGAATCCAAAATTTTTGAAGTTTGCATTCCGTTGGTATCGTACTCAAACCCACCCAAACGTACCGAGGAGACTTTGTATGTGCTTATATGACTTTTATATCCAGTTTTGCTGCAGTAGGTGACACTTCGAGATGCTTCAGGAGAATTTTTTAAATTATTGGGATCATTTTCCACGTGTCGGCTCCAGTTAGACAATTATACACGTCTAACGATAGTTATAGGCGTTCTGAGCCCTGGTTCAATCATTTTCTTCGTTTTGCAAAACCTACGAAACAAGATCCTGTGTTGTTAATTCTGGATGGGCATGCAACACATGCAAAAAACATTGAACTAATTGAACTTGCACGCAAGCATTTTGTGCATGTGCTTGTGATTCCTCAGCATACATCCCATCGAATACAACCGCCAGATGTATCGTTTATGTTAAAGGATGGCTTCGCAACAACCCAGAAAAAGCGTTAACTATTTATGGTGTATCACCTTTATATGGACAGGCTTACCTTAGGGCTGCTACTGCTCAGATTGCAGTTCGTGGATTTAAAACTATTTTCGAATAAATCCACCAGGGCTGTAGAGTCGAAGTCGGAAGTCGAAGTCGAGTAGTCGGAACTGTTTGGGTAGGGTCAAAGTCGATGAAAATTACCTGACTCCAACTACCGCTTTACAAGATATTTTTTGTAAAAACACAAAAATAAAAACTATTTGAAGGACTCTACTGATTATTTGAAGACTCAGACCCAGAGTTTTTAGAAATCACGATTTTCAGTACGTTGATATTATTAATTTATGATTCAAAATAGTAAATATTAAACAAGATTATAGTTATGTAATTTATTATAATCAACCACATTCCCCAAGCTTGCGAAGTTTGCCATGAGCCGGTAAAGTTTATCAGGTAGATGAAAAGGAATGGGGGGGGGGGGTATCAATATTCTAGTACTGTTCCGAGTTCCCGAGAGCATGGCTTAATTGCCACGTCAGTTGAGCGCCGACCGGGTGCTTCCCCAGGTGGCGGATAGGGGAACGGCCACGACCCTTTACGGGAATGACTGGTTAGCAGCACAGCTGTCGCAGACCAACTCACATACCGTATACCACCAGTGTTTGATGCAACGACCCCTGAGTGGCCTTCGGCGCTCAGGGTAGTGTCAACCTGGGGCACGGGGAACTGGGCTTAACCGCCTGGTTCGTGTGGATGGGACCCTACTATGAAAACCCCCCTAATCCCAAAGTACGGTGCGCGCCGAAGGGATGCATGGCCAGGAGGCAACCTGGTCCCTAGCGACTAGGGTTTCCAGTCCCGGGATCCGGTCCCGGGACAGTCCCGGGATTCTACCACAAAAACCGAGTTCCGGGACCACAACCAGAACAGGCGAAGTCCCGGGACCATGTCAACATGCGTGCGTATACTCGATATCAAAGAATTAGGACGGGTATTCACTGGCGTCCGACGTACTACTCATGCCTCTTGCACATTTTGCATTATTTGCGTTTTGCGTAGGCAGGAGAGGTATTATTTTCGGTAGGTTAGAATTAAACCTGTGTGTTCTGTTGTTTCAGCCACATTTGCATATATTCTTCGATTTATGTATTTGTCTGTCTTTTTTTGTTGGATTTAGATATGTGCGAAGAAGCTGAATAATTTATATTTTTGAGTTTTAAGTGTGTTCGTTATGTGTCTGCTAAAGTGTTTGACTATTTGAAATCAATATGGCGACAATTTTGTATATTGAAGATAAAACAATTGGCGAAATGTAAAGTTGGTTCCTGCAAAATTATTATAATCAGAGGCAGCTTGACGAAAGGATTACACAAACACTTTGCAGTTCAAACAAAAGCAAACGATGAACAGCGACATTTTTAGTACCAGAAGAAAGCAATGAAGTTGTAAACGAGCACCAATGCAAATTATCAGCACAGATATACTTTATTTAACTTAAAACACTAGTGTATCTTTGGATATTGCATTCGTAAATTTCACCTGAACACTATTTCCCTTTCGGGACTATTTTCAGGATCTTTGGGGCTAGTTCTGGGACTTGAAATATAGCTCGTAAGTCCCGAAAACCCTTTTGGTCCCGGGACTTGGAAACCCTACTAGCGACCAAGTTCGAGGCACCTGGCGCACCCCGTTGTATTTAGCTCGTCACGCATGCAGGGGGCTCCGTGCGTGTCGACACCCTTTCCCCCATACTCGTGGGAACAATATGGATAACGAAACATATTACCTAACCTTTCCAGCGGGGATGGAGACGCCCTACTGAAATCACCCAAATCAGATGTGGCTAAAAAAACCATAACTGAGGAGGGAACCACCGTCGATACGGAGGCTGATACCCTAACCTCCAAAATCAAAAAGGTGTCACTGCAACGGCTTTCTGGAGCACAGCGACGGAAAGCCGCAATCGAGAGGGCCAAAGCTCTTGGCGAACCCATACGCCATCGGAGTTAGAACCCCAAGAAACCTAACACAAACCGTGACGGGAGCTCACACGGTGCCACCGGCAGTGTTCAGAAAGGTGAAACAGCTGGCGGCTCAGGCGTATCGGCTACTACACCTTCTAAGAAAGGTGAAATAGCTGGGGGCTCAGGCGTACCGGCTACTACGCCTTCTAAAAAGAGGCAGAGGTCCGATGGGAGCACACCAAACTCCCAAACGGCGACAACTGCAAAAAAGTCCTGCACTGATGATAATGCAGTGAGGAAAGAAACCTTTAAGGAAGCCCTTAAAGGATTAAAAATGGCTATAGCTCCTCAGGATTTCCCAGATACACGCCTGACGGAGGAACAAGCCGAAGAAGTTCAGTCCACACTGTTGGGACAAATCCAACTCGGAGGGGAAGGAGCAGGACCGCATTTCAACAGCTGCTACTTTGATAAACGTGCAGTTATCCTCTCCTGCAAGAGCGAGGAAACGAAGTCATGGCTGACAACCAAGACTCCAAACCTCCAGCTGTGGGAGGCAGCTAGGCTCAGAGTAGGACCAGCCAAGGAGATCCTGAATGCGGCCAAAGTACTTATGTGGGCTCCCAAACCCTCTAGTACCAAACCGCAGAAGGAAATCCTTGATCTCCTTAAGACCCAGAACAAGGGGCTGAAGACAGAGGACTGGCGAGTCATCAACAGTGTATCGGAGCCTAAAGGCAGGACACTGATCATGTTGATCGACGAGACATCCCTATCCACTCTCCGTAACCTAAACATGAAGCCATGTCTAGGCCTAGGTAGAGCAATGTTCAGATGCCTATCTGCACCCACCCCTGACAGACAAGATGGCGCTAGCACCAGCAAGTGTCCTGAGGCTACTGCAAGTAAACCTCCAACACAGTAGGTGAGCCACGGCTGTATTATGCAGCCGGTTACAAACCGAGGACATCGATATGGCCCTCATCCAAGAACCATGGATAGCAAGGGGCTAACTAATGAGACTTGGACAAGCCAGAGGTGAGTTAATATACGATAAATCCTCTAATATACCCAGGACATATATTTATGTAAGACGGGGGGTAAAATACATGGCTCTGTGCAATTTATGTTTTAGGGATCTAACAACCATTAAACTGAAACAAGTCAGGGAGAACAACGAGAGGCAGGTAGTGATATTATCCGTATACCTTCCCTACGATGCCATCAACCCTCCACCAAGAACAGAGTTGATGGAAACTGTAACTTTCTGCGAGGCCAACTGCCTTCATTTCTTAGCAGGCTGCGATGCCAATGCGCACCACACTGCATGGGGCAGCACGGACACAAGAGAAACCGATATCCTGGAATACTTGGTAAATAATAAGTTAATAACTTACAAATACTTAACCGAGGTAGTGAGCCCACTTTTGTAGCTCGACGTCGGCAAGAAGTTATTGACATAACTCTGGCCACGGCTAGACTGCAAGACAGAGTAATACAATGGCGCGTATCTAACGAACCATTACTGTCTGATCACAGACACATTGAGTAGTACTTCCTGGCAGATTTTGAAAAGGCAACAATAACCTACCGAAATCACAGGAAAACTGATTGGGCTGCATACAGGGAGAAACTTCGTAGCAAGTTATCCGATGTTAAAACCCATATCCATACACCAGCAGACATTGAGGTAATTGTGGACCAAATGAATGACGCCATACTAACCTCATATGAAAACAACTGTCCATTAAGAAAAAGACAGACCAACAGAAAGGTCATATGGTGAAATGAACACCTGGCCAACCTGAGGAAAAGAGCACGAAAACTCTTTAACAGAGCAAAAACAGACTCATGGAGGAGCTTCTGTGGGGACACTGAAGGCACCACAGAAACAGCACGCCTCCACAAAGTTCTGTCAAAAGATCCTTTAAATCCAGTCGGGAACATGCTAAAACCGACACGGGAATACACAACCGGTGAAAGGGAAATGCTAATTCAAGCACACCTTCCAGGAGCACTGATGGTTGATCAGGTTAACATAACATCACAGCCAGTCTCTAGCAACTTCTTAAGGAGGCCCGCGAAGAGAAGAGTGGAAGGTAGTTAGGGAAGTGATCAGTCATAGCAAGGTACAGTGGGCTGTAAAATCCTTCTCACCTTATAAATCACCCGGACCAGATGGAATCTTCCCCGCTCTACTGCAGCGGGGAATAGACCTTCTGGTACCGATCCTAATTAAGATCTTTCGCTTATGCCTAGCGGGAAACTACTTGTCACTGGCGTGGAGACCGATCAAGGTCGTCTTCATTCCCAAACCAGGGCGAGCATCGTACACCCTGCCAAAGGCATATAGACCGATTAGCCGAATGTCTTTCTGTCTAAAGACTATGGAAAAACTGGTAGACAGGCACATACGAGATGGGGCATTAAAAGGCAATCCCATACATCGTAGCCAATATGCATATCAACCAGGAAAATCATGCGAATCGGCACTTCACAACCTACTCAGTAGGGTAGAAGTGTCGACAACCAACAAGGAAATAGCTCTAGCTGCTTTCTTGGACCTAGATGGAGCATTTGATAATACCTCCTTCGAATCAATAATGACTGCAACCCTAAGACATGGCGTTGGCGACATCACAAACAGATGGATAAAAACCATGTTAGAGGGACGCCAGATACAGGCCGATTTGGGTGAAGAATCCCTCAAGGTACGCGCTGTTAGAGGGGGTGTTCTATCCCCACTACTGTGGAACATGGCGTCAAAGGCGTCGTCAGGAAAGATATGTGGATTTCAGGGCTGTGGAGTCGGTAAAATAAATGCGACTCTGACTGCGACTTCTGATATTTGAGTAGTTTGAATCCGATTCCGACTATCAACTCGGACAATGATTGATTGATTGATTAAAAGCAGGGATTTAGATGGGTTAGTAGTGAGCCCAGTTTTGCACTTTGACTCTGTGGTCTTTTGTGCCCCCCCCCCCTGACCCTATTAAAATAGATCTGCACCTTCAACGAGTTGTAGGATGTTTTTTACGAGGTGCTCGTGTGTGAGAGCTGCTCCATGTGGAGTCCTCCCGAAAAGTTGCTGTCTTTTGCGGAGTAACGCTGGACAGTCGAAGATTATGTGTGAGGTTGTCTCCTCCTCTTCCTGACATAACCTACAGAGTATATCCCCTCTGTATATACCTATTTTGTGTAGGTGTTTTTTCAGGTGGCAGTGTCCTGTGACTAGCGGTCCATTTTTCTATCGCTGTTCGGATGCTTTGTTTGGGTATACCAAATACAGGTTCTGGGCCTATAAATGGGGTAGATGCACCAGCTTTTGCGAGGGCGTCTACCGCTTCCTTTCCCTCTATCCCTGTGTGCCCTGGCACCCAAATGAGCTGAACAGTGTTTTTTTCAGGTAGGAGTGTCAGGTGACTTAAGCATTCTCTTGTTAGCACAGAGCTTACACGAGGTGATTCAAGCGCTTTCAATGCCGCTTGACTGTCAGAAAGTATGCTTATGCGTTGTTGGGAATACCCGCGTTTTGCATTTTCCTGGACGCATTGCATTATAGCAAAGATTTCAGCTTGAAAAACTGTGGCTTTGGTCCCAAGAGATACACTAATGTCCTCTTTTGGTCTTACGCCATGTATTCCAGCACCCGTGCCCTCTGTTGTTCGGGATCCATCTGTGTACCAGACTAGCCCGTTTGGCATGTGGGTTGAGGTTTCTTGGGTCCAGTCATTGTGATCATACCTCACAGTGAAAAGTTTGTCAAAGGAATACTCTGGAAGGCTGTAGTCTGAGCCCATTTTTAAGATGGGGTTACCTTCGCCCACTTCCTGTATCCGTTTGTGTCCGCACCGTTCCTGGTTGGTGTTCCAGTTTTCAGTATTCTGTATGCTCCAATCTGGGCTTCCCCTTTTAGATATATGTCTAGAGGTGTTAGTCCTAAGAGAGCTTCCATAGATGCTGTTGGAGTGCCATTCATAACGCCACAGATGCACAAACAAGCCAGGCTCTGTATCCCGGATAGTTTTTTCATTACTGTTTTTTGTTCTACCTTTGGCCACCATACCAAGGTGCCATAGGATATCACGGGTCTGACTACTGTTATGTAGTACCAGTGAACCATCATTGGTTTCAGCCCCCATGTTTTACCAAACTTGCGTCTACCCATCATAAGGGCCATTTTTGCTTTGTTTGCTATTTTATCTAGGTATACATTCCAGTTTAGTTTTGCATCTAGGGTAATACCCAGATATTTAACTTCCTGGCTAACCTGAATTTTTTCACCAAAGATTGTGAGGTTGTTGAAGGCCTCTACATTCCTTTTCTTAGTGAAAGGTATTATAGATGTTTTGCTAGGCATTACCTTGAGGTTTTCCCTATTGCACCATCCCTGAGTGATGTTCAGTGCCCTTTGCATGAGGGCCGCAATGATGGTTGGATACTTGCCTATTATGAGAATGACTATGCCATCTGCATAACCTTGGGTGTAGAACCCTTCATCGTTGAGTGTCTGCAGGAGATTGTTTACTACCATGTTCCACAGTAGTGGGGATAGAACACCCCCTCTAACAGCGCGTACCTTGAGGGATTCTTCACCCAAATCGGCCTGTATCTGGCGTCCCTCTAACATGGTTTTTATCCATCTGTTTGTGATGTCGCCAACGCCATGTCTTAGGGTTGCAGTCATTATTGATTCGAAGGAGGTATTATCAAATGCTCCATCTAGGTCCAAGAAAGCAGCTAGAGCTATTTCCTTGTTGGTTGTCGACACTTCTACCCTACTGAGTAGGTTGTGAAGTGCCGATTCGCATGATTTTCCTGGTTGATATGCATATTGGCTACGATGTATGGGATTGCCTTTTAATGCCCCATCTCGTATGTGCCTGTCTACCAGTTTTTCCATAGTCTTTAGACAGAAAGACATTCGGCTAATCGGTCTATATGCCTTTGGCAGGGTGTACGATGCTCGCCCTGGTTTGGGAATGAAGACGACCTTGATCGGTCTCCACGCCAGTGACAAGTAGTTTCCCGCTAGGCATAAGCGAAAGATCTTAATTAGGATCGGTACCAGAAGGTCTATTCCCCGCTGCAGTAGAGCGGGGAAGATTCCATCTGGTCCGGGTGATTTATAAGGTGAGAAGGATTTTACAGCCCACTGTACCTTGCTATGACTGATCACTTCCCTAACTACCTTCCACTCTTCTCTTCGCGGGCCTCCTTAAGAAGTTGCTAGAGACTGGCTGTGATGTTATGTTAACCTGATCAACCATCAGTGCTCCTGGAAGGTGTGCTTGAATTAGCATTTCCCTTTCACCGGTTGTGTATTCCCGTGTCGGTTTTAGCATGTTCCCGACTGGATTTAAAGGATCTTTTGACAGAACTTTGTGGAGGCGTGCTGTTTCTGTGGTGCCTTCAGTGTCCCCACAGAAGCTCCTCCATGAGTCTGTTTTTGCTCTGTTAAAGAGTTTTCGTGCTCTTTTCCTCAGGTTGGCCAGGTGTTCATTTCACCATATGACCTTTCTGTTGGTCTGTCTTTTTCTTAATGGACAGTTGTTTTCATATGAGGTTAGTATGGCGTCATTCATTTGGTCCACAATTACCTCAATGTCTGCTGGTGTATGGATATGGGTTTTAACATCGGATAACTTGCTACGAAGTTTCTCCCTGTATGCAGCCCAATCAGTTTTCCTGTGATTTCGGTAGGTTATTGTTGCCTTTTCAAAATCTGCCAGGAAGTACTACTCAATGTGTCTGTGATCAGACAGTAATGGTTCGTTAGATACGCGCCATTGTATTACTCTGTCTTGCAGTCCAGCCGTGGCCAGAGTTATGTCAATAACTTCTTGCCGACGTCGAGCTACAAAAGTGGGCTCACTACCTCGGTTAAGTATTTGTAAGTTATTAACTTATTATTTACCAAGTATTCCAGGATATCGGTTTCTCTTGTGTCCGTGCTGCCCCATGCAGTGTGGTGCGCATTGGCATCGCAGCCTGCTAAGAAATGAAGGCAGTGGGCCTCGCAGAAAGTTACAGTTTCCATCAACTCTGTTCTTGGTGGAGGGTTGATGGCATCGTAGGGAAGGTATACGGATAATATCACTACCTGCCTCTCGTTGTTCTCCCTGACTTGTTTCAGTTTAATGGTTGTTAGATCCCTAAAACATAAATTGCACAGAGCCATGTATTTTACCCCCCGTCTTACATAAATACATGTCCTGGGTATATTAGAGGATTTATCGTATATTAACTCACCTCTGGCTTGTCCAAGTCTCATTAGTTAGCCCCTTGCTATCCATGGTTCTTGGATGAGGGCCATATCGATGTCCTCGGTTTGTAACCGGCTGCATAATACAGCCGTGGCTCACCTACTGTGTTGGAGGTTTACTTGCAGTAGCCTCAGGACACTTGCTAATGCTAGCGCCATCTTGTCTGTCAGGGGTGGGTGCAGATAGGCATCTGAACATTGCTCTACCTAGGCCTAGACATGGCTTCATGTTTAGGTTACGGAGAGTGGATAGGGATGTCTCGTCGATCAACATGATCAGTGTCCTGCCTTTAGGCTCCGATACACTGTTGATGACTCGCCAGTCCTCTGTCTTCAGCCCCTTGTTCTGGGTCTTAAGGAGATCAAGGATTTCCTTCTGCGGTTTGGTACTAGAGGGTTTGGGAGCCCACATAAGTACTTTGGCCGCATTCAGGATCTCCTTGGCTGGTCCTACTCTGAGCCTAGCTGCCTCCCACAGCTGGAGGTTTGGAGTCTTGGTTGTCAGCCATGACTTCGTTTCCTCGCTCTTGCAGGAGAGGATAACTGCACGTTTATCAAAGTAGCAGCTGTTGAATTGCGGTCCTGCTCCTTCCCCTCCGAGTTGGATTTGTCCCAACAGTGTGGACTGAACTTCTTCGGCTTGTTCCTCCGTCAGGCGTGTATCTGGGAAATCCTGAGGAGCTATAGCCATTTTTAATCCTTTAAGGGCTTCCTTAAAGGTTTCTTTCCTCACTGCATTATCATCAGTGCAGGACTTTTTTGCAGTTGTCGCCGTTTGGGAGTTTGGTGTGCTCCCATCGGACCTCTGCCTCTTTTTAGAAGGCGTAGTAGCCGGTGCGCCTGAGCCCCCAGCTATTTCACCTTTCTTAGAAGGTGTAGTAGCCGATACGCCTGAGCCGCCAGCTGTTTCACCTTTCTGAACACTGCCGGTGGCACCGTGTGAGCTCCCGTCACGGTTTGTGTTAGGTTTCTTGGGGTTCTAACTCCGATGGCGTATGGGTTCGCCAAGAGCTTTGGCCCTCTCGATTGCGGCTTTCCGTCGCTGTGCTCCAGAAAGCCGTTGCAGTGACACCTTTTTGATTTTGGAGGTTAGGGTATCAGCCTCCGTATCGACGGTGGTTCCCTCCTCAGTTATGGTTTTTTTAGCCACATCTGATTTGGGTGATTTCAGTAGGGCGTCTCCATCCCCGCTGGAAAGGTTAGGTAATATGTCTTCGTTATCCATATTGTTCCCACGAGTATGGGGGAAAGGGTGTCGACACGCACGGAGCCCCCTGCATGCGTGACGAGCTAAATACAACGGGGTGCGCCAGGTGCCTCGAACTTGGTCGCTAGTAGGGTTTCCAAGTCCCGGGACCAAAAGGGTTTTCGGGACTTACGAGCTATATTTCAAGTCCCAGAACTAGCCCCAAAGATCCTGAAAATAGTCCCGAAAGGGAAATAGTGTTCAGGTGAAATTTACGAATGCAATATCCAAAGATAAACTAGTGTTTTAAGTTAAATAAAGTATATCTGTGCTGATAATTTGCATTGGTGCTCGTTTACAACTTCATTGCTTTCTTCTGGTACTAAAAATGTCGCTGTTCATCGTTTGCTTTTGTTTGAACTGCAAAGTGTTTGTGTAATCCTTTCGTCAAGCTGCCTCTGATTATAATAATTTTGCAGGAACCAACTTTACATTTCGCCAATTGTTTTATCTTCAATATACAAAATTGTCGCCATATTGATTTCAAATAGTCAAACACTTTAGCAGACACATAACGAACACACTTAAAACTCAAAAATATAAATTATTCAGCTTCTTCGCACATATCTAAATCCAACAAAAAAAGACAGACAAATACATAAATCGAAGAATATATGCAAATGTGGCTGAAACAACAGAACACACAGGTTTAATTCTAACCTACCGAAAATAATACCTCTCCTGCCTACGCAAAACGCAAATAATGCAAAATGTGCAAGAGGCATGAGTAGTACGTCGGACGCCAGTGAATACCCGTCCTAATTCTTTGATATCGAGTATACGCACGCATGTTGACATGGTCCCGGGACTTCGCCTGTTCTGGTTGTGGTCCCGGAACTCGGTTTTTGTGGTAGAATCCCGGGACTGTCCCGGGACCGGATCCCGAGACTGGAAACCCTAGTCGCTAGGGACCAGGTTGCCTCCTGGCCATGCATCCCTTCGGCGCGCACCGTACCTTGGGATTAGGGGGGTTTTCATAGTAGGGTCCCATCCACACGAACCAGGCGGTTAAGCCCAGTTCCCCGTGCCCCAGGTTGACACTACCCTGAGCGCCGAAGGCCACTCAGGGGTCGTTGCATCAAACACTGGTGGTATACGGTATGTGAGTTGGTCTGCGACAGCTGTGCTGCTAACCAGTCATTCCCGTAAAGGGTCGTGGCCGTTCCCCTATCCGCCACCTGGGGACGCACCCGGTCGGCGCTCAACTGACGTGGCAATTAAGCCATGCTCTCGGGAACTCGGAACAGTACTAGAATATTGATACCCCCCCCCCCATTCCTTTTCATCTACCTGATAAACTTTACCGGCTCATGGCAAACTTCGCAAGCTTGGGGAATGTGGTTGATTATAATAAATTACATAACTATAATCTTGTTTAATATTTACTATTTTGAATCATAAATTAATAATATCAACGTACTGAAAATCGTGATTTCTAAAAACTCTGGGTCTGAGTCTTCAAATAATCAGTAGAGTCCTTCAAATAGTTTTTATTTTTGTGTTTTTACAAAAAATATCTTGTAAAGCGGTAGTTGGAGTCAGGTAATTTTCATCGACTTTGACCCTACCCAAACAGTTCCGACTACTCGACTTCGACTTCCGACTTCGACTCTACAGCCCTGGTGGATTTATTCGAAAATAGTTTTAAATCCACGAACTGCAATCTGAGCAGTAGCAGCCCTAAGGTAAGCCTGTCCATATAAAGGTGATACACCATAAATAGTTAACGCTTTTTCTGGGTTGTTGCGAAGCCATCCTTTAACATAAACGATACATCTGGCGGTTGTATTCGATGGGATGTATGCTGAGGAATCACAAGCACATGCACAAAATGCTTGCGTGCAAGTTCAATTAGTTCAATGTTTTTTGCATGTGTTGCATGCCCATCCAGAATTAACAACACAGGATCTTGTTTCGTAGGTTTTGCAAAACGAAGAAAATGATTGAACCATGTAGGCACAAAAATATCTTTTTGCATCCAGCTTGATTGATGGCAAACCACTACTGTCTCTAGAGGTAATCCTACTTCAAACACGGGATTCATCCTCACCCGTGGAAAAATTAGTAGGGGTGGAACATATTGGCCCGCAGCATTAAAACAAATTTCTACTGTAATTAGGGTACCACGTTTTGCAGAGGACAGAGTTCCTACTTGTTTTTTCCTTTCATAGACAGAATCTTAGAAGGTTTGGAACTAGAAATTTCGGTTTCGTCGCAGTTGTAAATGCAACTTGCCGGAAAATGATGCCTATTAAAAAGTTCTTCGAGTAGATCGAAAAACTGTCTTACATTCACTTTATTAAATGCCATATCACGAGCTGCTGATGTATTTTCTGGCTGCCGAAGAGAAATTTCTCGGTTTCTTTTGAGAAAACTGACACTCAATCACGACCAGCAACTTGAGTTAACTGACAAAAATTGTTAGGGATCACATTTTTTCTGCGTATTGAAATGCTAACGATCTAAAATCGTTTAGGGTTAAACCAAAAAGTTATTTTTCCATAAGTAATATATAAAATCTTAATTCAATTTCTTGTTCAAGGGTAAAAGTAGGTTTAAATCGACCTAGTCGTTTTTTAATTGATACAGCAGGTTCAGAAGCAGACTTTACCCTTCGATACAAGGTAATAACAGGAACCGTATATTGGTCAGCAGCAGTTTGGTAACTGACGTTTCGTTCTCGTATGGCAATAATTGCTTCTGCCAGTGCTTCTTCAGTCCATGACTGGTGCTTCATTTTCCTCTTGTATGTTCGGACCATTGCACACCAATTGTACAACTGAAAATAAAACTACAATTTAGCATTAACTTAAGCGTAGGGGAAGATCGCCTATGATGGCACCTTTTTTTTCAACACCTAATATCTTTTTTGGTTCAAAGGTTTTAACCCATTCAATCATGTCAAAATATTCGTTACTGCTTAAATATTAATTAGAAAACTTAAAGAAGTATATAAAAATTATTTTCTTGATAAAAAATAGGAAAGAAAAAACCACTAAGTATGCAATCATAGGCAACTGCGTTGCCTATGATGGCACACTTCAGTAAAATGCAAAAATCTGAAGGACGCATGCACTTAAAAGGAAAATTATTATTACAGTTTGCACATTTTTATTATTAAAAAATAAAAGCATATAAAACTGTTTAAAAAAATTAAAATAATACCTTATATTCTAAGGAATATGTTTAAAACTTTTTAAAAAGTTAATACAGGGTTCGGCAATGGAAGGGAAAGATTTGAGGTGGGGCTTGCAGCTCGCGGTAAAGTGGTAGGGAAGACAGTCGCAGGCCTGCCAGGACCCGAGTGGCTTACCATTTAGTCTACAATGGAGCGTTGGACGGTTAAGCAATTAAGGCTTACTATCAAAATGGCGAGAGTTTAGTGCAAACGCGTCGAGATTTTCGACTTCTTTTTGTGGGGTTACCTAAAAACAAAAGTGTTTGCAACTGATCCACCCAGGACAATCCCGGCCCTCAAACAACGAATTCGTGACGTGATTGCAGCAATACCTGTTGATATGCTGCGAAGAGTGATGCAAAACTTTCAGGCTCGACTCCAAGAATGCATTTGGCAGGTGTAGTATTCAAAAAATATTTTTTTTAACATTGAAAATCAAATGGCTACTCTTTCATTTCCCATTAATGTATTAATAATTATAAAAAAAATAATTTTTCAACAATAAAATTATTTACGAAAACTTCCCGTTTCATTGCCGAACCCTGTAAAACCATTATCAAGAAGGTTAAACTTGTTAAACTCTTTTCGAAGGAATTCCTTCTTTATTTTGAGACATATCTAAAAAAATCATAAAGAAAAGTAGATATTGTGCCGTTATGAATATGACTCCTATGATGGCATACCCATTTATAGGTATGCCATCATAGGAAAATGTCACACTTCTGGTAAATACATTATAAAAAATTAAAGCCACAACTTAGATTCAAAATAATCAGAACAAAATAACGTCTATATCCCATAGGTATCGGAAAAAAATCTTGCATTCTAATTTAGTGAACCTAACATAATAAATTTTTGATTTAAAAGTTGAATAATATTACTTCGGCACTTACCCAATTCTGTCTTATTAAATAACTTCACATAAAAACATCCGTCACTGCTGAAATTCGAGCCACAACTGTCGGTCGACATCGTGCGCTCGCGTAATTCCGCGGGTTGGCGAGAAAATTGATTTATTCCGAAAATACCTGTGGTATGCCATTATGGGAAGTACGCCATCAAGGGCGACCTTCACCTAGAGGCAAAGTGAAATTTTTCACGCCGCCCCATCCACTTTGCCCCGCATGTTCTAATGTAATTGAAAAGGTCATTACCTACTCCCAAATATTTATAAGGTTAGGTGCATCTAAATTTTATTAAATTCCAGCTAAATGTACATATATTTCATCAAAAATCAGTAATGTATCACATGCATCAATTATCAAAATAGGACAATTCATACCTGATTTAAAAATATTAGGTACAAAGAACACACGCAATTTCAAATGATTTAGCACAATAAGTTATATGACGGTCATATGCACTTCACTAATTTTCCGGTGGTAATGTTGGTACTACCGAATGCTACCATACGGCACGAAAAATAACAATTTAAAGAATATATTTCACTTTGCCTCGTCACTTCACTTTGCCTCGACTTCCCCTACTATATGGAAACTTAGCCAGAAGCATAAATGAGGTCATAAATTTTGCCAGACATGTAAAAAAAAGCAGCCATTTTTGTTACATGTCAAAAAGTATTAAGAAAGAGAGCGATAAAAAAACCTTGAAAAAAGTTTTATTTGTTTTATATGATTTAGAATGTAGATAGTAAACCGAAGTCTTGTGCGAGCCAGGCAATTTTGTTCATGAGCCGAACCTTTGCGTCGTTGCCCATGTTTGTTTCGTTTGCTTAAATGACAAGGATTTACTACGAAATTTCCGAAACTGCAGTAAAAAGTTACACATGTTTAGAGATGACCCTTTTTTCCGTTTTATCACACGTATCAAAATTAAGTCTCAAATTTCAAGTTATAGCGCTCGCCCATTGCTTCGTTCTAAAAGAAATTATTAAAAATAGGGCAAACTGGCATTCTAAAGTAATTACAACTGGCACAAAAATTATTTCATTGACGTTTGGCCAAATTAAATTGATAGATTTTCTAAATTTCATCCCTCTGCCTTTGTGTAAACTTCCGAAGGCTTTTGATTTTCTTGAAACTAAAGGATATTTTCTGTACTTGTTTTAACACCCTCTAAAATCAAAATTATGCTGGTGGTTTACCCCCTATCCACTACTATGCTCCAGACAATGCGAACGGTTCAGATCGGGCTGAATTGATAGAATAGTACGACAATGATTTGCAAAACGGATACATTTTTGACATGTAGAAAGAGCTTGTAAACTAGTGCATTTTAGATGTCCAAAATCTGGCTAAAGCCTATTTGAGGTTTTGAAAATTATTCACGGCCGAAGATGACTTAGATCCCCTCCAAGAGTCAGTTACAGTAGCTAGCGCTTGTAATCTGGTTTTTTGAAGGTAATTTGTATCATTCCTCCAGACGGTTGGCAGACAAGCAATCTGCAACGACCATTAATTGGCTATCGTGGATGGAGCATAGTGGGGGGATTAATATACAACACAGTGGCCAATCTGGAGCATTCCACCTTTCTATTGGTATATTAGTAGACGGGTTTTGCAGGAAAATAATACGGTATATGAGTTTTTGGCACTGGTGTGAGGTTTGGTTCCCACTTCAGACATCTGACGCGGACAAGGATGTGGACGCCACATTTTTATGCCAGGAAAATACCGCAGCTAGGTTGGCACGTATCCGTAACAGCGGCTATACATTAGTTGAAATGTGGGAGTGTCAATTCACACAATTTTTAAAGCAGAACCAGGTCGCTCAAGACTATGTCGAAAATCGAGCCATCTTAAAACATGAGCCTCTATCCCCGCGACGGTTTTTTAGGTGGGCAGACGAATGCCATCAAACTGTATCACAAATGTCAGCCAGACGAAAAATGTATTATTGGGACGTTTGCTCATTATACCCAGCGTGAACAAGTACGGAAAATACCCTATAGGGCACACCTTTTTTTCTTCTCCTTTCCTTTTGCCCTTTCAGGAGTCACGGTCCATGCTTTTCTATCTTTTGCTAACTTTTCCATCTCTTTCTTTGTTTTCCCTTTTTTCTTCTCTGTTCTTCTATCCCCTTTTTCTGTTTCTTGGTTTCCCTCCTTCCATTATTCTTTTTGTCAACCGATCGCTATTCATTCTTAAGACATGTCCGTATCACATTAGGTTTTTTTCTTTAATTCTTTCTAATATTGGTGTTTGTTTTATTTCTTTCCTTAGGGTTTCGTTCTTGACGTGGTCCCATTTTGTTTTCCCTGTTATCTTCCTAATGTGTTTCATCTCCATCACGTTTATCTTACTTTCATGTTTTTCGTCCATGTCGTTTTCCGCTGCATATGTGATTGTTGGGATTGTTATTGTGTTGTGTATATTCTTTTTGGTTTCTCTGTCTATTTCTTTGTGTCCCAGTATGTGGTTTAGTGCGTAATATAGTTTTGTTGATTTATTAGATCGATTTGTTATTTCTGCATCTATTTTTCCATCATTTGTTAGTATTGTGCCTAGATAGTTGAATGTTGTTACTTTCTCTAGCATTGTGTTCTTCATTTTTATTTCTTTGTTTATATTCTCTTTCTGTTTTTCTATTATTATCATCAATTTTGTTTTATTGTTGTTTACTTCCATGTGTATTTCTTCTATTTCTTTTACCCAGATGTTTAATAGTTTTTGCATTTTCTCTCGTGAGTCTGCTATCAGTACTACATCATCCGCGTACAGTAAGCTACTTATTGATATGGGTTCTAGTTTGTTGTATCCTACTGTCGTTTTTAGGTTTTTTTCCCTCTTGGTTTGTTTTACTATTCTGTCCATTATTATCAAAAATAGTAGTGGGCTTAGGCTGTCCCCTTGCTTTATTTCTTTTTCCATTTTAAATTCTTCTGAGCTCTGTCCTGCGATTTGTACTTTCCCTCTTACTGTTTTGAACGTGCTTTTAATTATTTAGGTAAGCTGTGTTGGCACTTCTAAGTCTTCTAGGCAATTCCATGTTGTTTGTCTGTGTACTGTATCAACGCTGCTTTCAAATCGAATAATCTCAGGTAGTGCTCTTTATCCCCTTTTATTGTTCTTTCTATTAGCGTTTTTAGTATATAAATGTTGTCACTTGTCTGTCTTCCTTTTCTAAATGCCATTTGTTCGTCTTCTAGTTTGTATTCTACGTATGTTCTCAGCCTTTTTTCCAGTATTCTTGTATACAGTTTTAGTGTGGTTTGGGCTAGGCATATTGCTCTGTAATTCTCACAGTTTGTTGTCTCTCCTTTTTTATGTATAGGTATTATTAAATTTGTTTCCCAGTTTTTGGGAATTCTCTTCAATTGCCACGCTTCTTTTAGTATTTCCGGAACCATTCCTTTCCACCTTCCCTTAGCTATTTAAACATTTCTGGTGCTATTTCGTCTTACCCGCTCGTTTTTCCTATTTTAACCTGTTTTATCGCTTCCTGAAGTTCTTCCTTTGCTATCTCTCGTATTTCTACTGGGTCTTCTCTGTCTTCCTTTTCGTCCTTTAATTTTCCTCTAAATTTCTCTTGAGTAGAACTCTTTCCAGGCTTCCTTTTATGTTTGTATTTTTCTTTATCTTCTTGATCTTTTGTTCGGGTATATTTCTTTCAAGCCTGTTTCTTTTCTTTCGCTATTCTTTTTATCTCTTCAGTCCACCATCTGGTTCTTTTTAGGTTTTTATTTACGTTTCTTCTTCCACATACCTAGTTTCTTTGAACTTATTCCATATTGTCTCCAAATCTTCTTTCTTTTTTTTGTTTATGAATTTACGAAATTGTTTATTTGTCTTATCTTGGTATTTTTTTTTTGTCTTTCAGGTTCTTTTAGTTTGTGTAGTACAATTCTGCTGTATGTTATTGTTTCATTCTTATTTACTGTATCTCTTAGTTTTGCTATTACTAGCCTATGGTTTGACCCTATTTCTGCTTCTTTTCTCGTTTCTACATCCTGTACTGACTCTCTTAGCGATTGTGTGAATACTATATAGTCGATCACACTTTTTGCATTTCGTTCCTCTGCCACAAAAGTGTACTTGTCTTCTAATTTTTGTTCCTGTAGCGTGTTTCCTATTAACAGATCGTTTCTCTGACAGAACTCAATCATTTTCTTCCTGTTTCGGTTTAGTGTTTGCTTTCCATATTTTCCTATACATCCCATGCCTCTATTTTGGTCGTTCCCTAGGGCACACCAAAATTCACATTAGTAACGAAGCTTGTTCGCTGTTATCTATTGATAATGTTGAGGGCCTTATCAAATGCGTGGTCTTGCCACCAGCATCTTTATTTCACCCCGTGCTCTTTTATGCACATGCGCCGAAACTCTACATCAGAACTTATGTACGCACAACGATCAGGAACATAGTTTTGTAGGGACCTATGTGGCCGACGAGCTAAGAATGGCTCTAGAGAGAAATTATACAATTGTGGAAATATTTGAAATTTGGGAATATCAGGTCATAAAATACGATAATACGCCTTTTTAGCAGTTATGTCGACAATTTTATAAAGGTGAAACAGAAATGTTTGGGGTGGCCAAATAATTGCATCACAGACGCCGATAAAGAAGCTTATATTCGTAAGTATTTAGAGGGGGAAGCTCTTCGAACAATATCAAAAAATCCGGGACTGAGATATTGTGCTAAATTGACGCTGAATAGTTTTTAGGGCAAGTTTGGTCAGCGCCAAAACCTGATACAGTGTGTATAATAACGAATCCTGATTTTTTTTTAAATGTTAACAAGTCCTAATGGAGAGGTTCGTCCAAATGTGCTTTTTGATGATGAGGTAATTTTAGTAAGTTGGGACAAACCTACAGAGGCGGTAAAGCCATTACCGACTGTTAAGGTGGCAATTGCGGCTTACACAACTGCTCGGGAACGTATTTTTTTATTTTGATACTGATACGGATAAAAACACCGAAATTAGCATATGTTAGGTTAAAGGCATTACATTAAATTTGAAGAATTCAAATATTAATAAATTTAATAAAAAGTAGCTGTTAATTTGTAAAATGTGTTGCCTCAGGAGCTTCAGCTAGAGGTTTACGTTGTTATTAGATCCTAGGTATAGGAGTCATTGGTGGTCGTTGTGGTATTCAATATAAATATATTTCAGGTTTCTTGGCCCTTCTTCAGTACATTTTAAAAATTATATAACATCTGTAATAAAATAATTAACATTAGTGATGAGATTAGTCAACTTTAGATTATTTTATTAGTTAATTTTCTCAACTATTTCTGTATTAGTAATTAAAATCTTATAGAATTTTACTTTAAACAAGGATAATAAAGATTAGTTACCTGTGATAATGTGTCATGAATTAGAACATTTATTTGTTAACACAACTTGTAGTCCTATTGTTTGCATTGGAAATAATATTAAAAATCTGTAATGGATTTTTTATTGTTAAAAAGAAAATAATTAATAATAAGTGACGAAACATTTACCTTCCTTGTAGGTCTTGTTTTAGTTTAGAATGGAAAAGGTTTTGCAAAATTGGTAATGTTATTGGAATGTTTGTACAGAAGTCTTCTTTGTTAATTGCGAGATTTGTTCAAATATAAGTTGTTGTAGTCGTGATATTTTTTATTGTCGAAAAATCTGTAAAAATGTGTAGTAAGTGAATGTAAGGAAAAAATTTTGATAATGATTCCAATACCTTTAATAACCATTCATGTAGATGTGGAGCAATAAACATATTATGCTGAGTGAGGTTTCAAGTTGTTAAATGTACAAAATGGGTCTTCGTGGATCATTACTGCAGTAAGTATTTTAGTAAAATTTTTCTCATTAATTGAGTATTTAATTCATCTGTAAACATAATTTTGTTTTAATAATTTCTATCTTATTATATTATAATAACGTAAGAACTTACAATATAGTAGATTATATTATAAGTGAGAGAAATGCATCATTATTTGCGAGTGAGAATTTTGAATCGCGAGTGCCCCAGCACGAGCGATACAATTTCTCACGAGCTTATAATGGCATTTCGCTCACGTGTGATATACGACGTTTTATCTTACAGTAGCAATTCTTGTGCCTAAATAGTTTGCGCCGTCAGAATATGTCGCGAAATAAATTTATAATTAGTCGCCTGTGATTTGTGACGTACGTTTGACAGTACTTAAGTGTATTGGCACTACTGAAGTGTATCGTCAGTCTATGTTAAATTCGAGGTTTGTAGGTTAGGTTTTGTTTGTTATTTGACACAAACTGACGCAAAACTTAACCTGAAAATTACGAATTTGACATAGCTTGAGAGTGCTACCAACAATGCAGTAGTATAAATAATGAAAGCTCACATGTAAATAAAACTTCATTTTAGTCACTGAAAACAGTTCTATAATGTATGGTAATAGCTGCTACTGTAAGATAATAGTTATTTACTATACAAGTGGGATAACAGCATCATTAATATACGTGTGGATTATGTTAGGTGATACGTTGGGTAAATGCTTACGAAGTAGTTCCCAGCCCCAGCTTCAAGCTTCTTAGAATCTTTAGTGATAAGAAATGTTATATAAGCATGTGCACACTGTACTTAGTCAGTTCTTATGCCAGTTCTTATGTCAGTTAGCATCTAGTAGACACATTGTAAACTGCATTTTGTAACTCCGTAACTTGAATAAATTAATTTTTTTGATTTAACAAGTTTCGTAAATTATAATTGGCGCATTCGGTAGGATGGTCAAAAATTAAAGACAAAAATCGCTTCAATTTTGTGTTTCAACACTTAATTGGCCATCCGAACAACGAACCAAGAAGACATCTGTAATTCGAAGAGGGGAACCAGAATCGTCCACATTCGAGTGCCAGAGCCTTCAATCAACAATCCAGGACTCAACAGGCCCAAAATCGCCCAGAGAGCCCTAAAACGCCGGACCAGCCCTCCAAACATCGAGTACGCTAAGCCCGCACGAGGTGACAACGCCCCGGACTAGCATCGCTGGGTCCAGTCACGTACTCAAGGAACATGAGTACAATTACAACGATATTAATGTAAGATAAATTTTATTAGCAAGTGCAAAAGTGGCTTTATTTTGCTAGATATAACCGCTCATTTTGGAGCAAAGTTGTTAAAATAATCATTTTACTTTTAAGCATCTAATAACCGAATTCAATTGATTTATCAACACATTCTCAGGAGAATTGTTGTTAATAACTGTGTTCGTTATTAGCGATTGCAACTCTTAAACAAACTCAGGTGCAGTTAGCTGTAAGCCAGATCAGTAAGCGTTACTGATAGAGTAACTTAATCTCTTACTGTGCTAGCACTGCATGCGTAGGATTTCTAAAAATAAAATTGCAAGCCCCGCTTTAAAGCAAGTGCATTGGTTTCCTAAACGGGAGTAAATACACCATTCACTTGTTGCGAAGCAATAAAACGACGTTTAATTTTAAGACAGAATTGTTAAAAGTTATGTAGCAAATAAGCAAATTATTCGCGAACAAATTAAAATTTTATGCAAGGAGACGACGATCTTCTCCAGCTTTTCGAAAATTTAAATATTCAAGAAGTACCTCTCGCAGTACCAGTAAATATGGCACAAGCATTTCATTTGGAGTACCTCAAGACAGTACCAGAATTTGATGGCACTTCTTACAAACTATCGGAGTACGTGAGAGCCGCCGAAGTTATGTATAATAACGCATTTCTTTCCTAAGGGACAAGGAGACGCTTTTCTACAAACATTATTATTATCTGCACTGCGAACAAAACTAACCGGCAGAGCATTGTTAATTACAAGCGGACGTGAAATACCAACCTGGATAGCATTGAAAACGCTATTACAACAATCATTTGCGGACCAGAGATCTGAAGATTCATTGCTAAGGGATCTCATGCTATTAAAGCAGAAAAACGAAACAGCGCAGGAGTATTTTGAAAAATGCCAGCAAGTTAAAAGTTTATTGTATTCCAACGTGCAATTAAACGAACCAGTCGCAGCAGTTCGAGCAACGAAAAGAACGCTTTACGACAGTTTAACACTAAAAGCATTTTTAACCGGACTCAAGGAGCCTATGGGAAGTTTCTTACGAGCCAGAGGACCAGCTACTCTTGACACCGCAATTAAATATTTAATAGAAGAGGAAAATGTAAATTACAACAAAAATCGAGACTCATCAGAACAATATAAACAACAAGCTAAAAAACCATTTCCACCGTATAATTTAAGGCTAAGCAATCCGAGCCAGGCATGGCAACCAGCACCAAGAAATTTTAACCAATTTTCCAGTAACACACATCAAATGCCACAACCTATACAAAGAAATAATTTTCCAATTTATTCGAGACCGCAACAGCAACAGCAGCCTCAACAACGAAATGTATTTGCACCCAGAAACACAGAAGTTAGGCATCTACCAAAACCAACACCAATGGACACTAGTTCGAGTAACACCAGAAGAACAATACAACCACCAAATAGATTTATTCCTTCAGCACAGAATTCGTTTATACCTAGAGCTACATCGTACATTAGGCAGTCAAATCAACCTAGAAACTTTATTTCGGAAGAGTTACACTTTCAAGAGGACCCCGAGGAAGAGGACAACATTCAGGAATATTATTACGAAGAGGAACAGGAAGAAGATAATTACTACGAAGAACAGGATTTTACTTTACCTGCCCAGAACAACGACGACACGTAGCGCAGCCAATAAATGATCAATCGCTAGGAGAAATTATAGAAGTTAACAACCAAAATTCAACGTTACCATGTATTTACATTCCACAACTTAAATCAAACTTTTTAATCGACACCGGAGCATCTAAAACTCTTATTAAACCAGAAGTAGCATATAAATATTTCCCGGAGTTAATATTAGAGGAACCGTTCCAAATTCAGACAGCACACCAAATTTCATCTCATCAAGAAACTGCAACTATTCAATTACCATCAATATTTAAAGTGTCATTAACTCATAAATTTCATCTATTTAATTTCGACAATAAATACGACGGACTCATTGGAATAGATTTGCTAAAGAAATTAAAAGGAACAATACATTTTGAAGAAAACCTTTTGGAAACACCACAGACCCACATCCGATTATATTCAATGGAAATAATCAATCAAGATTTGAATCATAAAATTACAATACCAGCAAGATCAGAATGTTTTGTAAAAATATCTGTAAATAGAAACATTCATGAGGGAATAATTGAACAATTAAACAAATATTTAGAAATTCCGACCTCATTTGTCACAGTGCAAAATTACTTTGCAACTACATCAGTGATCAATACTAGTGATCAAGAAATAACACACACCATAATGAACCCTATACCTATCGAAATCGTGGAAGAAAATAATGACACCCTATCGCTAAATTATCAGGAGTCATCGATTGACCATTCAGCATCACCATGCAATATTAAAAGGATACAAAGAGAAAATTTACAACAATTACGCTTGGAACATTTAAACAGCGAGGAAGCTACATTAATAAAAATCTGTGTGAAGACTTCAAAGATATTTTCTATTGCGACCAAATTCCACTGTCCTTTACAAACTAAATTAAACACGACATTAGGACAACTGACGAAACACCTATATATACTAAGAATTATCGATATCCAGAAGTGCATAAGAAAGAAGTAAGGCGACAAATTGACAAAATGTTGAAAGATCAAATAATCGAACCATCAACATCACCATGGAGTTCACCTCTTTGGGTTGTTCCAAAAAAGGTCGATGCATCAGGAAAACAAAAGTGGAGAATAGTTATCGACTACCGAAAACTAAACGAAAAAACTATCGACGACAAGTACCCATTGCCTAATATCAATGATTTACTTGACAAATTAGGAAAATGCCAATACTTTACAACACTTGACTTAGCTTCAGGATTCCACCAAATCGAAGTAGAACAAAAGGACATCCCTAAAACCGCATTTAATACAGGAAATGGACATTACCAGTTCAAACGGGTTCCTTTCGGCCTTAAAAATGCGCCGTCATCGTTTCAAAGAGTTATGGACAACATACTACGAGGTATCCAAAACGAAATATGTTTAGTATACCTTGATGACATCATTATTTTTTCGACATCACTCCAAGAACACATTTCCAGATTAAAAGAAGTATTTCTGCGACTACGAAAGACAAATTTTAAAATACAATTGGACAAAAGCGAGTTTCTAAAAAGAGAAGTTCAATATTTAGGACACATTATCACCCCCGAAGGTGTGGAACCCAATCCCGATAAGATATAGGCTATCAAAAACTATCCTATACCAAAAACTCAAAAGGAAATAAAAGGATTCTTAGGACTCCTAGGTTATTATCGAAAATTTATTAAGGATTTTGCAAAATTAACGAAACCACTAACTAAATGTCTGAAAAAAAGAGCAGTAGTTATGTTATCACCGGAATATAAAGAAGCTTTCGAAAAATATAAAACTATTTTATGCAACAAACCTATACTTCAATACCCAGATTTTGAAAAGGAATTTAATCTAACTACAGACGCATTCAACTTTGCAATTGGAGCCGTACTTTCGCAAGGACCTATAGGCAAGGATTTACCCGTTTCATACGCTTCAAGAACGTTAAACGAATCAGAGGAAAAATATTCAACAATCGAGAAAGAATTATTAGCAATAATTTGGGCAACTAAATACTTCAGACCGTACCTTTATGGACGAAAATTCAAAATCATCACGGATCATAAACCATTACAATGGCTTAATTCATTAAAGGAACCAAATTCTAAACTTGCAAGATGGAGACATAGACTGGAAGAATTCGACTATGATGTTCTTTATAAAAAAGGAAAACATAACACGAACGCTGATGCCCTATCACGTATAAAATTGAATCTTATCGACACAAAACCAATGATCGTTAATTTCGATACCACCATGGTAGACTTATTAAATGAAGTAATAAAGGAGACCTCCATTGAACATGTTAACGAAACACCCTCGAGTTCAAACAAAGAATTTCAAGCTGTACCAGAAATATCAGATGACAATCAATCAATAAATACGACTCATTTCAAAAATCAAGAACCGCACTTTTACAAATGCGTAACAAAAAGAAACAATAAAAATAACTCTAAGAAAATTACATTTAACATCAACGACAAAGTGCTTATTAAAACCAACGCCAGGAATAAAACAATTAGAAGCTCAAATCGAAGAAAACACAATTCACCGAGCGGAGATGTATTCGATAATCAATAATTGATCCTGAGGACTTAGAAGCCAATTTAATATTTATCCAGAATAAACTACAAGGACAACAATTGCCATTTAAAATCAACCGAAAAAATTTACCTTTATACGAAGACATTATTGCAGTCAAAGCATATCAAATAAAATCCAGAATCGTATTTATTTTGGAAATACCTCTAATAAATCCGGATATCTACGATTACTATCATCTTTACCCATTACCTGTGAAGACCGATCAACATTTCCAAATAATTATACCACAGAAAATTAATTGCTTTACAACGAAAATAATTATATTTCCACGGACGAATTCTGCAAAAAACTACGCAACGGCGAACACCTATGTAAAATCCAAGAAGAAATCAATTCAGAAGAACCACTTTGCAAAGCTCAACTCATTGCATTTATAAAAAATAATGTATGTAAAACCGAAATATTTACATTAGAGCATTTTAAAACACAGAAAATCGCCCAAGATTCATGGTTACTGATTGCCGATAGAGAATTAATATCCACAATCACTTGTGAAAATAGTAAGCAGAAGATGCCGCTAAATGGAAATTACATTATAGAAATACCGCCAAAATGTGAACTAAAAATAGAAAACAAGGTACTGAGGACAAATTATTATTCTAATTCCGTAAACGAGATAATTCAGTTGCCGATGATAAACTCCACGCCTACCGAAGAACAACAAATAAATAATAAACTCCCATCGATACATCTGGAGAATATCGATCTAGACGACATATTCACTTTAAAAAGTAAGCTAAAAGACTTGCATACAAAAGTGTATAAACCGAATTTTGACGGACATTTATATATTAGTAATAGTATATTTTTTATGTTAATCTTAGCTATAGCCGCAATTTTGTTCACTTTATATAAATATAATAAACTGCCTGCTTTATGTAATAAAAATAGCGTAGATAAATTAGGGCCAAAACCAGTCGAAATTATTCCTTAGAAATTATAATAAAAATGTAATTTTACCATAATTTCTGCTCTAATGAAGGGAGGGATTATGTTAGGTGATACGTTGGGTAAGTGCTTACGAAGTAGTTCCCAGCCCCAGCTTCAAGCTTCTTAGAATCTTTAGTGATAAGAAATGTTATATAAGCATGTGCACACTGTACTTAGTCAGTTCTTATGCCAGTTCTTATGTCAGTTAGCATCTAGTAGACACATTGTAAACTGCATTTTGTAACTCCGTAACTTGAATAAATTAATTTTTTTGATTTAACAAGTTTCGTAAATTATAATTCGCACTAATACGCAGATCAAGTTAAGCACATGCAGACACAGATGATAGAAAACCAAATTCATGCATAGGAAATCGCAAAAAAAGGAAATTAGGCTTACATTGATATTGGTGTATGTGCCGCCTTTTTCGTTACTGTGGTTTGTACTCCGTCGAAACGCCGCCGGCCGGTTTTGATTGCACACCTGCACGTTGGCGCGGAACTCGGCGTTTGGCTTTCTCGCTCCCACGTTGATAGCACCGCATATGCTCTCTTCCTTCATCGTTAGGGTTGAATGTAACTGCATGTTGTACTCGCCTTGTTGATCAATTTGGGCTGCTAATCCGGGCCGATGGACCATGCGGCTCGAAGGAACAATGTGGGGGAGCTTCCCAGTTTTCCGCTATGTTGGAAAACTTCTGGTTGCGAGCTCAGATTGAAACTGTAGTGGACTGTATGGATTTTATTTCTTCACTAAATTATACACTCGTTGAAAGCAAAGTAGGTAATTTATTTGCAATAAATTAACACACAAACATTTGAACATTTAAACAAAGAATTAGCGTTTCTCGGAGTGGACTACTCGCGTCCAGTCTCGTTGACTGACGGAGGGTAAGTGGCGGGGGCAGGCGCGCTCCAAGAAGTGCTGAAATGCGCATAGTACAACGCACAACTACAAGCGAAGCGGCAAAATTTATGAAACACTTAACACTAATATTCTAAAGAACCGTAGCAATACATCACAGTCTCCTTACTTTCATACAAAGCTGACTTATAATATTTTAATAATCCATCACATTCAATTTTACGCAATAGTTGAAGACAGAATGGAGCAATTATGTTTTAACTCAATATTATTACATTCCGACTTAACTGATGTTAAATACAGAGTTTTGAAAAAACAGATTATTTTTCAAAATGTTTATTTATGTATCAAGGGCGCAAAACAAGCGTATTTGGCTCGCAGCGGAACAACCAGGGCTATAACACTACAAGGGCCGAAGACGCTGGTTACGCCTGAAGTGCATACAAAACTTTACATAGAAAAAACATTTTATTTAAAAAGAAAAATCCAGATCATATAAATCGTTGCCAATATAAACACGATAAGCTTTACAGTTAATTTAGCTGAATGCAGCCTTTTTAATTATGGTTTTTATTAATGCGTATTTATGAATAATAACTAAAATGAAAATGAAGTCTAAAAATGCATATTATTGATCGATGGTTCATAATAGCTATTCATGTAGGAAGTTGCAAAATGAAAGTATTTTTCACCCTAGACGTAAATTTAGTCCTACGAGCGCTAGCTAGTTGGGTAACACGAATTATAATTTACGAAACTTGTTAAATCAAAAAAATTAATTTATTCAAGTTACGGAGTTACAAAATGCAGTTTACAATGTGTCTACTAGATGCTAACTGACATAAGAACTGTATGCACATGCTTATATAACATTTCTTATCACTAAAGATTCTAAGAAGCTTGAAAGCTGGGGCTGGGAACTACTTCGTAAGCACTTACCCAAGGTATCACCTAACATAATCCCTCCCTTCATTAGAGCAGAAATGATGGTAAAATTACATTTTTATTATAATTTCTAAGGAATAATTTCGACTGGTTTTGGCCCTAATTTATCTATGCTATTTTTATTACATAAAGCAGGCAGTTTGTTATATTTATATAAAGTGAACAAAATTGCGGCTATAACTAAGATTAACATAAAAAATACACTATTACTAATATAATATAAATGTCCATCAAAATTCGGTTTAGACACTTTTTTTACGCAAGTCTTTTAGCTTACTTTTTAAAGTGAATATGTCGTCTAGATCGATATTCTCCAGATGTATCGATGGGAGTTTATTATTTATTTGCTGTTCTTCGGTAGGCGTGGAGTTGATCATCGGCAACTGAATTATTTCGTTTACGGAATTAGAGTAATAATTTGTCCTCAGTACCTTGTTTTCTATTTTTAGTTCACATTTTGGCGGTATTTGTATAATGTTATTTCCATTTAGCGGCATCTTCTGCTTACTATTTTCACAAGTGATTGTGGATATTAATTCTCTATCGGCAATCAGTAACCATGAATCTTGGGCGATTTTCTGTGTTTTAAAATGCTCTAATGTAAATATTTCGGTTTTACATACATTATTTTTTATAAATGAAATGAGTTGAGCTTCGCAAAGTGGTTCTTCTGAATTGATTTTTTCTTGGATTTTACATAGGTGTTCGCCGTTGCGTAGTTTTTTGCAGGATTCGTCCGTGGAAATATAATTATTTTCGTTGTAAAGCAAATACACTTTCTGTGGTATAATTATTTGGAAATATTGATCGGTTTTCACAGGTAATGGGTAAAGATGATAGTAATCGTAGATATCCGGATTTATTAGAGGTATTTCCAAAATAAATACGATTCTGGATTGTATTTGATATGCTTTGACTGCAATAATGTCTTCGTATAAAGGTAAATTTTCTCGGTTGATTTTAAATGGCAATTGTTGTCCTTGTATTTTATTCTGGATAAATATTAAATTGGCTTCTAAGTCCTCAGGATCAATTATTGATGGGTGCATGATCTCGAGTTTGGTAAAAGTGATTGCTTCTTCCAAATTATTAAGTAGGTATAATATTACGTTCATCATTCCTGATATTTGCAAAAATATAGTATGCATATTGATTATCGAATACATCTCCGCTCGGTGAATTGTGTTTTCTTCGATTTGAGCTTCTAATTGTTTTATTCTTGATAATAATGTGTATTGGTCAACTCTCAGTGTACTAATAGTTTTGTTTACTTTATCGAGTATTTGTTCCGTTATTGATATTTGTTCAGTTAGAATTTTGTCCTGGGATTCCTGTCCTTTTCGTAGTTCTTCAATTGCTTTTTCGAATTTTTCTCCATCAGTCGAATCTAAGTTTCCAGTTAGGAATTTGAAAACTGTTCCTAGGCCGTCGATTAAGCCTCGTTTATTTCTTGTAAGAAATAGTTGATTTAATTTTCGTTTAATTTCAGATGAGGTTATATTTAGCAGGGTTTGGTAATTTTGAAGTTCTTTATCGTATGTATGTCCGTGAGGTAAATTTGTAAATGCATTTTTCATTCGTTGAATGTTTAACTCCAACCATTTGTATTCTTCTATTATTGAAGTATAGTCGATATTTTTTATTAGTGTCCATTCGTCTACTTGATTTCTTGCTTTTCCGAGTTTATGTGGGAATAAACCGGGATTATTTTCAATTTTCGTAATTACTGGCTTGTCGAGGGTAGAGATGACGGTGATACAGGTGGTTCTGTAACAATAGGTTTACTTAGTTCGTCTAAATGCCTGAATTTCTTTTTATTATTTTTATCTAATAAAGTAGCTATTCCTTTATCGTCGATTGAACTTATAGTATATGGTCCATCGTATCGAATTCTAGCTTTATTCCTGGCGTTGGTTTTAATAAGCACTTTGTCATTGATGTTAAATTTAATTTTCTTGGAGTTGTTTTTGTTGTTTCTTTTTGTTATTAACTTTTCCTTTTCACGTTGCATTCTTTGTTGTAAAACGCCGTAAAATGTTGTTATCTTTTTCTGATGGTCGTTAAGATAATCCTCGTAATATTTTTCGGTAAGGTGTATGTCGAATGGGTCTCTGACGGCTGTATGTCCGTATATTATTTCTAATGGTGTAAATTTAGTTTGGGAATGGATAGTATTATTGTATCCTATTAATGCATATTTAATTACTTGTTTCGGTAGCTCCTTTGGATGTTGGATTTTTATAATTCTGTAGTTTTCTATTAAAGTAGAATGCACTCTTTCAATCATACCGTTGGATTTATGATTTAAAGGGGTCGTTACGTGAATTTTAATTTTATGTAGATTTAAAAGATTTTTAATTGATTCGTTTGCAAGTTCTGTTCCTCCGTCCATGGTTATTTTAGTAGGTGCTCCATATTGAGATATGAAGGTAATTAGATTTTCAGCTATTTCTATACTATTTTTAGATGTTAAATAGTATGCTTGGCAGAATCTCGAAAATGCATCAATTATTGTTAAAAATGCGTTTTGCTCAATTTGAAACGTATCTATATGTAAATGTTCAAATGGGCGGCTTGGCGTGCTTGTAATGTTTAATGGTTCTTCATGTGGTTGCCTTTCGTATTTGGCTTTTTTACAAATTAAACAATTATTAATATAGCGGGTAACTGTGTCTTCCATATTTTCCCAATAGTATTGACGTTTAAGTGCGGTACAGGTGGCTTGAATACCTCGGTGATTTGTTTTCCCTTCGTGATAATTATTTATAATTTCCCTTTGATCTTCCTTGTTGATCACATGTATAACTCTGTTTACGCATTTGTAAAAGTGCGGTTCTTGATTTTTGAAATGAGTCGTTATAATTTCACAAGTTATTTGATAAAATTCTTCGTTAGGAAATAGGCAATAATAAACTTTGTTAGGTATACAATATTCTTTAAGGAATTGAAATATATTGGTCCTAATGTTTTCTTCTCCTATGTAGGCGGTTGTTACTTCGTTTTTCCCTTTATGTTCCCTTTTTGCTTTATGTGATTTGCCATGAATAGTGGTAAAAATTATTTGATTGCGTTTCGTGTCTAAGGCGTCTTCACAAATAGGTATGGTAGATGTTGATTCCAATTGCGTATGCGTCGTATTTATTGATTGATTGTCTTCTGATATTTCTGGTACAGCTTGAATTTCTTGGTTTGAACTCGAGGGTGTTTCGTTAACATGTTCAATCGAGTGTTCAATGGAGGTCTCGTTTATTACTTCATTTAATAAGTCTTCCATGGTGGTATCGAAATTAACGATCATTGATTGTGTGTCAATAGGATTTAATTTTATGTGTGATAAGGCGTCATTATTTTCTTCCACGATTTCAACAGGTATGGGGTTCGTTATGGTGGGTGTTATTTCTTGATCACTGGTGTTGATCACTGATGTAGTTGCAAAATTATTTGAAGTCGGAATTTCCAAATATTTATTTAATTTTGTATTTTCAATTACTCCCTCATGAATGTTCCTATTTACGGGTATGTTTACTAAAAATTCTGATCTTGCTGGTATCGTAATTTTATTATTCAAATCTTGATTGATTGTTTCTATTGAATATAATCGGATGTGGGTCTGTGGTGTTTCCAAAAGGCTTTTTCCGAAATTTATTTTTGCTTTTAGTTTCCTTAGCAAATCTATTCCAATGAGTCCGTCGTATTTATTGTCGAAATTAAATAGATGAAATTTATGAGTTAATGACACTTTAAATATTGATGGTAATTGAATAGTTGCAGTTTCTTGATGAGATGAAATTTGGTGTGCTGTCTGAATTTGGAACGGTTCTTCTACAATTAACTCCGGGAAATATTTATATGCTACTTCTGGTTTGATAAGAGTTCTAGATGCTCCGGTGTCGATTAAAAAGTTTGATTTGAGTTGTGGAATGTAAATACATGGTAACGTTGAATTTTGGTTGTTAACTTCTATAATTTCTCCTAGCGATTGATCATTTATTGGCTGCGCTACGTGTCGTCGTTGTTCTGGGCAGGTAAAGTAAAATCCTGTTCTTCGTAGTAATTATCTTCTTCCTGTTCCTCTTCGTAATAATATTCCTGAATGTTGTCCTCTTCCTCGGGGTCCTCTTGAAAGTGTAACTCTTCCGAAATAAAGTTTCTAGGTTGATTTGACTGCCTAATGTACGATGTAGCTCTAGGTGTAAACGAATTCCGTGCTGAAGGAATAAATCTATTTGGTGGTTGTATTGTTCTTCTGGTGTTACTCGAACTAGTGTCCATTGGTGTTGGTTTTGGTAGATGCCTAACTTCTGTGTTTCTGGGTGCAAATACATTTCGTTGTTGAGGCTGCTGCTGCTGTTGCGGTCTCGAATAAAATGGAAAATTATTTCTTTGTATAGGTTGTGGCATTTGATGTGTGTAACTGGGAAATTGGTTAAAATTTCTTGGTGCTGGTTGCCATGCCTGGCTCGGATTGCTTAGCCTTAAATTATACGGTGGAAATGGTTTTTAGCTTGTTGTTTATATTGTTCTGATGAGTCTCGATTTTTGTTGTAATTTACATTTTCCTCTTCTATTAAATATTTAATTGCGATGTCAAGAGTAGCTGGTCCTCTGGATCGTAAGAAACTTCCCATAGGCTCCTTGAGTCCGGTTAAAAATGCTTTTAGTGTTAAACTGTCGTAAAGCGTTCTTTTCGTTGCTCGAACTGCTTCGGCTGGTTCGTTTAATTGCACGTTGGAATACAATAAACTTTTAACTTGCTGGCATTTTTCAAAATACTCCTGCGCTGTTTCGTTTTTCTGCTTTAATAGCATGAGATCCCTTAGCAATGAATCTTCAGATCTCTGGTCCGCAAATGATTGTTGTAATAGCGTTTTTAATGCTATCCAGGTTGGTATTTCACGTCCGCTTGTAATTAACAATGCTCTGCCGGTTAGTTTTGTTCGCAGTGCAGATAATAATAATGTTTGTAGAAATGCGTCTCCTTGTCCCTCAGGAAAGAAATGCGTTATTATAACTTCGGCGGCTCTCACGTACTCCGATAGTTTGTAAGAAGTGCCGTCAAATTCTGGTACTGTCTTGAGGTAGTCCAAATGAAATGCTTGTGCCATATTTACTGGTACTGCGGGAGGTACTTCTTGAATATTTAAATTTTCGAAAAGCTGGAGAAGCTCGTCGTTTCCTTGCATAAAATTTTAGTTTGTTCGCGAATAATTTGCTTATTTGCTACCTAACGTTTAACAATTCTAAATTTTAAAATTAAACGTCGTTTTATTGCTTCGCAACAAGTGAATGGTGTATTTACTCCCGTTTAGGAAACCAATGCACTTGCTTTAAAGCGGGGCTTGCAATTTTATTTTTAGAAATCCTACGCATGCAGTGCTAGCACAGTAAGAGATTAAGTTACTCTATCAGTAACGCTTACTGATCTGGCTTACAGCTAACTGCACCTGAATTTGTTTAAGAGTTGCAATGGCTAATAACGAACACAATTATTAACAACAATTCTCCTGAGAATGTGTTGATAAATCAATTGAATTCTGTTATTAGATGCTTAAAAGTAAAATGATTATTTTAACAACTTTTTGCTCGAAAGTGAGCGGTTATATCTAGCAAAATAAAGCCACTTTTGCACTTGCTAATAAAATTTATCTTACATTAATATCGTTGTAATTGTACTCATGTTCCTTGAGTACGTGACTGGACCCAGCGATGCTAGTCCGGGGCGTTGTCACCTCGTGCGGGCTCAGCGTACTCGATGTTTGGAGGGCTGGTCCGGCGTTTTAGGGCTCTCTGGGCGATTTTGGGCCTGTTGAGTCCTGGATTGTTGATTGAAGGCTCTGGCTCTCGAATGTGGACGATTCTGGTTCCCCTCTTCGAATTACAGATGTCTTCTTGGTTCGTTGTTCGGATGGCCAATTAAGTGTTGAAACACAAAATTGAAGCGATTTTTGTCTTTAATTTTTGACCATCCTACCGACTGCGCCAATTATAATTTACGAAACTTGTTAAATCAAAAAAATTAATTTATTCAAGTTACGGAGTTACAAAATGCAGTTTACAATGTGTCTACTAGATGCTAACTGACATAAGAACTGGCATAAGAACTGTATGCACATGCTTATATAACATTTCTTATCACTAAAGATTCTAAGAATTGCAAAATGAAAGTATTTTTCACCCTAGACGTAAATTTAGTCCTACGAGCGCTAGCTAGTTGGGTAACACGTTGTGTGTGAACAACACTAATTTTGCAACGTGTTGCATACAAGATTTTCTGTAATTTTGAGTCATATTAATTTTTATAGTAAATAAATTTACTTAAATCTGTTACAACACGAAAGCGTCGTTACGACCTGAATTTGATGACCAAACTACTCAACCCGATAAAATTACACAAATCGGAAGATTCTCGGATCCGTTGTCCCAATTACGTTACGACGAGTTGTAACAAAGGTTGCCGGCTAACATTCAATGGAGAAGAGGGTTTCTTTACAACCTTAATTAGTTCTACGACCCAGTACACGAAATAAAGATGTTAAATTCCAGACGCCACCACTTTACTAAATCGGAAAAAAACGCAGATGGGCTCACCGAGAAAGTGTAAGCGATGGCCTAACCTTTCTGATCCAACCTTGGCAGTGCTTGGCGACGATCCACGTACAGCTGTGTCGGACTTACCTTACATGCATTTTCTTACAGTTGTCTAAATTCCTTACACAAAATAACACGTGCAAACATCATAAATCTACTAAAGAAAAGCGCAACTAATTGAAAACGAACTATATTAACCTAGAAATATGTAGGTGACAATAAACATTAAAGGAAATACTCAATAAAAGTCAGTGTTGATAAATGCGCAGCGTTTATACTTTAATTACACAACGATTAAACTACTTTCAAATTGCAAAACTTGACGATAAATACTTAAACTAACTTAAAGAGAGTGACAACAGCTCAAACGTTTAATTACAAATTAACAGAAACGCTACGCACATTGACGATACTTCAAAAATTACCTTTCACTGCACATTGTGCTCATTAAAATTATTACAAAGAAAACACAATACCTTTGAAGGGTTCAGCTTGCTACGGCAATGATGTCCAATGGAGCTGCAGGTCGTTCTCAAGCGACTGCATCAAAATACTTGAACTGCGAGAAACGACATAGAGTGCTTTCTGTCGAGCTGGTCTAGACGATGTTAAATCCCCAGAGGGTAGAACGAAGAACGTAATGATAGGTAAAGGTTGCGGTACGGTACACGTAACTTTATTAACAACGATTAGCACTAAAGAGGTTCCCATTTAATATACGCCCAAGGCGTCAGTTAGGAGCTTGCCCTCCGCAGTATTAAAATTTCTAGGCTAATAACTGCCCAACACATTATTTAGACCGCCAAGAACTTGACCGAAAACACCCATTCAGCTTTATCACTTAATTTCGACGTCCGGCGAAGATCAAGGCCTCCGCAGCAAGAACGGACCTTCACACTTGTTGTCTAGTTTCAGGCGGTATATCCTGAAGCCAAAAAAAAACGCGGGCAAGCCCTACTTAACTGGTTCTCTTTTTAACTCACATAAAAGATTAAATATTGAGTCATTATTGCACCAAATTATGTCATTCATGCGGCAAGCAAGCCCATCTAAATTAAATTGACCATCATAAAATGAGCCGGGAAACGCTAATATATGAAATCAAGGAAATTGGGTTTTGAAACATAACTAAACCATCAATCTTGGAGTAAATAAAACGGGAAAAGTGCTAGTATTTGGAATACAAAAGCGAAAAAAACGCTAAATTCAAAAATTATTCCTACAAATCTACACAGTTGTTCTAAATTTTCATATTAGCAGTAGTGTCAATATGAAATCTCATATTGCAACTAGTGCGAATATGTGCATCATTCAAAACATTGAAAACGACAGCAAAAGTCATTATATTAGGGAAAAATTACAGAAAGTTATTTTTTAATCTCCTAGAATTACTCGGTTGCTTTAATTTTAAAATAAATAAATAAAGTAATTTTTCAAATTTGCACCATCTAATATAAGAGTAGTTTAACACCTACATAACAACAAAATATCTTAAAATATTTCACTGTCAATAAGCTTATGTTGTTCTTTCGACAATAGTGAACTAACTCAGTTTGAGGTTAAAAATGGTAATTGGTAATGTTCGTGAACTGCTTTAGTTTGATCGAAAAAATACCGCAATGAAATATATTTCTTCACAGTAAAGGCTTTAAAATAGATAGTTTTTAAAATATTTACACTAGAAAAACAGTTAAGTGTCCGATCTTTGGTGCTTCTTCGGATTTAAGTGCTATCTATCTTCCTAGTATTGAAGACGTAATAAAGTTCATTTTATGGACAAGGTATCGTATGAAATATCGGGAGTCTGGCCTGCAAGCAAAGATATCTGAAGTTTTGAAGTAGTGACTAGTCAGCTTCAATTACAACAGTTTCCAATACGGGAATAATTCAAATGATGCGTGCTTATTACGAAAAATATTTAAAATTTAGGTATCTAACACCGACACAGAATGACAATGATAATGTAAAAATTATTGAGTTCACGGCACGTGCTGAAAAGTTTGACATTAGAGATTGCAAATGCAAATCATTTGAGCTGTGTTCTTTTAGCAAAGATTTTCTTGGTGAACAAAGAAACGCGAAATAATGCACATAGGCGAAATTGATCATACTGAAAAAAGTTATCTTTAAGGAAAAAAAGTACATGTTAATCAAGAGCTTTTAAGATTATTGCTACTAATGTAGAAACACAATATGACGACTCGTACAGTAAAGAGACTGAAGGACTGAAGGTAAGGTCGAAGAGGCAATATCATGTCAAAAGTACCTACCGGAACTAATGATTTAAGGTGAACCGCGTTGCAGCAAAGACGTTACCCAAAATCGTATAAAACTTTCGACAGTTGCAAAACTATGTGACCGTTTTGGTTTATATGATTAGTCAGCGGCTGCTATTGAATCTACGGTTTTGAATTCTCTTAAAGTGGTTATAAAAGAAGACAAAACAGATGCCATAGATCGAAACAAGATAAGGAGAGCTAGAATTAAGAATCAAACGGATATGAACGACGAAGACACTGAAGAGAAGCTCCTGAGGGTTTGTACTTCGACGGTCGGAAAGATAAGACCTTAATTTGTAAAAAATTAGAAGGCATATATCATATGTAACTAAGCCATAAAAAAAAATTGGTGTTGTCAGTTTGTAACGCTAGCATCTGCATAAGTTTATAAACAAACATTAGAAATGTATTAATTTATGCCTTGCTTATTTCAGCGTTATCACTGGCTACATCTTGCCGACGCTCGAACAAGTGATAACAAACCCGGGCCCACTATGCGCAAAACTACGAAATCAACCCTCGCGCCGCCTCGCACCTAAGGATATCTGAAGTGCAAGTTTTGATAACACTACGCGACGGATATAAAAGAAACTCCGCGACCAGTTAACTTCACTTGAGATTCTCCCGCCTTGAGTCTACCAGTCCTGATCTTGAGTCTACGGACTTACCTTTATCCCAAACTCCTCTCCTGAAACTAGATGAGACGGTTTCTGTTTGCAGTGCCCGGCTCCTAACTTGATTTCCGAGTATTTAAAAAGCCGCATTACAATCGCCCCTGTAATAAGTGTTGAATCCAGGGGGGTGACCATGGGGGAAATTCCCTCCGTGCAGTACAAAATTTCCTCCCGGAAAAATTTCATTTTCATGTTCTTTTATCTATAAAAGAATGAGTAGATTGTACGAGAATAGGTAAAAATACCCCCCATATGTTGCATCTCCCCCCCCCCCCCCCGCCACCCCGAAGTAATCAGTCTGAATTCAACACTGCTGTAATAATCCCAAAACTATTTAATCATAGGATTCCTAAGAATCCAAATTACACGACCCGCCTAAATGTACAGTCGTGTGCAAATAAATCTGGGACAGTGTTTTTTTCACATGCAGATTCAGTTAAGAATTTGAAGAATATTTCATGGATTTCTTCTTATTAGAGAGAGTTACGGGTTTCAGTACCTGTTAAAGTTAATGTAACTCTTTCTGATAGCAGGAAATCCATGGAGATATTCTTCAATTCTTAACTGAATCTGCATGTGAAAAAAACACTTTCCCAGATTTATTTGCACACCACTGTACATTAAACATTGTATCTGCATGCATACAACGATACAACTACCTGAAGGGCCCCTCGGATCGTGTAGAGGCGTTTTCCCAAAGCCGGAACGTCGAACCCGCCTGTGGAATCAACCGCGGGCCAAATTCTTGGCGAGTTCCCGGGAAGTTTATTCTCCGCAGCCCGCTGAAATTGATGTAAAAAAACAGGTCGAATTTCGCATAGCCGTCACTCCGACGGATAAGCTGCGAACTCCTAGGACACCTACCAGGCCTGCAGGATTCCTAGTTTGACGCTAAGGTGTACTTGTCTCATTCAGCGTAATTATACAGGGTGTCTCAAAATTGACGCCCGTGCTTATGGGATTTGATTCAGGGAGCTAAAAGAACTCGAAAATAAAGAGTGGGAAATTTTCCGTTTGTCTTTTGTTATCGAGTTATCAATTAAAACAAAAATTTAAAATATAAACTTTAAACTTTATTAAATACTAGTAATATTTGAAAACAAGTTATTTTACACATCTGTTGTCACAAAATGTGTTCAAATAGGTTACCCCCTACTTCAAGGCAAACATTCGCCCGATTTATCATTGAAGTACTAACGTTCTGTAGCATATTTTCGTCAATTAATATCACAGCAGCGTGAATGCGAGCTACGACATCTTCAGGACTCACAACAGGTAAGCACACAAAACCGAAGGAAATACTCAATACGACAGAACGATTAATAAATCTTTAACATTGCCGTAGCAACCTTATTGAATTATGTTACACAACAAATTGGAGCAACCGAGCGATAGAAGTTATCATTTACATTTTCATCAATAAGTCGATAACAGATGACAATCGGAAAATTTTCCACTCTTTATTTTCGATTTCTTTTAGCCCGCTGCATCAAATCCCAGAAGCACGGGAGTCAATTTTGAGACACCCTGTATATGTGATTCTAGCACCATAAACGCCACCAAAACTGTGATTTGGAGGTTAGCCAGCCGGGACGTTAGCGCTACCAATTCGGTCCGTTGCCTCCAAATGGGTGCGTTCCGCAGAAGTTGTTTTTAACCCATCGTGCCCGCCTGCCGTACACCAGTGTCAGGAAGGTTGCAACTCACTAGGAAGTAACGAAACGCGACGCCCCAAGCGAAACTGTTATTTCCACAATATACAATTTAGTTTACTATTAAGTACCTGGTGTTTTTTCTAATCGAATATATATTTGAGCGAACGTAGTTCTCCGATTTGAGCATAACTAGAGGTATAACCCTTTAACACCCCTATTATGGGGGGGTAAAACGTTATAATTTGATTAAGACTGAAAATACTGTATTTTAAAGGTATTTTTATGCTATAGGATTACAGCTTGGAAAAGTGTATGTATCTGAATAGTCCTTATTTGCTGCCGCTATTATATTTAGCCATCTTAATTTTTACTATTTTAAGAGTTTGGTAGGTCGTGAATAATGTTCTTTAAATCAAATGGTACTTTAAAAAAGTTAATTGTTATGTACAATATGCAAGTTTTTTGTTGTACTATTAATGGAAATTCAAAAATTAATTTTTTAACACCCTTTTAGGTCTAGTAGAGGGTAGAAGATGTTTTGAAAATTAAATAATATTTTAACAGTGAATTCTTATGAATGAAAGGGAAATATTGAGTACTAGGTATTAGAAAAGAAAATGTTTTTTAAAAACATTTAAATAATGGTAGAGCGTGAAAGTAAGTTTCAAAAAAATTTAAGGCTAAGTTATGATACGCGAGGCGCCAGTTTTCCATGCTATTAGAGTTTGAAATTCGAAAATAGTTATTTACATTACAAGCTGCGAAAGCTTATTTTTAGGTGTGAGGTGTTTTTGAATGGCCGAGGCGAAGTGTAAGCGTAGCCGAGGCTGTTTAAAAACTCCGAGCACCTGAAAGAGCTTACGCAGCGTGTAATGTATTAAACTTTTCATTCTCCCCTCGATATTTAATAAAATACAATGACTTTGTGATTATAATAAAATTAGTATAACAGCTGGCTTGTCGTTAACGTTACTTTGGTAACAATACAAAAGCACTATTTTATGACATTTGTCAAATATCCTTGAATACTCTGTCATAAACTAACACGAATTTCATTAAAGAAGCTGCAAATATTGCGTGCAGAAGTTTGTTGCTCGACAAATCCAAAGGTCGGTACAATCAAGCTTACGAAAGTTTCATGAAATGGTGTGCAACGAATGATGTTTCCACAATAACTGAAGATGTGTTATTGGCATTTTTCCTAGAAAAATCAAAAACATTATCGCCTGCTACATTATGGTCAGAATACTCCATGCTGAAATTGACTATTTCTATAAATAAAAACCAGGACATATCGAAATTTAACCGCTTAAAAGCATTTATAAAAAGACGAAATGATGGGTATCAGCCTCGAAAGTCTCAAGTATTTACAAAGAATGAAATTTCAAAGTTTTTGTTAGAAGCTCCAGATGATATATATTTGTTGAAAGAAGTGGTAAATATTTTTGGGGTAGGTGGGGCATGCCGAACTGACGAGCTGTATAATCTAAAAGTGAAGGATGTTGAATATAAAAGTTGTGTTATGTTAGTCCAGATTATCACTACAAAAAAAAATGTGCAAAAAATATTTGTAGTCACAGAAGATTGGGTAGCATTTGTTGATCGTTATATGCAACTCCGGCCAAAAAAAACTCAAGATGAACACTTCTTTTATCGGTATGAGCGTGGCAGATGTGTAAATCCGGTAGTTGGAAAACATACAATTTCAAAAATTCCCTGTGAAATAGCCAAGAATTTTGGCCCAAATCCCAAATCCAAATCAGTACACCGGCCACTCGTTTCGCAGAACGTCTTCTACATTATTAGCCAATGCCCCGGACGTGGACATTTTGGATATGAAAAGACATGGGGGGTGGATGTCGTCAGCGGTGGCGGAAGGATATATAGCAGACTCCATGAGCCATAAAATAGAAGTTGCTAATAAAATCATGCCCGAAAAATCGATACAGATTCAGCAAAAGGAAAATCAAGAAACAGAAACTCATGCCATGCAAATCGACAAAGAAGTAAATATTGCTAGTGCCGTTGCATTTGGCCAAGAGTTCAATCAACATTTACCTTTAAATCTTTCTGGAACATACAATAATTGTAATTTTACATTTAATTTTCCTTCAAAATAAATATTAATCAAGTTGACATTTTTGCTTTTTGTCGTCCAGGGCACGAAAGTTTTTCATACCTAGCAACCCATCACTTAGCATGTTTTACTTTCGCTTTCAATTGCCTTATCAAAATCAAAAGTGGCACTTTCGTAAAGGGGAGAATGAAAATTATATTTTCGAACCACCCTGTTCAATACAGTATAAATTATCCTTTAAAGGAAATGGGTTAATAGTTATAATTATGAACGATTATGTGTAATAATAAATGGAATTTACTAATTTAAAAAATAAGTTAATTTTTAATAAATTCCAAGTCTTATGGAACGAACACCTTTCCTTATTTTGTTTTATTTATAAAACATTTATTATTGGTATTTAGAAGCTACACGTAGAAAACCATATCCACCAAGAAACAACTTCGTTACCTCTAGATACCATGAAATTAAACCTAAAATAATGCATTTAATACTAATAGCATAATTGCTATCTACAATTGCTAATAGCTGCAGACTTTTGCCTGAGTGAGTGTGAGTAGATTTTCCCGAGAAAAGTATGTAGTTTTTCGTAAAAAATGGATTTCATAACTATTTTCAATATCATTAATATTTAGGGCTTGTGACTGAATGCATTGTTGCTACAAACGAATTTTTCTACAACTGACACATAAAAGTGACATTAACGTTTCAATAAGTTTGTTTGTTTGTTTGTTAATGGACAAGGTCTAGGCATGCAGAGTACCAGGTACCTTAGACACCGACTGCTTTGGTCATATGGTCAAAGTCCTACTTAGAATTTTTACGAGACTAAGGAGTTCCAACCCTAGCAAGGGATCTTTTACATGCTACACATCGTAGTAACATGGGACCCACGGCTTTACATCACTTCCGAATGATGGCATTCTGTAGAAGCTTTCATCTGCATTTTTTATTTTGAAAACCTCACCGGGACCGGGAATCGAACTCGCGACCCTTAGATCAGTAGTCAGGATGCTTACGACTGAGCTACCGACCCCGGCTGTTTCAATAAGTGTGCGTGAAATTGCGTTTCACACACTAGATAGTAAATAAAAAATTTTACGCACTAGATTTTAAATGTATTATTACAAACACCATTTCCTTAGTTACAACACATATAAAACGTTACGTACATAATAATATTTTTTATTATACCTGCATCAGAATCGCCGTTTAAAGCACGCCTGAGCGTGCGAATACAAGCGATTAAAGCTCGCCGAGCTTTAAAGGTTGTCAACGACTGACTGCAACAACGGACATGGACGCGACAAAAACGTAAATAATTCTCGTAACTATAGTAGCAATATTATTATGCCCTCTCGATTTATCACGACAAAAATTATTTCTAAGTTTTTAGTGCGTAATTTATTTCCAGTATTGGAGGTATAATAAAAAATAGCGTAAAGTATTCGTGGATAACTGGTCTTTGAAACACTTGCTCTATTTCGAGCACTCCGGCTACGCCGTCGTGCTCGAAAACTCGCGCGTGTTTTAAAGACCTTGCTATCCACTCATACTTTAATATACTATTTATTATACCTGCATCAGAATCGCCGTTTAAAGCACGCCTGAGCGTGCGAATACAGGCGATTAAAGCTCGCCGAGCTTTAAAGGTTGTCAAGGAAACGACTGAATGCAACAACGGACATGGAAGCGACAAAAACGTAAATAATTCTCGTAACTATAGTAGCAATATTATTATGCCCTCTCGATTTATCACGACAAAAATTATTTCTAAGTTTTTAGTGCGTAATTTATTTCCAGTATTGGAGGTATAATAAAAAATAGCGTAAAGTATTCGTGGATAACTGGTCTTTAAAACACTTGCTCTATTTTGAGCACTTCGGCTACGCCGTCGTGCTCGAAAACTCGCGCGTGTTTTAAAGACCTTGTTATCCACTCATACTTTAATATAGTATCCTCTACTTATTTGCTATATACGTATGATTTTGTTGCAGAGAATCTTTTATTCTTTTTTTGACGGCTGTAGAAAACACGTTGTTTGTATTTCGTGGCAAAATTCGTATTTTTATGGCGAGTTTGAATGACTTTTCTGCCTCTACCTAACGGTCTCGGCGAAAATTGACATTCTCACGCGCCATAAAATTTTGCGCACTTAATACAAAAATTACTATTACATTAAATCATCTCCAATTACTGCAATACTTTCAGCCATATTAACATACAAGACTCGCATAAAAATAGTGCATCCTTCAAACAAAAATATAAACTGATTTTTCTCAATATTACTTAGCTTCACCACTAAAAAATACCGAACATCAACATATCACATTTTATTTTTAGCCTTCAGCTTCAAACTAGAGTAGTAGCTCCACCAAGGCCTCCGTTAGTATCTATTAATACGTCGACCATAAAAAACTTGTTTATCGCATATGGTTTGATAGTGGAGGCGCGCGACCTCTGCCCAATACTTAAAATAGTGAGTTACTCTAAAAATTTCAACAGAAGCAGTAAATAAAAATGCAGGCTCCTAATAGTTGGTATTTTCTTGTGCTCCCAATCCTCTTTCTTTTATTTGAAATTGGTAAGTGAAGTTTTGAGGTGAAATCCGCTATATGCTCGTGCAATATTTTTTTTGTTAATGCAATTTTCATTGTCAAGATTTTTCGTTGCTTTATGTTCTGGAAAGTTTTTCTAACAAGACTCTCAGCCTATATGGTTTTACTTCGATCATTTTTATTCAAAAGTATTATACTTTTTATCTATTAAACTTACATAAGAGTATTTTAGAGTAACAATTCGATTGCGTAAGACCATGGTCAATGCCATTTACAACGTATATAATTCAATTCATAAATTTAGCTAATTAAATCTAGGTAACGCCTACTTAAGCTTTCAACTGCAACCTAATATAATCACAAATTAAGTTTGACGCTATGATAAATCTGCTATTTTTACTTTTATAGTTCATTCAAATTCAATATAGAGCAAAATCTGCAACCCACGTTAGAAATATCAGCAGTCAGTTGATTACTAATTTGATTTGATTAAAATTTATTAAATTTTTCCTACATTCCACATAATTTAAATAACAAACAAGTATAATTACAAAAATTGTGCTTGATGTAATAGTCTAGAGGTACTATACTGATGCAAAGAAATACTAGAGTAACAATATAAACAAATAATCAATAGTGATAATTATCCTGTTAATATCAAGGTGTCATTTTCAAATAATTTCAAAAGATTATAAATCTCCAACCAACATATTTAATTGTTTAGATTGTACTGTTAGCATTAATAAATGCATAACCTATAAGTTTACTTTTTGATATAAAAATTTTGAAGACTGTTACTTTGTTGACCTGGATGCGTAAGTAGCACTTACGCGCTTAGCAACATTTAAGAGATTAACAACGAGTGCGTTTTGAAGGGAATAATTCTCACCCACAAAGTCAGTACTAGAAAAAAGCTATTTTTGAACTTGCAGAGCTGGTTTCCTACTGTTCACTATTATGTTGACCATTATAATACTGGCAATTGTTTGGAAAGTAACGAATGTAAGTGTAATCATTATTAGCATAAATTTCCAATATATAATTTTCTTGCCATGTTTTTTTAAATTTTGTGCTTAGGTCAATAAACAATAAAACAATTTTATTCGTACTCACACTTTCACGCCATTTTAATTAGACAAAAGCCTGTACAAGTTTATATTTTAGAATATAACCATAAACTTATGTTAAATTAATGGAACATAATTGACAAGATGGTCTCTTAATGCGAAAAAGAAGAGTATGACTGCAGAGAGAAAGCTTACATCAGCAACACATCAACGAGCAGAAAGTAGGAATGTCTCCTTGCTTTACAGAAATTTACATTCATTAACGTTCCTCAAAACTTAGTAACAAATGATTCTGTGTTTATCGACGTTTCAGCTGCTGAAAGAATTACGTTGTCAATGTTTGCGATTTAGCAGTTGTCTAAAGAAATGCAAAGCATTTGAGAAGTACAATTCACTATTGTCCTACGTTTAGAAAACTAGAATCTCAAAATTCGCTTTTTATTGCGGACTTCCCGGCCGGTTACGTCAATGGCCATTGCTCGCCTTGGGGCCGCGTTTACGTGCACATTTGCCTGTCGATCTCAAGCTGTTGCATTCCGCAGATAGAGGTTAGATTCATAAGGGTAGGGCACGCTTCTGCTGCAAAGCATCGTAATTCCTGCAATTTTAAAGATACTGCAGTTTTGTTGAAATGTTTATTTCAAATGGCTTGGCCCTTGGTAAAAAAGTGGAAGCAATTTGTCACTTTGTACTGTAAGGGAAGCCACATAACTTAGTTTCCGAGATTAAAAATTCTGTTTTAGATCGCGTCACGTTTCTAAATTTAACACCCACTGATCTAGCTAGCACAGCTACACAACACCGACTTCCTGTTTTTATATGAACTTTTGTGTGTCTTTGGCAAAGCGATTTATGTTTGCGCGCGATTTGGTAGCTCCGCTGCAAGGCTATAAAATGCCTACAATGATATGCAATGTAGAAGATAGCTCGAAACCACAAACTGTTAAATACCTTTTAATAAATCACATTTTAGAATCATATCACCCGTTTGTTAATCGCCACAGGAAAAAATATGCTTCAAGTGAAGATGTTAGTAGAAACCAGTCTGGTGAAAAATTTATATATGTTTGACTTATACTAGTATTTCCAATCAACGTGGAATAGAAAAACTATTGACGTCAATAAACATTATTTAAGTGCACCAACATAGACAAATGCTAAGAAAATAGCATTCGCTGCTATTGTCATGTGTTACAATCTAAAATGGATTTACGGCACGTAATCATACCTGAAGTGCATCCAGCTAGCTACAGTGGGATACGGTCGCAGTTCTATTCTGAAAGTGTAAGTGTTTCTATCGAAACACATCTGAGTATTCATCTACAAAGGCGACGAGGTCTAAGCGGAAATTTTATTTTAGTGTTGATAATTTGAGCAAACGCGAAAGACTCAAACAAGAAAGACACATTTTGCTTCGAATAATTTATTACTGTCTAATGAAAGTGGCTTTAAGGTGAAGACACTGTTACAAGCTATACTATAGTACCTAGTAAGCTGGTCACAATACAACCTGTCGGTTGGCAATATTCGTAAAGCGAACATTTGAATAATATACACATAATAATGGTAATATCTTATTTACTTCTAATTATAAATGTAGAAAGTACAAGCTTTGTGGAAGTTATTCAGAAAAGACAGTAAATATTTAACTTTGTCTCAACAATACCGACTTGAAAGCAAAGCAAACCCGCAGTTTGAAGTAGTGAAGTTTTGACGGTCACAGCTCCCTGAAAGTACCCTTGGGAATGCTTATTTCAGACCTGTGGACGACTGAACAACGAAGATAGTCACCTGGACAAAAGAAATCTGTCCCCCGTTGTGATGTTCACATATCGAGACTGAAAATGTATTGTTGTGCATATACGAAAAATTGTAGAATAGCAGTTTGAAGTTTATTGTTAGTCCAGTGAAGACCTGTTATTCACTACAGTATTATAAGGTTAATTAACCTTACTGCATTTACTCCGCATATAGTACGTAAAGCAGGAGCGCCTGAGTTCTTACACCCAGCTTGTTGCGGTCTCTCAAAGGTTTCGAAAATAATAAAATAGTGCACCCGTTCCGCCAGTCAACTGGTTTCTTCTAGGTGTTACGCGAGAAAAACTGACGGCGTAGCGCATTTTCCATCCGTCATGGGCGCGAAAATCCCGTGGTACATTAAAATGTAAAATATCCTAACACAAGTTAACAGTAAAGATCTACATCCACACCATATTCAAACCGTTATTTTTTTTTCTATGGTGCTGCACATAATACAAAGATTTTTTATTGGCACATTAGTAATTTTTAATGAAAAAGTTGCAAGGCTTGATAAAAATTGCACTCAGAAAAGCCAATACCTTATTTAGCTGATAAAAAAGCCAACACTCTTGTAGATTTAGTCGTGAGTATTAGAAAAGGAATATAATGGGATAGTTATTCATTTGGCAACTATACCGTGTTGCGTTCATTTTGACATAACATCTATTTTTGCTTTATTTCCTAACGTTATCCCTGGTAATTTACCTCACCTGTAGTTTTTCCCAACAGCTACTTAATTGTTAGGTCTCGTTTAAAAGATATGATTTTATCTGCTGCTCCTAACGTTCAATTTAGCCGTAGTTATGTTTGAGTTCTAAAACGAAGTTGAAGAGTTCCGTTGACAGTAGATCACCTTGTCTCAGTCCCTTGTTTACCTCCCATTTCTCTGATTTGTTTCCCTTCCCTCGTTTTTCGTCTTGTCGAGTGGCATTTTAACCAGTCTCACTAATTTTGCAGGTATCCCCAAATCCCTCAGTGCTTAGTACATTTTTCTTCAATCCATCCTATCATAAGTTTGCTTAAAATATATGAATAAAGCGTGTACTATCACTTTGTAGTCGTAACATGTGGTCTGGATTTCTATTAGCGAGAAAAATTGGTCATTTGTTGATCTATTGCTTCTAAACCGTGATTGGTACTCCCCCAATATTTTTTCGGAATAATTTTTCAGTCTGTTACATATTACTTTTGATAGAACATTGTAACAATTCTTCGGCAGCGCAATGCCTCTCTAATTCTTGCACAGCTGCTTGTCCCCTTTTTTATAATTTGGGCACAATATTGCTTTTGACCTGCCTTTGAACATTGTTTCTTCTTCCCATACTTTACTGGCAAGATTGTACAGTTTCTTTTGCAGTAGTTCTCCACCTGCTTTTATAATTTCTGCTGCTATTTCACTTTCTCTTGGCTTCTTGTTATTTTTCAGCCCTTTCAGTGTCCCCTTAATCTCTTCCTTCGTTGGCGCTTCTACTGCTATTAGGTATTCTTCAATACCTAAACCTACTTCTCGTATTTTTTCTTGCCTATTAAGTAGCCCTTCAAAGTGCTTTCATATCTTTTTCCTGGTTTTTTGTTTTTTGTTCTTATATTGCCTCTTTTTCTCCTGCACATCCTTTCCAGCTCTCCTCTTATTCCTTTGCCTTTTTGGGCCGTGTCAACACTCTTATCTGTTACCATCCGTCGTCTTAACTGTCTTTTATTTTTTGTTAGTATTACACATTCCTCGTCAAACCAGTCTTTTATTAGTTTATCGTGACTTTTCTTATTTGCTTTTGATAGTACCTCTTTTGTTTGTTCCCATACGTCCTTCGTTCGTGTCCAGTTTTCATACTACTCGATTTATTTACTAATCTAACATTCTATGTTGCTAAAGTCATTATTTTGTTTTCCTTTTTATTTTTCCCTGTTACTTTTCTTCCTTCCTGTCTCTCCTTATTTTTATTCTCAATATTTGGTTTTGATTGGTTTCTTCATCATGTATCGTGTTTTTGTCGTATGCCTGGTCGTCATCTTTATCATCCGTCCTCATATAGTTACTCAGTTTTTTTACTCTTCTGGCAAGCTTTCTTCAAGGCCCCCTGTTTCGTTATTCCATCTCCACTCTCTATCCTCGATCGACAGATTCTTGTACCCGATCTTCACTTTTCTTCTTTCTTTTTTGCTTCGTTTGCTTTCAGTCTGATCATCTTTTCTCTTTGCCGTTAATTTCTTGTCATATCATTATTTATATATATTGGCTTGCCTAGCTTTTTCAGATTAGCGTTGTTTGTCATGACTTTTTCCTTATTTTGCGTGCTTTAAATTTCCAGTAGACACAGCTTCTGCCCTATTTTTTGAGCCGCTTTTATATGCCTGTCTATTTTCAAGTCTTGTTTTCGTAGGCCACTTTTATTCGTCACTCCTGTATTTATCCCCAAAACCACAATGTTGTTTCTTTTCTTTTCTTTTTCAATGTATTTCAGTCTTATGTTTAGGTATTGCAATTCCTGTTTTATGACGCCACTTGCTGTTTTTATTTCATTAGTTCCTTCTTTGATTACTTCATTTTTCTTGTTTTATCTTATTTATTTCTTTATTTTGTTCTAAATTCTCCCTTTTTATTGATGATACCTCCCCTGTCAGGTTTTGGAGCATTTGCATGATTTTGTCCAATTTATCTTCGTTCTTATTTATTTTTTAGATACACTTCTTCTACTTTCTTGTTCTTAGTCGAGTTATGTTTTAATTCTTCATCTCCTTTGTCTACGCGTTTTATTTTTCCCTCATCTGTTGTGATTTGCTTTTCCTTTTGGAGGTGGAGGTTGTCTTAGTTCTGCTTCTTCTCCAGAATACGTTGCTTCCTCCCTCGGCATTTTCCTTACTGCTTTCGTCGTCGCTCATTTTATACGCTTTGCTCTGAGTTTAGACTTTGCCTCGCAGTATCTTATTTTTATTCAAATGAGTGGTATATGCAGCTGGCTAGACGTTATCTCTTAGCACCGTAAATTGGTTCGTTTATCTACTTGTCGCCGCTTGCACTTGTTGCCGGGGTCCACCCAGCGCCAGCGGAGGAAACTAGTGGCTCAGTGACTCAGTATATCAGAATATTCTTACTATTTTTTAAATAATTTTATAAGATTTGAACTAATCTATAAAAATGAAACACAAAAGCCATATTATATGATAAATTTATAGCTTTCAAAAATTCTTGTAAAGGGCATCGACTTTCAGGAAACTTCTTTTCTCAAAAACATGTTTAACAACAGTTACAATGTTGTAATATAGGGACGAAAATGTATTTTTTATATCGATTTTAGGATCATGTCTTCGATGCTACAGCTGCGTTGCTATAAATGCCAATCTAGCACCCAATGACTGGCCTGAGATTCCGCCCCAACTGATCCCCACCAACTCCTGCATCGACGGATCAGATTTGAGCAAAGTGGGAATAGTCAACTGCGTAGGGCCCAACAGGAGCTGCTTTTATTCCATAACTCCGCTTATAGAAGATGGTAAGCTTTGACACCTAACCTTACCAAGTTTTAGTAAAATACATATTTCAGTTCAAATGCACACGAGGAGTTGTCAGAAGACTGCCAACTGCACAGTGCATCCCTTCGGTGGCGAATGCAGTAGCTGCGATAAAGACCTGTGCAATTCCGGCGGCTTTAAATCGTCGGCACCCTGTAACGTGGTACCTTCTTTACTGCTACAGTGCATAGGTTTAGTTTTCGCTGTAGTTTTGTATCGTTAAATGTTATTGAATACAGAAAAATGTATTTTAAGCATACTGAGATTAACTAAAAGCTCTTTTAAGTCTTATGACGATGGTCTTTGTGGCAGACGCTGGAGTTTGCATAAAAGCATCACCGTCTTTGTTTGATTTCAACATGACAGCGTTATGATTGAATGCAGACACGAACCAAGATTTATAATTGTTTGATGCCTAGCCACATTGAGCTATTACTTTCTGCCTAAGGAGCTGATAGCTAGTATTGCAATGTATAAGGAAATACATTTTCGAAGCAGTTACTGTAAAGTTTGTACGTTCATCAGTTATGTATAATTACAAACCATGTAGAGAAAGTGAAGAGAGTATTTTCCATAACAATGCTTAAATATTTTCTTTTTAAGTGTAGCGTAATTACATAGTTCCTTTGAATAAGAAGTATTAATGTCTGTAATGGCAATTCGAAGAAACGAAAAAGCAGTTACAACAAGCAATGAAATTAAAATTTTGTTTAACAGCTGTTTGTACAAATTATGTTTTTGCAAGGTTGATGAGGAATTGCTAGTAATTTATGTTTACCCATGATGGGTTTACATATTCACCAGAAAATGTCTCCCACCTTACAGATTTAGAGAAAAATATCAGCTAGATTTATATGTTTAACGATGTGAAACTAAAAACATTTTTGTCAAGATACATTAAAAATTTTATTGTTAAAAATAGGTAAAAACACGTAACGTTTCGCTAAACTACAGTTAGCTTCTTCAGACAGTTTTCAATAAACTAGGACAATGTTGATATAACGTAATTAACATTCCGTTATTAATCGTCTTAAAGTTTTTGTTAAATGGTAAGTGAAACGATTTGTAGTAATATGGAAAGAACTTCTCTTACTAAAACATTTAAGAACTTTTCAAAGGTATTTTCCTTAGTTTTGGGATTGAGTCCTTGTGTTTGAAAAATTCATCATTTAATAAATTAGTTTCGATTGGAGTTGGAAATTAATTAATAAGTATTAGCACTTCTTTGATCTTTTTTTATTGTTGTTGTCGGCTATATACTTGTAGTAATATGATATTATTTTATGATACAATCATTAACTGCATAAACACTGCCATAAATTAAATTGTGTTTCAAGATTCACAAGATTGTGTAAGAGTAATTTGAAAAGTTTAAAGGTTTCTTTATATGTATAAACTCAGTTGTTTCGAGATTCAAAGAGGAGCTGTGTTCGTCTAGAATTTTTTCAAAAAATTTATTCTTGCAATACTGCAAAATGATGAGATGAAATATCCAAGTAGCTTAGTTGTTTTTGTGTTAAGACGAAATAATTTATCTTCAATGCAAGTAGGCGTCAAAGTATCGATTAAACGTTGTTCTCTGATTACTGATGAATGGCGAAACCGTTTACGGATTAAAATAGATTTTAAATAATCAATGGCAGATGAGTTTTTTTGGTAATGATGAGTTAACGAAATTAATACAATTTGCAAGTAGTCCATGACCTCGATGGCATTTGCTGTTTTTTTCCTTTTTTTATATTTCCCTTTTTGTTAGGATGAAATTACGAGGTACTTGTTGATTAATGCAGTACTTAAAATATTAATTTTGTTTTCCTTTTCAATTAAGGTTTAGATGTGTTAGTATTATAAACTTGTTAATTTTTCAATGTAAATTTTCTGTTAAGTTAGGTTATGGTTTTTTTGTTGGTGTTGGAAAACGTAATATTTTGACTAAACGTTCATTTGTTACGATAAAGAAGCTGACCTGCGGTTAATTAATTAAAATAATCAATGTTAGTAAAAAATCGCAGATTAACCTCCTTAAAGTACACACTACACGAAAGCTCTAAAAATTTTAACTTACCGCGCATGCCGAACTAGCTCAATTTTGGCGGCCTTGGATTGTAGATTTTTATCTACTGTACCACCCTGGAAATACTTCAAAGACAAAAAGACAAATGGGCGCCAAAAAACAAATAATTTATTTATTAATGCTAAATAGTTTTGCAGTCTATAATGGCAATTCAATATTAAATAATTAGAATAATTTGGCCATAAAGAATGTAATAATGATAGAAATGTGCAAATTAATTGAAGGTTGCGACACGCACCAAGATCAAGAACCCCTTTCAGGTTATTAAATTAATTGTAACCACAAATAAATCGAGTGATATGCATATCGCTGTCATTTAAAAACCCTTTCTATTCAGGCTATTGAAGGCAAAAAACGTGAATGCTCCTTTTACAAAGTGTTGGTTACACATATAAATTGTAGCTTTCAATATTAATTGTAATTAAGTATACGCATTTAAACTTGAAATATTAAAACTGATTGAACGTATGCGTCTAAACTTCACATGTTAGTAATAACGGAAAGTATAAATTTAAACTTTAAATACTGATAGTTATAGAATGTACGAATTTAAATTTCAAGTATCGAAGATAATTTAATATAATATTAATCCCGTAATAGCCAGTCCGAATCAGCTTGAAAGCAGGAAGACCATCCACTTTTAATGCGGTATTCACCACAAAAGTAACACTAACCTCGAACCTCCAACGCCCATAAGTTGCTGACAGGTAAATGCTGACCGGGGGTTACTATACCCTGTGGTTAAAAGCACCTTGGATGCCCCCGTAATTGAAGCAGAGCCACTCCCAAACTGCAGAAGCTAGGTAGCACATTAGCCGGTGTGGAAAATTAAGTCAGGTAAAACTGTCAATTAAAAACTGATTATAGTCAGCCCTTGAAAATAAAATTCTTGGGGCCCCAAGATTTCCAGAAACTGGTTACTACCAATTACGAAAACAACGTATTTCAACAATTTAAAAACTTGGACTATAACAGTAAAGCATGTGTAAGGGAAACTTTTTAGATTTTACGAATAAGTAATAAAACTTCCATGTTTAAACACAAGGAGGCACCTGTAGCATCAATGTCAAATTGCAAACTAAAAGTAAAATGTACCCTTACATTAAAATTACTGAAAACGGTTTAATACTCCCCAATGAACGTTTAGTCAAAATATTACGTTTTCCAACACCAACAAAAAAAAACATAACCTAACACATCTAAACCTCAATTTAAAAGGAAAACAAAATTAATATTCTAAGTACTGCACTAATCAACAAGTACCTCGTAATTTACTCCTAACAAAAAGGAAAATATAAAAAAAGGAAAAAACCAGCAAATGCCATCGAGGTCATGGACTACTTGCAAATTGTATTAATTCCGTTAACTCATAATTACCAAAACAAACTCGTCTGCCATTGATTATTTAAAATCTATTTTAATCTGTAAACGGTTTTGCCATTCATCAGTAATCAGAGAACGACGTTTAATGGATACTTTGACGCCTACTTGCATTAAAGATAAATTATTTCGTCTTAACACAAAAACAACTAAACTACTTGGATATTTCATCTCATCATTTTGCAATATTGCAAGAATACATTTTTTGAAAAAATTCTAGACGAACACGGGCCCTCTTTGAATCTCGAAACGATTGAGTTTGTACATAGGAAGAAACCTTTAAACTCTTCAAATTACACTTAAACAATCTTGTGAATCCTGAAACACAATTTAATATATGGCAGTGTTTATGCAGTTAATGATTGTATCATAAAATAATATCATATTACTACAAGTATATAGCCGACAACAACAATAAAAAAAGATCAAAGAAGTGCTAATACTTATTAATTAATTTCCAACTCCAATCGAAACTAATTTATTAAAAGATGAATTTTTCAAACACAAGGACTCAATCCCAAAACTAAAGAAAATACCTTTGAAAAGTTCTTAAATGTTTTAGTAAGAGAAGTTCTTTCCATATTACTACAAATCGTTTCACTTACCATTTAACAAAAACTTTAAGACGATTAATAACGGAATGTTAATTACGTTATATCAACATTGTCCTAGTTTATTGAAAACTGTCTGAAGAAGCTAACTGTAGTTTAGCGAAACGTTACGTGTTTTTACCTATTTTTAACAATAAAATTTTTAATGAAAAAGTCGCACTTTCACTCTGATGATGCGAGCTGCAAAGTCTTGCGAAACGTTAGTGAATATGGATGCACAAACAGCAAAACGGCCAAATCTGCCTAAGTATCCTCGTTCTCAAGATACTCATACAACACGTGCCACCAAAGAGCATGGCCATCGCGCGGGTTTTTGCTCGACTTCACAAGGTGCAAGGCACATTAAGCCAGAGAATGCTGGGTGTTCATCTACAAATACTACGCGGTCTAAGCCGAAATTCTATGCTAAGGAGAATAATTTGAACATTCTGTTCTATCTGAATTTAAATTTTGAAATAAAAGCTGCGTGTCACGTCGTGAGTGCCGTGTCACGCCGTGAACGTGAGTAAACGTGAGCGTGAACGTTCGTGAACGTGAGCGTTTAAAGCAAACGTGAAACGTGCGTGACGTGAGCGAAAACTCACTCAAGCGCCCATCTCTAGTGCTAATACTTGTTAATTAATTTCCAACTCCAATCGAAACTAATTTATTAAAAGATGATTTTTTCAAACACAAGGACTCAATCCCAAAACTAAGGAATATACCTTTGAAAAGTTCTTAAATGTTCGTTATATCAACATTGTCCTAGTTTATTGAAAACTGTCTGAAGAAGCTAACTGTAGTTTAGCGAAACGTTGCGTGTTTTTACCTATTTTTAACAATAAAATGTTTAATGTGTCTTCACAAAAATGTTTGTAGTTTCACATTGTTAAACATATAAATCTAGTTGATATGCTTCTCTAAATCTGTAAGGTGGGAGAAATTTTCTGGTGAATATGTAAACCCATCATGGGTAAACATAAATTACTAGCAATTACTCATCAACCATGCAAAAACATTACAATAAGCAATGACACAAAATACCATGATGTCGAATAAGCTATACTGTAATTAATTTCCTCGTTACATTAATTATTAGAATTTTTGAAAATTTTAACGATTTACATTAATAAATGTTGACACTCCTCACCTCGTATTATTTTCAAGAGGACATCCCGTCCAATTTTTTTATTTCGAAGAAGTGTCAAGTCGACATAGCTTTTAATATATATTATCTTCATCGGTGTTGTTGTAGACTATTTACCAAATTAATATTTAGTATCGTTAAGAGCTTCATACAGAACTCTTTTTATATAAATAAAATACATTGAGCCAGAATTTATTGATGAAGATAAAATATTCAACAATGTACGTTTGATTATATCAGCACTTAACGAGACTCGTTCGATTGTTGCAGAACTGGGCTCACCGCCCCGTTCTGGCAATCAAACTCGTTTCGTTAAGTTGCTCATAATCAAACTTGTATCGTTAATATCTGTTATCGCATTTCATATAGTAATGTACTACATTTCTCATGCAAAATCGTTCAGTAATGCAGTACTTTGCTCCTTAACAACCATTACACGATTCGTTTTACGTTTGGCAATACTAAAACAAATTGTTGGTGTAAGTCTATGTCATATTCGAGGTTAGCAGGTTAGATTTTGTGTCAGTCAAAACTGACGCAAAGCTTAACCTGCTAACCTCGACTTTGATATAGACTTACACCAAATGCATAACATCAACTGGAGCTGCTTATTGTGCTTTAGTACTTAAACCGAGTTCTGCTCAGCTTCACATTTAATGTCACTTTTATAGAAAACTCTAATATTTCACATTTCTACTTGACATGCGATAAAACAGTATACGAAACGGGTTAGAAAAGTGGTTTTATTGACCTCGTATGGCTATTTAAGGACTCGCTGACGCTCGTACTCAAACCAGCCATACTTGTTGAGTAGAACTTCACTTTTCTAAACTTGTTGCGTAATGTACTATTTAATGCACGAAATAATGGACGCCAGGTCCTAAGCGCAGTAATACTTCTTGGTTTGGACCTCCCCAAAATTGGTAGGTAAAGACCATGAACAGGCTGCAAATAAATTGCAAAGATCAGTCAACCAAATTAGTAATTGGACCAAAAGATGGAGTATCAAACTGAACGAAACCAAATCTGTTCTTATTAAATTCACAAGTAAAAGGGAACAACAAATTCCAATCAACATACATAATGCCCAGATTCCGTACCGTAATTAAGTAAAGTATATAAAGATTACTTTGGATGCAAGACTTCGCTGGAAGGTCCATGTTAAAAAGAAATGAGGAGAACTGAATATAAAATACAAGAAAATGTACTGGCTACTTGGTGGACATTCCAGTCTATCTACATATAACAAAATACTACTGTATAAGCAAATCCTCAAACCGGTGTGGACTAGCATACAGCCCTGGGGTTGTGCCAGCCTAACTAGTCAGAGATTCCAGAATAAAGTACTGAGGAACATCGTCAATGTGCCTTGATATATTAGGAACAGCGACCTTCATCGAGAAGATCAGATGGACACTGTAGACCAGACTAATACCAGTTCAGCAAGGAGTTACGAACAACGGCTTCATCAACATGTGAACGTCGAAGCTATCCAGCTCCTCGCCAACACCAATCTGACAAGAAGTCTAAAAAAAGTAAAGTCTGGAAACAACCTCAACTGATCTACATAACCTCATACACAAAGGAATATGAAGCAAGCTGCCTTATCAAAAGTCGAAGGGTCAGACATAAAGTGTCCTGGTGGAAGAGGAAATTAGACATGTATTACGTTCTGAATCAAGAAGACTATTCACTAAAGCCAACAATCACAAACACTAAGAGACATGGGACGATTACAGGGTAGTCCCCACAACATATAACCTAGAAATTTGGAGGTCGAAGAGAAGTACATGACCTAGCTTCTATCAAGGGGTACAAGATACTCTAACAGCTACCATTAAGCAATTATGTCTCCGGCTCTCACGCCTCCATCTCCGAACACCCTGTTATAGAGGTAGTGAAAACAATATACTAAAAAAACAACCGTTTAAGCCACTCGACGGAGATGGCTTCTTCCCCACCTTACTACCTAAATGTATAGAAGACCTGCTGCTCACTATATGTGGACTATATAAGGCTAGCATTTACCTTGGCTACATATCCAAAATGTGGAGAGGGGTTAACGTGGTCTTCACACCAAAAAGAAGAGGGAGTTCCACCACTCAACCCGAGACTTAAAACCCATAAGCCTCACGTTATTGCCGTGGAGGCGCTCAGAGACGGGGGGTAGGTAATTGCTTGCTTAAGCCGCGATCCTAAAATCAACTGAGGCCACGCAAGCGCGGCTCAACTTCGTTCCTTGACCCACTTATGCGGAACGCTCGGCAAATTCCAACCTGATGCAATATCTGACTAAGCGATTAGCAAAAAGTCGGGGAAAGCCCTGTTAAAACAACAAAAATTCTGAGAATCCGATAAGCTAAACTGCATCGCTTCGCATATGATAACAAAGCGTGAATGCGTTAGCATCTACAATAACCGGAAATTAATATCGTGCAGAGTCAAGGTTTGAGCCTTTAACACTAAACTTAAGAGTTTGAATTTGAAAATGCTAATATTTAAGCTCAAAACACAGAAAGCACTAGCTTCGGGAAATTGTTCTAGCAAATATTGTACTTAATCTATAAAATATTCGAAATCCCCTAAATGGTGATATAATTAATTAAATAGATAAAATAAAATCATCTTTCATTCAAACGAAAAGTCAAAATTTAAACATTCCGAGAACACACAGATCGACAAACACACATTGACGTCAATATATTCCTAGTTTTAGTGGCACTCCTTCCAGCTTTAACAAATAACCATTCACTTGTAACAGAAATTGCTGGTATTCCAAGTATTTTTGGTTAACAAACTGTAAACGACTGGGATACGCCAAGCGTAATTGCTGAAAATTATCAAGGAAAAATTGCATCTCAGCTATTTACTGTCCACCCCCTCCCCCCCCCCACACACACATACAATAAAAGAAGAGCATTTTCTTAAATTCTTCGCATGAAATTAAGTTTTTTATTGGAGGCGCTTACTACGCAAAACAGCAAAGATGATGTTCAAACCAAGGCGTCAAAAGTAAGTGCAATGTATGGAGAAGTACAGTCGGCGCCTTAGAAATCGGGACAATACTTACTATGATACATTTTGCATGTACATATTTTTAAGTGTATAAACTGGGCTTCTGCAGTTGTTATAGTTTTGATTGTTATATAAATGTTCAAATGTTGCGTCTTTTGGTTGATACTAAAATTCCAATACTACAAATAAATAATAATGAATCAAACATTGCAACACAACATATTACGTGTCCCGATTTCTAAGGCGGCGACTGTACAACTTCAACCACGTATCAACAAGAAAACCAGCCAATTGGCCTTCCAATAACAACAAAATCCCAGATGCGGTTGACTTCTGTGCCACTAAAGGAACGCTAGCAAACAATTTGTCTTCTAATCAAAATTTAGAATTGTTGTCTGACTGCTCTTTAATGTTACAACTCTAAATCTAATAGAGGGTGGCGTACCTCTGTGACGTTAGCCTCAGCACAAAATTCAATTTAGGCATAAATAATATGTTTGGAATTTCTATGCTGCTAGTACACCACAATCGGCGCTTTAATCTCCCGGTTGCGCCCCTTTGGGCCTAGCCGAGACCGCATGTAGCCACAAGACCTAGACCTGCCTGAGGAAGCCAACCACAACTGTAAGAAATATCGTTCCATAACTTCCAGAATCTTCGTAAAGCTGCTCTTGTGGTTGCCGGTTTCGGTATCAAAGAGCAATCCTGACGCCGCCCTTAAAGTGTTTGTTTGGTCGCCGGCACCCGGAATCAGTGAATACCTTCCTGAAACCGCTTCATGCTGTATTTTGGTTACCGGAATTGGTATTAGAATGCCGCACCCAAACCAACCCTTAAACCAACCCCGCATTCCTTTAAAGCGGCAATAAGACGCTTCTGAAGAGGTCAGGACCAACGCACCGATCACTAGGTAATAAGCGTCCCCAGGTCAATTCAGCGCCCGAGTATTAAGAGCGAGATCTACCTGTACGATGTAACTTTGCTGTCCATCGGAGATGTCTTAAAGTATCGTCAGACGTAGTCGTAGCTTCCGTTCGTGCTCCCGAAGATGAGCTTTTACAAGGTAAAGTGGCCCCAGGTACAGTCCAGCACTGGTACTGCTTGATTCACCCCTGATGAGAATCCTCCCAAGGTATTAGCCGAAATTTAGCAGTAGTAGTTTGACACTAAAGGCAAACAAACGCAGCCCTTCGGCGCTGGAATCAGTATTTTTTTGATATTTGATTTCCAATGTTTTTAAAATCAAGCTAAAAATACAATAATTTAATTATATGAAGTAAATACTGGTATGAACCCAGTAGAAGTGTATGTATAAAATAAAAGTGGTCATAATAAGAAGTTTCGAAGAAAGAAAAATGAAAATGTTGAGGATATGCGGAAAACATAACTCTTAGGCGTTTCGGACAAGGATGCAATAGGCAGTTCATGCAGTAGATGCAAGTTCATTGGGTGGATGAAGATAATTTGAGCTCGAAGATGGAAAAGCCAGAAGGTAAATGAAAAACAAAGATAATATTACAAATACCAGATCTGAGTGAAAATAGAAAAGAAATTAAATGAACAAAAATGCTAATTGGACAATTTTAAAATTGATGAAAGTAAATTATCAATAAATTAAAGACAAGCAAACTTAACAGTGTGTAAGAGAAAGGTTCATAAAACAATTTAATAATAAACATTAAAAATAAACAGCATGTAAACATTCAGTATTAATTATCTAAATTGAATTTACTACTAAATTTACTAACGATAATTTGATTAAACTGATAAATATTCAAAAATATAGATTTATAGTCAATAAATGTTAATTGCCTTATATTTAAAGTGTTATGTGTTTTATTTGTGTCCTAATTAAACTTCTGCAGTAACCCAACGAGATTGAGAGTAGAACAATTGATTTGGTTAAAAATGCATGCTAGCTAAGGACCAATAAGGATAAGATAGAATATAACGTGATAAAACCCTGAGAGTAAATTATTCATTCCTAAATAAAACTAAAATTATAAAAACCGTAGCAATACATCACAGTCTCCTTACTTTCATACAAAGCTGACTTATAATATTTTAATAATACATCACATCCAGTTTTACGCAATAGCTGAAGACAGAATGGAGCAATTATGTTTTAACTCAATATTATTACATTCCGATTTAACTGATGTTAAATACAGAGTTTTGAAAAAACAGATTATTTTTCAAAATGTTTATTTATGTATCAAGGGCGCAAAGCAAGCGTATTTGACTCGCAGCGGAACAACCAGGGCTATAACACTACAAGGGCCGAAGACGCTGGTTACGCCTGAGGTGCATACAAAACTTTACATACAAATTACATTTTATTTAAAAAGAAAAATCCAGATCATATAAATCGTTGCCCATATAAACACGATAAGCTTTACAGTTAATTTAGCAGAATGCAGCCTTTTTAATTATGGTTTTGATGAATGCGTATTTATGAATAATAACTAAAATGAAAATGAAGTCTAAAAATGCATATTATTGATCGATGGTTCATAATAGCTATTCATGTAGGAAGTTGCAAAATGAAAGTATTTTTCACCCTAGAAGTACATTTTGTCCTACGAGCGCTACCTAGTTGCGCAACACGTTATGTGTAAACAACACTAATTTTGCAACGTGTTGCATACAAGGTTTTCTGTAATTTTGAGTCTTATTAATTTTTATAGTAAATAAATTTACTTAAATCTGTTACAACACGAATGCGTCGTTAAGACCTGAATTTCATAACCAAACTACGCAACCCGATAAAATTACACAAATCGGATCCATTGTCCCAATTACGTTACGACGGGTTGTAACAAAGGTTGCCGGCTAACATTCAATGGAGAAGGGGGTCTCTTTACAATCTTAATTAGTTCTGCGACACAGTAAACGAAATAAAGATGTTGTAACGCTAGCATCTACGACACCTCCAGGTGGTTTTTCAGAAACTTCGGTCCGCCGGCCTTCAGCTCCACCCGGAGAAGTGCAATTTCTGTCAGCCGGAGTTGAAATATTTGGGGCATGTCGTCAACCGGAACGGAATACAGACAGATCCCGAGAGATTAGAAGCGATCTTGAATATGGACAGCCCCCAGACGCCAAAGGCTGTAAGGCGCTTCTTGGTTATGGCCTCGTGGTACCATAAGTTTATCCCCGGGTTCGCCCAGATGGCATCCCCCCTGAACGAGCTACTCCGAAAAGGTACTAAGTTCTGATGGACGGAGAAACAACAAGAAGCCCTGGACGGGCTGAAGAGAGCCCTAACTTCAGCCCCGATTCTTGCCTGCCCCGATTTCTCCGTTTCCTTCGTCCTCCAGACGGACGCCAACACTACTGGATTAGGAGCCGTCGTCACCCAGGTGCTGGAGAAGCAAGAAAGAGTCATCGCGTACGCCAGCCGATCCCTAACCGAGGCAGAAGCTAAGTATTCGGCCACCGAGGTAGAGTGCCTGGCCGTCCTCTTCGCTATAAAGAAGTTTAAAGGCTACCTAGAAGGCTACCACTTCAAGGTAGTGACCGACCACCGTAGCATAAGATGGCTACGAAACCTGCCCAATCCCTCAGCCCGTTTGGTCCGGTGGGCCTTGGAACTTCAGCAATACGACTTTGAAGTCGAATATCGTACAGGAGCCCTAAACCACGTAGCTGACGTGCTATCCCGAGCTCCAGGAGGTCCCAAAGACGACCTCTCCCCCATGGCCGTCCGGGAACCAGCCGCCCTATGTTCCTGGACGCGAAAAATGATTCGTCTAGTGCGAAGATTCCCTGCCAAGTATAACACTTGGAAACTAGAAAATGGAAATCTTTATCGGAGTTTTCCAAATGTGAGTGAAGACCTAGCCGAAGGTTTTTAACCCGAATGGAAGCTGTGCGTCTCCAAACCCTAACGACACCGGGTCCTACATGAATGCCACGATGATCCCACCGCAGAACACCTGGGGGTGACCAAGACGACAGCTAGAATACAAAGATTGTACTATTGGCCTAGGATGCAGCAAGACATTCACAGATACGTACGTTCGTGTTCAATTTGCCAACAATACAAGCATCCACAGCAGCCACCAGCTGGGAAAATGTTCTGGTCACGAGTTCGAGGTCCATGCGAAGCCATCAGCACAGACCTGATCGGCCCCCTCACCAGGTCCTCCAAAGGCAACGCGTGGCTTCTCGTTTTTCAGGACCGCTTCACAAAGTGGATCGAGGTCCATCCCCTTCGTACCGCTACCGCCAAAGCCGTGAGCCAAGCCCTAAAAGAGAGAATTATTTATCGATTTGGCACACCCAGAACCATAATTTCAGATAATGGTCCCCAGTACATCAGTAAGTTATTCAAAGCATTGGCCAGGGAATACGGCATCCAGCACCGACTGACGCCGCCATATACGCCCCAGGCCAACCCGGTGGAGAGAGCTAACAAAGTAGTGGGAACCATCATCGTACAGTTAGCCCGAGGGAAGCAGAAGCAGTGGGATACCTGGCTACCGGAGATAATGTTTGCCCTCAACACCTCCCAACACGAGTCCGCAGGATTTACCCCAGCCCTCCTGAACCTGGGACGAGAGATGTTGCAGCCACGCACACTACGTGGAGAAACGGAACCCGAATTTGACCCTGACGAAGAAGCTCCGACCCCTGAACTGTATCGAGAGCAGTTCCGGAAGCTGGAAGATGTAATGGAGATAGTAAGAGACAATCTGGCCAAGGTCTTTGCTCGGCAGAGCCACCATTGCAATTTAATAAGACGAGAGTATCGACCCCAGGTAGGCCACCAGGTATTTAAAAGGGATAGGATACTCTCAGACGCCGCTTAAGGGATTTCGGCGAAGTTGACGGTCTCCAGGTGAGAATCCCGCTCTCTAAACTCCGCCTTGACCTGGAGGCAGACCTCCAGGAGTTGGCTCTGAAATTTAAGCGAATGTTCGGCGAGTCCTCAAATGGCCTAGCCACCACTCCAAAGAAGATGGAGGTTGAAGACTTACCCGCCGATCCAGGCTCCCCTAGTGGGCCACCTACGTCCAAGACGCCCTCGACAACGTCTCCAGTTATGAAGGCCTTCCTAGTCGAGTGCGGCCTTAAGTGGAGACCGAACGAAATCCCACCAGAACTTCAGCCAGAAAAGCTCTCCGAGGTGTCCGTGACCGACGCAGTGTTACCACTCGAGAGGGATGACCTCCTCGGCGAAGTTCTCGACGAGCTGCAACAAATGCAGTTGCCTGAACCAGAACTCTCGCCAGCCGTACTTCCGGAACTGCTGCTGGAATCAAAACCCACGTCGACACCAGCCACAGTACCCAGACGACGACGGGGGCAGCGTACTATTCGTATCAAATTACCAGCAGGAGGAATGCTGCGAATAAAAAGGAAAGATGCCGTCCAGCTAGGCTTAATCCAGGACAAGCAATAGGCAGAAGCAATTGAACAATCTAGGAGCTACATTTCTACACCCTCCAGGCACCGGGGATTAAGACCGCAATTCCCAAGTCTGTCCTGAAGACGCTCCGGGTGGCTCAGAAGCGAAAGATTTTCTCTCATAGAACAGGGAATGAACCAGCACGTTAAGGGTACGTTTACAACAAGCTCTAAATGTTGCAGCTATATGAACTCAAAAGAAAATCCTAAACATCAACCCTCAACCATAGTATCTTTTACGCAAAGAAAGAACTTAAAGGAGAGGTTAAATACCTAAAGATCATTGTAAACTCCAAACTAATGTAAAACCGAAATTTGAAGAAAATTATCAGAAAATCGTAAATTAGCCTTGCGGCATCGGCAGTTGGGCGAACGTATGATAATCATAGGGTCTAAGACCAAGTATGGTGCATTGGTTACGCACAACAGTGAATACACAGCTATTGCATAAGCGGATTGATATTGTGCACCAAAGTCATTTATAAAACTAAAAAACTGAAGCTTAGTAAAATACAAAGACTTGCTTTCTACGAACAACATAAAGATTGAGCAGCAGCGGTACTTCAAATATTTTCTCCCGGATTTCGACGGCGACGAGCCTTGCTTTACAGGATAGTTTCGTAACAGTGGATAACGGAACGATATAAGGATTCCTATTAATACCGAATTTCAGATCTGAAGAAGCTGAATATGTTGATACGATAAGCGGCTTCCCAAACGGTTATATTCAAGAAACAGACAACACATCATACGCAACCTCTTTGCTCGATACCTCGATATTAATTGTCGGACTGTCGATCGGCCGCCGCGCTTTATGCGTATCAAATGCAGTGATAGCAACTTCTCAAACGGACCTAACAAATTGCTATATGCTTCCTGAGACTATAGATTTCTGTATTTTTCATACGCTCTTATTTTCTCTGACACTGCTTGTCTGACGTCTTCAGAAAATATAGAGAAAGATAAAGTAATTGCATGGCGAAGACGCATTATATCCGAATATTCTTACTATTTTTTTAAATAATTTTATAAGGTCTGAACTAGTCTATAAAAATTAAACAAAAATGCTATATTATAATATATGATACATTTATAGCTTCTATATTCGTCTTGTAAAAGGCGTCCACTTCAGAAAAATTATTTTCTGAAAAAACACGTTACAATGTAATATAAGGACGACAACAATTTTTTTTTTGTAACTTCTTTCGCTTTTAAGATCATGTTATCAGTGCTACAGCTGCGTTGCTATAAATGCCAATCGACCACCCATTCAACAACTTCCGATTCCGACCCAACTACCCTTCACCAATCGACGAATCAGATTTGAGCAAAGTGGGAAAAGTCGACTGCGCAGGGCCCAACAAAAGCTGCCTTTATTCCGTAGTTCCGCTTATGGGAGATGGTAAGCTTTGACACCTAATCGTACCAAGTTTTAGTAAAGTACTGATTTCAGTTAAAATGTACACGAGGGGCTGTGATATGACTGCCAGCTGCAAAGTGCTTTCCCTCGGTGGGGAATGTAGTAGCTGCGATAAAGACCTATGTAATTCCGTCGGCCTTAAACCACCGGCACCCTATAACGTGGTAGCGTCTTTGGTGTTACAGTGCATAGGTTTAGTTTTTGCTATAGTTTTGTATCGTTAAATGTAATTGCATACAGAAAAAATGTATTTTAAGCATAATGGGATTAACTAAAAGCAATTTTAAGTTATGACGATGGTCTCTGTGGCAGACGTTGGGATTTGCATAACATCATCTCCCTCTTTGTTTGCTTTAAATAGGACAGCGTTATGATTGAATGCAGACACGGACCTATAGGTATTTATAATTGGATGATGCCTATCCACATTGAGCTATTACTTTCTGCTTAGAGAATTGATCGCTATTATTCCAATGTATAGGGAAATGCCTTTTCGAAGCAGTTACTGTAAAGTTTATACGTTTATCAGTTATGTATAATTACAAACCAAGTAGAGAAGGTGAAGAAAGTATTTTCCTTAACAATGTTTAAGTATTTATTTTTTTAAGTCTAGCGTAGTTACATAGTTCCATTGAATAAGAAGTATGAATGTCTGTAATGGCAATTCGAAGAAACGAAAAAGCAGTTACAACAAGCACTGACAGAAAATACCACAATGTCGGATAAGCTCTATACTGTAATAAATTTCCTGGTTACATTAATTATTAGAATTTTTGAAAGTTCTAACTGTTTACATTAATAAATGTTGACATTCTTTACCCAGTATTATTTGCAAGAGCACATCCCGTCCAATTCTTTTATTTCAAAGAAATTTCAAGTCGACGTAGCTTTTAATATATTTTAACTATCTCGCGCCTTTCCACCGTTAGTGTTGCATACGTAGTTTAACCGCCGTAATCTATTTATATACTGTGCGATGCGGAGAATGTCAAAGTTGTGGGAACAGTGTTTTGTTGGATTTTTTCTGTGTTTTAAATGAACCAACAGCTAGTCGTTGAAATTTTTTGGAAAATAGCGGTTTGTTTGCTTCCTCCCCCCAAAAATTTTGTTTTTCAGCAACTGCAGATGCAACAGATATTAGACATCTATATCTAATGTTTTAAGTGGCGCCCTCCCAATTATTAAAGGTAATACCGTTGTGTTTAGACCGGTTTCATTATAGCCGAATTATCGAGATCTGGATAACCTCGTGCGAAAGCTGAGTTAGTCATGAGCCAGCTGGAGACTATTTGTACCTCCGGTCTAGACCATAATAGCAAGTAAATGTTTGATATTTTATTAGCACACGGCTGCTCCTGACGTGTTATGCTAAGTTACCTGGTATTTTACCTACCATGCCAGTAATTCCATTTTTTTAATTTATTCTTCTTCTGTAAAAGCATCAGTAACGACTAATGTCTTGTATTGCATTACATATTTTTGTTTAATCATAGAGTAAGCATTAGATGTTTTCAAAAATCCCTAACTTTGTATAACCCATGATATGGCAAATTTAAACGTTATAGCGAAGTATTGAAATACTCCCGGGAAATATTTAAAAGTAACAAAGAGACTCGGTATAGAAAATGAATGGTCAGAACGTGCAGTTCATTTAATTCGCTCTTCGTTTTGCGATAATAAGTAATATGTGTTAGTGCTAACTACTTCCAAATCCATTAATAGGCAAAAGTATCTCATGTTATTTATGATTATTTAAAATACGTGTGCGGACAGACAGTGTTTTAGATGTCAGGCTTGAAAATTGTCTAACGGAGCCGAGTCCGAGTTGAACAATACGACGAGTTTCTTATAACAGTGAAACTTCAGGAAAACTTGTCATGCACAATTCAATGCGGCGCAAATAAACAATGAGTGTGAAATAACTGAACGTAGGCGCGGACATACATCTTTGCCGGATATGAGTCTCAAACTTGGCCGGTCTGCAAATTCGTTGATTTGGGTGCGGTAGGGCGAAAGCCGTCACGGCTGACGACGCTGTGAGCAGGATGGAGTGCTAGTATACGTCTTCAATTTCTCAAATTCTATGAAAATCGCAGAATAAATTACTCCAATTATCTCAAGGATGCAGAACGTCAAGGCACTTCGAAGTTAAATAAATTGGGCGGTAATTACGGAACGTATGCAAGTGAACTAGTACTGCACGCAACACGTCTGTCTCACACCGTCTCCAATCGTCTACTGACTGATGTATCTCTTCCCGCTTTGTCTCCGTACAGCAAAACTCTAGACAAGATATACGACTGAATGTTTTGCAACACTTCTAAAATGTATTGAAAAAGTGGTCCAACGATTATAGAAATAAATTTCCAACTGCGTAATGGATACTTATGACGTGAATCGTTAATTGCATACCTTACTTAATCGAAATTATTTTTGAGAGCTCAATAATTCAAGTAATCTGGATTCGAAGACGACAGGAAAATTTTCTGGGTAATTCATTAAGATGGTGAGAGTAATTTATATGTGGTAGGAATAACATAACAAAAATATATAGAATTTAAGACTGTACTGTTTTTTTATAACTTTATAGGTATTCGAATTAGAGCAAATTATCTTCTTGAGTAATCAGTTTTATTTGTAAGTAGTAGGATTTCTACAGCGTGATATTTTTAGAACGTGGCACTTCTACGTTTACACAGAATGAGGCCATTTTTAGTTCAGCTGTTGCAGGTAGCTCCAGAGTTCTCTTTGACAGTTTTTGATGTGAATTGGGAAAGAGCGAAATATGACACTGAAAATCACACAGACCTATTCACGCTGATTTTAACAAGTGAAGGAATTTGCTACTCATTTAACATCATGGATCATTTAAATATGTTTACTGATATTGTGTAAGTCGAAACCCGAACTTATTTAAAACACCCTTATAAGAAATTATATTAATCTTATAAAAATATTACTAGTATCTCAACTATAACAAAATTGCCTTACTTTTTAGTTATTTTATAAATGCAGCAGTCTCCTTTATTCTTTTGTTGTATATAAAAATGTCATTATAGTTTCTCTAATAGTACTCAAATATTTTAAGGCACCAGCACCACAGTGACGGTTATATTGAAAATACAGAAAAAGACCCTTACCCTGAAAGAAGTTCAGCGTGATTTGGAAGAGGCTTGCGCCTCGTACTCATGACTAAGAGCGTCAATCTTGATTATGGGTGCAGCTCGATATCACAAGGTTACAAGGTAACAATTATTACTTGCTGTGGACAACTACTTACGTCTTCCTTTTAGGAAATTCTCCACAACCCAGCTGAACTTCCGAGTCTTCTTGGACCAAGCCGAGGCCTCGGGCGAAGACGCTGGTTACGCCTGAAGTGCATACAATACTTTACATAGAAGTAAGTTCATTTATCCTTTATCTAATAGACGTGTCTGTCTGGTACGCTGTTTTATCCGGGACGCTGTTTCAGCAGCCAAACCGTAAGAGATAGAGAAAAAAGTTATTAAAGTTATATGTTTGGAATGGTCATGTCAGGTCAGGAACCGAATTTCAGTCACTTGACACTTCCGGTTTTCGAGAAATCACAAAAATACCGTTTTTCAAATAGAACGCGTATTAAATAAAAACTGTTTCGGCCGCCAAACGTAGCTGCGACCCTCTGCGCCTTAAAACGTCGATCGGGTTAGGCAACCACTTTGACACCTTCCAGGTCTGGGTGGTTGCCTAACCGATCGAGGTTTGAAGGCGCGTTAAATGAGACACTTGTCTCACTGGACTGCTAGTTTAATATAATATACTAGTACATAGAATCATTATTATATCTTAACTTATTTATCATTAATAACATTAATATTAATAGTATGGTTTCAAAAAAACTGCTTAAATATTTTTTAAACTATAAATGTTTGTCGTTTCTTTACATCCTGAGGAAGCGAATTACAGACTTTCAGTCTCTTGTAATACAGATAATTTTGTGTACTCGCTTTATTTAAATTAGGCAGCCTAAAATCAAATCGATTCCTCTGACTCAGTAGCTCAGTACGGAAAAAGATTTGTATGTATGCAATCTCGATATCTTCACTTTGTATAATGTGTTGCCTATCCTATGTTTGTCGTGGTGGATTTATACTTTGTGAATTTGCCTTATTTATCTTATCAATACTCGTTCCTGCAATTCTCAACTTGATCGTTAAACTTTCTAACCTCAATGGTTTCAGTTAATATTAAATTTACTCACAGCTCTTTGGTTCTAGAAGCTCAACTTCATTTACACAATCTTCTGTATGTGTGTCACCCTCTTCAGCACTCTTCGTACTTAAATTATAATACTCGATATGGTCCAATTTGGCTTTTATATCGGAGTAATTCTTTGACACACACCACTTTGCTAAACCTTTAGTGAGCAGTGTTTGACATTTATTTCCACATCAAGAAAAGAAATTTTCCAGTTTTACAGTTAATTTAGCTGATCGCAGACTTTTTAATTATGATTTTCATTAATGTGTATTTATGAATAATAACTGAAATGAAAATAAAGTCTAAAAACGCATATTATTGATCGATGGTACATAATAGCTATTTATGTAGGAAGTAAAATAAAAAAAATAAAAGTGTTTTCTACACTAGACGTGAAGTTTGTCCTACTAGCGCTAGATAGTTGGGCAACACGTTGTGTGTGAACAACACTAATTATGCAACGTGTTGCATACAAGATTTTCTGTAATTTTGAGTCATATTAATTTTTATAGTAAATAAATTTACTTAAATCTGTTACAACACGAAAGCGTCGTTACGACCTGAATTTGATAATCAAACTACATACCCGCTGTTACCCGATAAAATAACACAACTCGAAAAAGTTTCGAATCCATTGTCCCAATTATGTTACGACGGGTTGTAACAAAGGTTGCCAGCTAACACTCAATAGATAAGGGGGTTTCTTTGCGACCTTAATTAGTTCTGCGACCTAGTAAACGATACAAAGATGTTAAATGCCAGACGCCACCACTTTACTAAATCGGAAAAGCACAGATGGGCTCACCGAGAAAGTGGAAGCAATGGCCCAATTTTGGCAGTACTTGGCAATGATTCACATACAGCTGTGTCGGATTTATCTTACTTGCATCTTCTTACTGTCTAAATCCCTTTACATCACAAAACAACACATGCAAACATCATAAATCCACCAAATAAAAGCGCAACTAATTGAAAATTAACTATATTAACCTAGAAATATGTAGGTGACAGTGAACATTAAAAGAAATACTCAATAAAAGTCAGTGTTGATAAATGCGCAGGGTTTATTCTAAACACAGGCGGTACACTTGACAGCAAACAATCTAACTGACTTAAAAACGGTAACAACTTTAATTACACACCGATTAAACTTAAAAACTTAACGATAAATACTCAACCTAACTTAAATACAACAGTTCAAACGTTTAATTTAAAATTAACAGCAACGCTACGCACATTGACGACAATTCAAAAATCACTTGTCACTGCACATTGTGCCCGTTAAAATTATTACAAAGAAAACACAATACCTTTGAGGGGTTCAGCTTGCTACAGTGATGATGTCCAACGGATATGCAGGTCATGTTCAAGCGATTATATCAAAATATTTGAAGAAAAAATACTTGAAGAACTGCGAGAAAGGGCATAGGGTGATTCCTGTCGAGCTGGTCTAGACGATGTTAAATCCCCAAAGGGTAGAACGAAAAACTCAACGATAGAGAAGGGTTGCGGTACAGTACACGTAATTTTATTAAAAACGATTAGCATAAAAAAGGATCCCATTTAATTATCCGCCCAAGGCGTCAATTCGAAGCTTGCCCTCCGCGGTACCAGAATTCCTTGATTAATAACTGCACAACACATCACTTAGATGACCAATAACGTGACCGCAAACGCCCATTCTGCTTTACCACTTAATTTCGACGTTGCCCGGCGAAGGCCAAGGTTTCCGCCGCATGAACGGACCTTCACACTTGTTGTCTTGTTCAAGTCAGGCGGTATAATCCTGAAGCCAAAAAAAAAACGCGCGCCAGCGCTAGTTAACTTGTTAAAAAAAGCGTAAATATTGCGGCACTTCCGCACCCAAAGCAGGGAACCCCGGCAAACGAAACGGGCCAACTTACGTCATTCACGCGGCAAGCAAGCACATCTAAATTTAAATTGACGACCATAAAATGAGCCGGGAAAAGGTAATACATGAAATAAAGAAACGTGAAACGTGAAAAGTAGTAGTATTTTGAATACAAAAGCGGAAAAGCGGTCAATTCTAAAATTGTCCTTACAAATCTACACAGTTGTTCTAAATTTTCATATTCATGAATGTTTCTCTATATAGAAGCGAATACACTGCTAAAACTTTGTTTGATTTCAAACATATCTACTACCCCTTACCAGCCCAAAAATTGTTGAAATAGCTATTTATGTATCACGTTGCAAAATAAAAATGGTTTTCACACTAGACGTGAAGTTTTTGGCAACAAGTTGTGTGTGAAAAACACCAATTTTGCAAGGTGTTGCATACAAGATTTTCTGTAATTTTGAGTCATATTAATTTTTGTAATAAATAAATTTACTTAAATCTACAAAGTTGTTCTAAATTTTCATATTAGCACTAATGTCAATATGAGATTTCACATTGCAACTAGTGCGAATATATGCATCATTTTGACGTTGAAAACGTCAACAAAATTTTATTATATTACATCAATATTAGAGAAAATTTATTTTATTACTAATATATCACTACTTGGTCTCATCGATACATTTTGTGTAATAGTTATTGATCCGTCGCTGATCACTTCCGTACTAGGGTGGATTGAAAAACATATCGAATTTTCTTTTTCTGGAATTCCGTTATGTAATAGCAATAAAAAGTTACTTTAGACAGCTATGACACCACCCTTCAAATTTCGTGGCAATTGTTTATGTATCAAGTTGCAAAATGAAAGTGTTTTTCACACTAGACGTAAAATTTGCCCTACAAGCGCCAGCGAGTTGGGCAACACGTTGCTAATTTTGCAACGCGTTGCATACAAATTTTTTATTATACCTGCATCAGAATCGCCGTTTAAAGCACGCCTGAGCGTGGGAAAACAGGCGATTGAAGCTCGCCGAGCTTTAAAGGTTGCCAAGGAAACGACTGAATGCAACAACGGACGTGGACGCGACAAAAACGTAAACAATTCTCGTAACTATAGTAGCAATATTATTATGCCTTTTCGATTTATCACGACAAAAATTATTTCTAAGTTTTTAATGCGTAATTTATTTCCAGTATTGTAGGTATAATAAAAAATAACGTAAAGTATCCGTGGATAACTGGTCTTTAAAACACTATTTCGAGCACTCCGGCTACGCCGTCGTGCTAGAAAACTCGCGCGTGTTTTAAAGACCTTGTTATCCACTCATACTTTAATATACTATTCTGTAATTCTTAGTCATATTAATCTTTACAGTAAATATTTTTTTTGAAATCTAGTTCTAAATTTTGCATATTAGCACTAGTGTCAATATGAAATCTCATATTGCAGCTAGTGCGAATATGTGCGTCATTCTGACGTTGAAAACGACAACATATTTTAAAATAAATAAATAAAGTTATTTTTCAAATTTGCGCCATCTAATATAAGAGTAGTTCAACACCTACATAACAACAAAATATCTTAACATATGTCACTGTCAGTAAGGTTGTGTTGTTCTTTCGACAATAGTTAACTAACTCAGTTTGAGGTTAAAAATGGTAATTGGTAATGTTCGTGAACTGCTTTAGTTTTATCGAAAAAATACAGCAATGAAATATATTTCTTTACAGTAAAAGCTTTAAAATGGATAGTTTTTAAAATATTTACACTAGAAAAACAGTTAAGTGTTCGATATTTGGTGCTCCTTCGGATTTAAGTGCGATCTATCTTCCTAGTATTGAAGACGTAATAAAGTTTGTTTTATGGACAAGGTATCGTATGAAATTTCGGGAGTCTGGCCTGCAAGCAAAGGTATCTGAAGTCTTGGAAGTAGTGACTAACAAGATTGAAACTATTTGGAAGTCAGCTTCAATTCCAACAGTTTCCAATATGCGAATAATTTAAATGATGCGTACTTATTACGAAGAATATCTCAAATTGATTAGGTATCTAACACCGACACAGAATGACAATTATAATGTAAAAATAATTGAGTTCACCGCACGAGCTGAAAAGTTTGACATTAGAGATTGCAAATGCAAATCATTTGAGCTGTGTTCTTTTAGCAAAGCAAGAAAAGTTTCCACTAAGAAACAAGATTTCCTTGGTGAACAAAGAAACGCGAAATAATGCATATAGGCCAAATTGATCATACTGAAAAAGTTATATTTAAGGGAAAAAAAGTCCATGTTAATGAACAGCTTTTAAGATTATTGCTACTAATGTAGAAACAAAATATGACGACTCGTACTATAAAGAGACTAAAGAACTGAAGGTAAGGTCGAAGAGGCAATATCATGTCAAAAGTCCCTACCGGAACCAATGATTTAAGGTGAACCGAGTAGCAGCAAAGACGTTACCCAGAATCGTATAAAACTTTCGACAGTTGCAAAACTGTGTGACCGTTTTGCTTTATCTGATTGGTCAGCGGCTGCTATTGAATCTGCGGTTTTAAATTATCTTAAAGTGGTTATAAAAAAAGACAAAACAAATGTCATAGATTGAAACAAGATAAGGAGAGCTAGAATTAAGAATCGAACGGATATGAAAAACGAAGACACTGGAGAGAAGCTACTGAGGGGTTTGTACTTCGACGGTCGGAAAGATAAGACCTTAGTTTGTTAAAAATTAGCAGGCAAATATCAGATGTAACTAGGCCATACAAAATTTTTGGTGGTGTTTGTAACGCTAGCATCTGCATGAATTTATAAAACAAACATTAAAAATGTATTAATGGCTTGCTTATTTCAGCGTCATCACGGGCTACATCTTGCCGACGCTCGAACAAGTAATAAAAAAAAACTCGGGCCCGCTATGTCCAAAACCCTCGCGCCGCCTCCCACCTAAAGATGTCTGAATTGGCTTCTTTGATAACACGACGCGAAGGATATAAAAGAAGCTCCGTGACCAGTTAACTTCACTTGAGAGTATCCCCTCCTCTTGAGTCTACCAGTCCTGATCCTGTCCAGTCCAGATCTTGAGTCCACGGACTTACCTTTTTCCCAAACTCTTCCCCTGAAACTAGATTGAGATGGCGACTGTTCGCAGTGCCCGACTCCTGGTTTATTAACCTGAAGCCCGGACCTAAAACTAGATTCAGACGGCGACTGTTCGCAGTGCCCGGCTCCCAACTTGATTTCTGAGCACTTACAGAGCAGCATTACAATCCGCCCCTATAATAGTCTCAAAACGATTTAATCACAAATTACACGACCCGCCTAAATGTGCATTAAACATTGTAGCTGCATGCATACACCTACCTGAAGGGCCCCCTCGGATCGTGTAGAGGCGTTTTCCCGAAGCCGGAACGTCGAACCCGCCTGTGGAATTAACCGATGAGCAAATTCTTCGCGAGCTGCCGGAAAGTCAATGTCCTCAGCCCGCTGAAATTGATGTAAAAAAACCAGGTCGAATTTCGCATCGCCGTCACTCCAACGGATAAGCTGCGATATCCTAGGACACCTACAAGGCCCGCAGGAATTCCTAGCTTGACGCTAAGGTGTAGTTATCTCATACAGCGTAATTATATATGTGACTCTAGCACCATAAACGCCAACAAAACTGTGATTTGGAGGTTAGCCAGCCGGGACGTTAGCGCTACCAATTCGGTCCGTTGCCTCCAAATGGGTGCGTTCCACAAATGACCGAGGAACTTGTTCAATAACCCATCGTGCCCTGCTGCCGTACACCAGTGTCAGGAAGGCGAACCCGCCTATGGAATCAACCGCCGGTCAAATTCTTCGCGAGTTTCCGGGAAGTTAATGTCCGCAGTCCGTTGAAATTGATGTAAAAAAAACCAAGTCGAATTTCGCATAGCCGTCACTCCGACGGATAAGCTGCGAACTCCTAGGGCACCAACCAGGCCCGCAGGAATTCCTACCTTGACGCTAAGGTGTTATCTCATACAGCGTAATTATATATGTGATTCTAGCACCATAAACGCCAACAAAACTGTGATTTGGAGGTTAGCCAGCCTCGACGTTAGCGCTACCAATTCGGTCCGTTGCCTCCACAAATGACCGAGGAACTTGTTCAATAACCCATCGTGTCCGCCTGCCGTACACCAGTGTCAGGAAGGTTACAACTCACTAGGAAGTAACGAAACGCGACGCCCCAGGCGAAACTGTTATTTTAACAACATACAATTTAGTTTACATTAAGTGATTACTTATTTTTGTACATATTGTTAAACATAATATATCTTTCTATTAAGTACCTGGTGTTTTTTCTAATCGCATCTATATTTGAGGGAACGATTTGAGCATAAATCGAGGTATAAATCTTTAATTATCCTATTATTGGAGGGGGGGAGGGGTAAAACTTCACAAGTTGATTAAAACTGAAAATACACTATTTTTAAGATATTTTTATGCTATAGGATTACAGCTTAAAAAAGTTTATGTATCTGAATAAAGTCTTTAGTTGCTGCCGCTATTATATTTAGCCATCTTAATTTTTACTATTTTAAGGATTTGGTGGATCGTGAATAATGTTCCCTAACTCAAATGGTACTTTAAAAAAGTTAATTTGTATGTACAATATATAAATTTTTTGCTGTACTATTAATGGAAATTCAAAAATGAATTTTTTAATACTCTTTTAGGTCTGGTAGAAGGTAGAAGATGTAAAAATTAAATAATATTTTAACAGTGGATTCTTATGAATGAAAGGGAAATATTGAGTACTATTAGAATAGAAAATGTTTTAAAAACATTTAAATATTGGTAGAACGGTAAAGTAAATTTCAACAAAATTTAAGGCTGTTATTATGTGCGAGGCGCCAGTTTACCGTGCTATTAGAGTTTGAAATTCGAAAAATTATATTTTCATACCACCCTATTCTATACAGTATAAATTATTCTTTAAAGGAAATGGGTTAATAGTTATAATGAACGATTATGAGTAATAATAAATGGAATTTACTAATTTAAAAAATTAGTTCAGTTTTAATCAATTTCAAACCTTATGGAACGAACACATTTCCTTATTCTGTTTTATTTATAAGACATTTATTATTGGGATTTAGAAGCTACACGTGGAAAACTATGTGCCACCAAGAAACAACTTCGTTACCTCTAGATACCATGAAATTAAACCCAAAACAATGCATTTAAAACTAATAGCTTAATTGCTATCTACAATTGCTAATACCTACAGACTTTTGCCTGAGTGACTGTGAGTAGATTTTCCCGAGAATAGTACTATCGTGTTTCGTAAAAAATGGTTTTCATAACTATTTTCAATATCATTAATATTTAGGGCTTGTGACTGAATGCATTGTTTCTACAAACGAATTTATATTAAATCAACTCCAATTACTTCCGGACTTTCAGCCATATTCACATATAAAACTTGCACAAAAATAGTGCATCCTTCAAACAAAAATATAAACTGATTTTTCTTAAAATTAACTAGCTTCACCACTAAAAAATGCGGAACATCAACATATCACATTATATTTTTAGCCTTCAGCTTCAACTAGAGTAGTAGCTACACCAAGGCCTCCGTTAGTATCTATTATTACGTCGACCATGAAAATCTTGTTTATCGCATAAGGTTTGGTATTGAAGACGCACGGCCTCTGCCCAATACTTAAAATAGTGAGTTACTCTAAAAATTTCAACAGAAGCAGTAAATAAAAATGCAGGCTCCCAATTGTTGGTATTTTCGTTTGCTGCCAATCCTCTTTCTTTTATTTAAAATTGGTAAGTGAAGTTTTGACGTGAAATCCGCTACATGCTCGAGCAAGATTTTTTTTTGTTAATGCAATTTTCATTGTCAACATTTTTCGTTGCTTTATGTTCTGGAAAGTTTTTCTAACAATGCTCAGCCTATATGGTTTTACTTCGATCATTTTTATTCAAAGGTATTATACTTTTTATCTATTAAACTTACATAAGAGTATTTTAGAATAACAATTCGCTTGCGTAAGAGCATGGTCAATGCCAATTACAACGTATATAATTCAATTCATAAATTTAGCTACTTAAATCTAGGTAACGCCTACTTAAGCTTTCAACTGCAACCTAATATAATCACAAATTAAGATAGAGCAAAATCTGAAACCTAAGTTACAAATATTAGCAGTCAGTTGATTACTAATTTGATTTTATTAAAATTTATTACATTTTTCCTACTCTCCAAATAATTTAAATAACAAACAAGTATAATTACAAAAATTGTGCTCTATGTAATAGTCTAGAGGTACTATATTGATGCACAGAAATACCAGAGTAGCAATATAAACAAATAATCAATACTGTTAATTATCCTGTTAATATCATGGCGTCATTTTCAAATAATTTCAAAAGATTATAAATCTCCAACCAACGTATTTAATTGTTTAAATTGTACTGTTAACATTAATAAATGCATAACCTCTAGTTTACTTTTTGATATACAAATCTTGAAGACTGTTACTGTGTTGGCTTGGATGCGTAAGTAACACTTACGCGCTTAGCTACATTTACGAGATTAACAACGAGTGCGTTTTGAAGGAAATAATTCTCACCCACAGTCAATACTAGAAAAAAGCTATTTTTGAACTTGCAGAGCTGGTTTCCTGCTGTTCACTATTATGTTGACCATTATAATACTGGCAATTGTTTGGAAAGTAACTAATGTAAGTGTAAACATTATTAGTATCAATTTCCAATACATCATTTTCTTGCCATTTTTCTATGTTTTTTAAATTTTGTGCTAAGGTCAATAAACAATCAAACAATTTTATTCGTACTCACGCTTTCACGCCATTTTAATTAGACAAAAGCCTGTACATGTATATATTTTAGAATATAATCATAAACTTATGTTACATTAATGGAACATAATCGGCAAGAATGGTCTCTTAATGTGAAAAAGAAGAGTATGACTGCAAAGAGAAAGCTTACTTCAGCAACACATCAACGAGTAGAAAGTAGGAATGTCTTCTTGCTTTACAGAAATTTACATTCATTAACGTTCCTCAAAACTTAGTAACAAATGATTCTGTATTTATCAACGTTTCAGCTGCTGAAGGGATTACGTTGCCAATGTTTGCGATTTAACAGCTGTCTAAAAGAATGCAAAGCGTTTGTGAAGTACATTTCACTAGTGTCCTATGTTTAGAAAACTAGGATATCAAAATTCGCTTTTTATTGCGGACTTCTCGGCCGGTTACGTCAATGGCCATTGCTCGCCTTGGGGCCGCGTTTACGTGCAGATTTGCACGTCAAGCTGAATCTGTTGCATTCCGCAGAGGGCGTAATTATACCGCTTCTTGCGTGGTGTCCTTTGCATTCATAAGCGATTTATGTTTGCGTGCGATTTGGTAGCTCCGCTGCAGGGCTATAAAATGCATAGGGCAGCTTATTTATATTTAAAACCCGTTTCCCGCCATTTAAGCTCTTCATCGCAAATATTCTCAAATACCAGCTCTGTTCTTGTCCATTTGAGTTCGAACACCCTGTGTATGGGCGTAGCTGTCTTGTTCTAGCCATTTTAGGTCACCCTTTATAAAACACATGTTCTTTAAACGCGGGCAAACTGGATTCAGCCGGCGTAGACTCCGCCTCGCCATTGGTTGTCGAGAGTCACGTGGTGACGCGCTTGGTTCTCGCGATTTTCTCTTCTAACGGTCGCTTTGGGCATTCAGCCGGGAGCCGTCGATCTAAGAGGTCGATAGTGTGTGTTCGTGCGGCGCTCCCGCCATTGGCTGGGGCGTCAGCCTTTTCCGTCTCGTGCTGTTTCAGCAAGTGTTGTTAAAACTGTTTCTGCCTTTGTAGAGTTCCGGCAGCGCTGTGAAAGAGAGGACGGGCCGCGTGTGTGTTCTTGTGGTGGGTTGTGCTACGTGGTGTGGGTGTAATGGGCACTTCGAGCGCCCAGTTCTGCTTTTCCAAGTGGTGGGCTGTCCCCTTTAACTTGACAATTCGAGGATCCATCCCGGCAGGACGTTTTGGGTCTCGCTTCCGTTGTTGTTGCTCTCGTGAGAGTCGCATTCCGATCGAGTCTCTGCCTGTTGCTCCATGTGTCACCCCGCTTCTAATTGGGTGCCACAGGCGGATGTGGGCTGCCAACCGACCGCACGCGGTCTTCAGGGATCGTCAGCGAAGTAAGGTACCTGTACAGGTATCCATTTGGGCTATCATCTGTCATGCCCGCGAGCAAGTTTGTGCCTGTAGGCCCGCGTGGGCATGTTTGCGTGTTCGCGGCTTTTGCGGTGATCTGGGGCTTCGCATACCGTTGTGACGCTGAAGTCGCCATCATTTATTCAGGTGTTGCATGTGTGCGAGCCCTGTGCTTGGCCGATTGGGCAATTAGCGAACTCTTCGCATCCTTTTGCGACGTTGTGTTTGTGGTCAGTGGTGGAAACATTTCATGTGTGCGCTTGCCCCGTGTCTTGCTTATTAGATGTTAGACTAGTTTGTCGCATGCCTTGGCGACGTGGCATTGGCTGTCGTTTATTCGAATCTTGCAAGTGTGCTGGCCCCTTGCCTGATCACTGAAACATTCACCTAATTCGACGCATGCCTTTGCGACGCTGTATTTGCTGTAATTTGGTCGCGCCTTGCAGTTGTGCTGGTCCCGTGATTGGCTAATTTAGCATTCAACTAATTCATCGCATACCTTTGCGACGCTGTGCTTGCTGTCATTTGTGGTGCCTTCGTCGCCTTCGCTGGAGATTGATGCGTTTGTCCGGGGCTGGCGTCCCTTGAGGGCGCTTATCTGTGACTGGTCTTTTCTATGTAAATTGGCGGGCCAGCGTCGGCCGGTTGCATGTTTGTGTAGTAGCATTAACGCGTCCTCCAGCTGGGGCGTACCTTAGGATTTAGAATAAACTTGGCGGCGTGAACGCTGCGCGATTGTAAAGTCGACCAATAGACGAAGATCTGATTAAGAAACTTATTATTATTGTTCGACCTGTGCATGTTCTTTTTTCAGATTAAGCCTCTCAGTGTGAAGATTGATGTACGACGGGGCTTGAGAGATTGGAGCGTGCAGGTAAGTCTGGTGACGTCGCCGCAGCGGCCACAAGTTCCCGAAATCGTGAATTAAGTATTATCTGTCCCGAAATTGTAGCCCGAGTTTGACAGCTCTCGAGTACCTTCATGACGAAGTACCCTGTGTAATTCTCACCCGTCTAACCGTCCAGGCCCGGTTATTCGAATACACCCCTAAGACAGGCTTGGTGGCGCCCTATTTATTTACTTTCATCGTTATGTACCGCCCCTCTGGCCGTTGCCCTTAGGTGATCTCGTAAAGAACCCGCCCTAACTCCACTGAATGCTTAACCGGCTTATCTTGTTGCGGCATGGGTAGCGGCCTAAGAAAACCTTCGTCCCGATTTTGTCTATTATCGCCCGCGCCGGCCGTTTGGTTGTTGTACGAGCCGGTGCGGTGTCGTAAAGACCGTTTAAGACCGTAACAAATAATATCAAATGTAGGAGATAAGCTCGAAACCAAAAACTGTTAAATACCTTTTAATAAATCACATTTTAGAACCATATCACCGGTTTGTTAATCGCCACAGGAAAAAATATGCTCCAAGTGAAGATGTTAGTAGAAACCAGTAGGGTGAAAAATGTATATATGTTTGACTTAAACTAGTATTTCCAATCAACGTGGAACAGGAAAACTATTGACGTCAATAAACATTATTTAAGTGCACCAAGATATACAAATGCTAAGGAAATAGAATTCGCTGCTACTGCCATGTGCTACAATCTAAAATGGATTTACGACACGTAACCAAACCTGAAGTGCATCCAGCTAGCTACAGTGGGATACGGTCACAGTTCTATTCTGAAGGTGTAAGTGTTTCTGTCGAAACACATCTGAGTATTCATCTACAAAGACAACGCGGTCTAAGCGGAAATGTTATTTTAGTGTTGATAATTTGAGCAAACGCGAAAGACTCAAACAATAAAGACACATTTTGCTTCTAATAATTTATTACCGTCAAATGAAAGTGACTTTAAGGTGATGTTACCGTTACAAGCCATATTATACCAAGTACCTAGTAAGCTGGTCACAATCCAACCTGTCGGTTGGCAATATTCGTAAAGCAAACATTTTAATAATACACACATAATAATGGTAATATCTTATTTACTTCTAATTATGAATGTAGAAAATACAAGTCCTGTGGAAGTTATTCAGAAAAGGCAGTAAATATTTAACGTAATGTGTAAACAATACCGACTTGAAGGCAAAGTAAACCCGCAGTTTGAAATAGTGAAGTTTTGACGGCCACAGCTCCCTGAAAGTATACTTGATAGAATGAGAATTCTTATTTCAGACCTGCGGACGACTGAACAACGAAGATAGTCACCTGTACAAAAGAAACCTGGAATTTGTCCCCCGCGGTGATGTTCACATAGCGAGGCCGAAAATATATTGTTGTGCATATACGAAAAATTTTAAAATAGCAGTTTGAACTTTATTGTCAGTCCGGTGAAGACCGATTATTTACTATAGTATTATAGGATTAATTAACCTGCATTTACTCCGCATATAATATGTAAAGCAGGAGCGCCTGAGTTCTTACGCCGAGCCTCTTGCGTTTCGCTGTTCCGCCACTCAGCCGGTTTCTTCTAGGTGTTACTCGAGAAAAACTGCCGGCGCGGCGTCGAGCATTTTAAAGCCGCGGCCGCAACCAGTATTAAAATATCTACCCCCCCCCCTTTCTATCAGTCATGGGCGCCAAAAGCCCGTGATACATTAAAATGTAACATATTCTAACACACTTTAACGGTAAACATGTACATCCACTCCATATTCAAAACGTTATTTCTTTCTATGATGATGCAGATAATACAACGATTATTGGGATATTGGTAATTTTTAATAAAAAAGTTGCAAGGCTTGTTAAAAATTGCACTCAGTAAAGCCAATACCTTATTTAGCTAATAAAAAAGCCAAGATTCTTGTAGATTTCGTCGTGAGTATTAAAAAAGGAATATAATGGGATAGTTCTTCATTTGCCAACTATACCGTGTTGCATTTACTTTGCTTTATTTACTAACGTTATCCCTGGTAATTTACCTCACCTGTAGTTTTTCCCCAACAGCTACTTAATTATTAGGTCTCGTTTAAAAGATATCATTTTATCTGCTGCTCCTAACGTTCAATTTAGCCGTAATGATGTTTGAGTTCTAAAATTAAGTTGAAGAGTTCCGTTGACAGTGGATCACCTTGTCTCAGTCCTCTATTTATCTCGAATTCTTCTGCTGCTATTTCACTTTCTCCTGGCTTCTTGTTATTTTTCAGCCCTTTCAGTGTCCCCTTAATCTCTTCCTCCGTTGGCGCTTCTACTGCTATTAAGTCTTCTTCAATATCTAAACTTACTTCTCGTATTTTTTCTTGCCCATTAAGTAGCTCTTCAAAGTGCTTGCTCCATCTTTGCATGACTTTTTCTTGCTCATATATCAGTGTTCCTTGTTCTGACTTAATGTAACTGATGCTGATCTGATATCCTTTTTCTGCTTTTTTGACTTCCTGGTAAAACTACCTTATTTCTTTGTTTTGAAAATTTTCTTCTATTTTTTTAGTTTTTTTTATTATATTGCCTCTTTTTTCTCCTGCACATCCTTTTCAGCTCTCCTCTTATTCCTTTGACTTTTTGGGCCGTTTCAACACTCTTATCTGTTAGCATCCGTCGTTTTAACTTTCTTTTATTTTCTGTTAGTATTACACATTCCTCGTCAAACCAGCATTTTATTAGTTTATCATAACTTTTGTTCCCATACTTCCTTTGTTCGTGTCTAGTCTTCATACTGCCCGATTTCTTTATTAATCTAACATTCCATGTTGCTAAAGTCATCAGTTTGTTTTCCTTTTTATTTTTCCTCGTTACTTTCTTCCTTCCTTTCTCTCATTGTTTCTATTGTCAATATTTGATTTTTATTGGTTTCTTCATCATGTATCGTGTTTTTGTCGTATGTCAGGTCGTCATATTTATCATCCGTCCTCGTATAGTTACTCAGTTTTTTTACTCTTCTGGCAAGCTTTCTTCTGTGTCCCCTTTTTCGTTATTCCGTCTCCACTCTCTATCCTCGATCGACAGACTCTTACACCCGATCTTCACTTTTTCCTTTCTTTTTTGCTTCGTTTGCTTTCAATCTGATCATCTTTTCTCTTTGCAGTTCATTTCTTGTCATATCATTGTTTATGTAATGTTAGACAATCGCCAAGTCACTGTACTATTAGGCAAACACCCCAATACTCAGGGCACTTATATTAAATTTTAAAAATTCAAAACTTGCTTGTCAGTATCTTAGGCTAACTAAAATGAAACGTATTTATTACTCTCCCATAAAATTTTATCAAATTGCAATAATCCTATGGACTTGCTCCGGCAAAACACAAGACTGATATCTCAGGTTAGTTTCAAATATGAGTTTTATATTAAAAGAATTCTGTAGAATATTTAACTCAGAGTAGCTCAAATATTCAAAATCTTAGTACAACTGCTCTACTCACTTCAATAATTTATAACCTCACAAAATTGACTTACACCACAAAAAGGTCGCGGGTGCATACAGAGTTTTATTTTGATATTGAAAAGCGAAATTTGCAAGAAAACCACAAGTAAACTGAATCGAATCTCCCGCCTAGCAACATCTAACTTGGTTTTGTTTCAGGTTGTGACGTAAAAACTACGCGCTACTATCTTTTGTCTTGGCTTCCTGTGAAAACTGCAAATCGTAGTATAAATCGCATTTTCTAATGACGCCACGGGATTTTCTGGAACTTGGACATATCTGGATGCTCGGAAACACGATAAATCTCTTCAGCAAGATGTGCTCTCGAAGTCCACTGGCTTTCCGGACTCCAACCACATAAAAACCTGCCAAATCGTACCTTTTAAAATATCGCCGACCTCGCCTCTGGAACTGCTGCGGGTGACGCCAACGCCCTTATTTGCTGGAAACCGCTTCCTTGGAACGAAATCTTCTTCTAGGACGTTGTTACACCTCTTCCCGACCTGTAGGACTTGAGTTCCCTGGCTTCTGATGTTGGAATAGACTGGTATCGCAGTTTAACATTTCTAAATTGTCGAAGCCCAACCCACGCCAATCTTGACTTGCACAATTTTATAAACTTTTTCGGTGGAGAAACTTTTAATAACACTTCAACTTATGCCCGACGACTTGTAGAATAACTTTGTACACTTTTTACATCCTTTTACGATAAAGGAAGTATTGGATTTATCCCAAAGATTCGAAATTGAGTTTTCAACAGATCTTCACGTTTTGAGTCCCGTGAACCCAAAAAACATGTTTTTGTTCATTGGTCTGTCTGTCTGTCTGTGTGTCTGTCTGTGAACAGCATATCCCAAAAACGAAAAGAGGTATGGCGTTAAAACTTCATATATAAGTTATGTGTATTATCTAGATGAGACAGGAAGCTTTTGAAGAAAATCGCATAACCAGAAGTAGTTGTTTCCTCTTTTTCAGTTTTTTCAATTTTTTCAAAAACTGCTTTAACAATTTCTTTCAAACCTTACATTTTTATTACATTTTTAATGTGTATTGATGTGAGATAGATGATTTTACAGTTAAATACTTCTAAAACGGGTTTCTTTTATTTCTTTTTCTATTTTTTTATTAACTCCTATTTTCAATAGAACACTCGGTATATTATTACATTTTTAAATTCAGCTTAAAATTCCAAGGAAAATTTGTCTCTTCAACTACCGCTCTATTTTGTACCGTTTTTGTAGAATTTGTAATTTTTGACAAATGTTTAAAAATTATAAATCAAATGTTTGGCTAATTATAAAATCACTGTAAAAGGAAGTTGTGAGAGTGTATCACACCAGATTTTTAGATTTTGCAACTAACTTTTATTACATAAAAACACCCAAATTAAGAGCATTATTTGTCCTCAAGTTAATATTGCAAGAATTATTTTCTCTTTTTTTTAACAAAAGAGCATCGCGTTACCTAGAAACCGCGATCTAATATTGTTCAAACAAAATAAGTTTTGGTTGCAATTTCACATAAAAGAATAAAATTTGATTAACATGTTTGTTGCTTAAAACTAGAAATTGTCTTTATTTCTTATACATAAAAATTGTCCTTTCTTGTCACATAAAATGTTATCTATCACTGCTCTGCTATGAACCCTTAGTTTTAAATTGCACTGGCACTTGAGTTCAATTTTAACCACATCACTAATTATTCTTCATTTCAGTTGCCCTCATTCTGCATTGCTCTTTGCAAATTCTATCTTATCTTGCTTTAATTTCCATCTACCTTTCAGCTTGCTTGCTTTTCACTGACCCGTACGTTTATTAATAACTCTACGCTCATATTCATTATGCACATAACCAACCTTTTGCATTATTTACTTACATTTGGTTCGGCTTCAAATATGCTCAAACCTATCATATTACTTATATTAGCCATCTTAAATCTTTCTTTTACTCAAACTTCAAATTCAATCCTTCCGAAATCTGCTTTTCTTATGCTATACTTTATCCCTCTAATTATGCTTCTTGCATCGCATTTTCAATGCATTTAATAACTTAACTTAAACTTAAACTTAAATACTGTCTAGATTGCAATGAAATAAAATATTTCAATTCTGTGCTTTAATTGACTTTGTTCAATATTTCTGTATGCATGCAGAATTAAATTGCGAGCATTAAACAATTTCAATATATTGGCTTGCCTATCTTTTTCAGATTAGCCTTAAGACACCTCCACTATCAGCATGATGGATCACCTCCCTGTCAGATTAGCCTTGTTTTTCAAGACTTTTTTTATCTTGCGTGCTTTCCATTTCCAGTAGACACAGCTTCTGCCCTATTTTTCGAGCCGCTTTTATATGCCTGTCTGTTTTCAAGTCTTGTTTTAAAAAGTTTTCGTAGGTCACTTTCATTCCTCACTTCTGTATTCATCCCCAAAACCATAATGTTGTTTCTTTTCTTTTTTTTTCAATGTGTTTCAGTCTTATGTTTAGATATAGCAATTCTTCTTTGATTACTTCATTTTCTTGTTTTATCTTATTTATTTCTTTATCTTGGTCTCAATTCTCCCTTTTATTGATGATACCCCCCTCTCCCTGTAAGGTTTTGGAGCATTTGCATGATTTTGTCCAATTTATCTTTGCTCTTATTTATGGTTTTTAGAGACACATCTTCTACTTTTTTGTTCTTGGTCGGGTTATGTTTTAATTCTTCATCTTAGCACCGTAGATTGATTCGTTTATCTACTTGTCGCCGCTTGCACTCGTTGCCAGGGTAGACCCAGCGGAGAAAACTAGTGCGTATTCTGACATTTTGGATTAGACCCACCTTGATTTTTCTAGGCTAGCTGGTTTGTATGATCTTATTTCACTTGCTTTACACTTTTCGTTGCCTCTCTATTCGTATGAAAATGTATAGGAAATTTACTCGTTATCGCCCAATTTGGGTTATAATAGCGGAGCTCTTTCACACACGTCTTATCACGTTCGCACTCAGCTGCGGAAAAAAACAACAAATTATAAGAAGCAGTGGTATAAAAACACAAGAAACAATATTCAACAATGAAAATCAGTGTTTTGCCTTTGCAGATGACTAACTAAAAACAAACTAAAACAAAAAAAGAAATGATCAGAATTATTAAAAAGTTAGAGTCAGAAGCAAGAAAGTTTGGATTGGAAACAAACCACAACAAAACCAAATACATGATAATGGGAGATACACAAGAAAATACAGAAGAATATCTAAGATGGACCTCGCACGGAGGGAAAGAACGTAAATATGAGAAGGTTAACAAGTTCGTGTACTTGGGAGTGGTAATCAAAGATAAAGGGGATGAACAGCTAGAAGTGAGAGCGAGAATAACCAAAGAAACCAAAAATGGGGAGTGTAACAACGCTGATGAAATCAAAATATGCGTTCAGAAAAACGAAAGTGAGGATATATAAAACTGTGATAAGGCCTACAGTGATTTATGGTGGATGCTAAAAAAGGAAAAACTGCTAATGCGATGAGAACGGAGGATGTTGAGAACTACATACGGAAGAGTACAAGAACAGGAAGGATGGAGAAAAAGGACAAACTGAGAAGTAAAGACGATATATAACGAACCTAAAATAAATACCTATGTAAGAGCCCAATGAATAAGATGCTTAGGGTACGTGGAGAGGATGCCCAGGGAAAGAATGCCAAAAAAGTGCTGAAACTAACACAACTTGGAGGAACAATGAAGGTGAGGTCAAGGAAAATATGGTATAATAGTGTGATGGAGGACATAAGAAGTGCGAATGTAATAAGCTGGAAAGAAATAGCTTTGAACAGAGAAGAGTGAAAAAGAATTGTCATATTTGTTTAAAATAACGTAAGTACTAGAAATATTTAGTGTATGAAATGTAATGTACACAATAGTTGCAGCTGTAAACTCAAACGCCCTAGGCCTCCAATGCTTGCTGCGCAAATAAATATATGTTGGATTTGGGATTTCGCATTTTCTCCTCACGAGTAATGTGATATTTTCTGGTTTTGTTAGGTTCCTCTCAAAATGTTATTTTAATTAATTAATTATGGCAATTTACATATTTATCAGTTTCAAATTAAGCGTCTATTTTGAAGATTTGGAAGAAAGGTGTACGCCCATATGCCGTTATGAATTTATCAAAACGGGATCACTGTAGTCTCTTCTACTAAATGTGTGACTTTTCATGCAAGTTCAATCCCTTTATTACATTATTTGGTTTACGTGATCGAAGCTGCTCGTGATGCCTCGTACTGTCTTAGCTTTTCAGACTTTTCTGTTGGATTTTGGGTATCGTCTACTGTTTCGCAAAATTATTCGTTTCATCGTCATGAGTTCTAGCGCGCTTACTTAGTAACTTCATACTATGATCCGGACTGAGCTAAAAAATAACGTTCTCTGTTGCCACTTAAATTTTCGGAGACCTCGCGTCTTTCCTTTCCAAGGGATTTGTAATTTAGTGGATGCTCCGTTGTCTTCCCAATCCTCATTGTTGGTTTGTTACATGAAATCTGGAAAAACCACCATCTGGTGGATCTAATGAAGATAGCATTGTTTCTGCGAGTTCTGTCGTGAAGCACATGTTGGCAATCTATCCTTACACATATTTCATCCAATTTTAAATGCTAATCGCGTCTTATTGTTTCAAGGCTTTCATATTTTCGAAATTTAAGTTGCAAGATTACGGTTTCTAGAATGAAGCTGCCAGTTGCAATGTTGGTTCCATTTGGCCTTGTTTTCGTAGTCTGTTGTTTTTGCCTATCGTTCTGTTGAGTACCTATACGAAATTAAAGCAAAATCTGCTTTCTTGATCGACGCTGGATTCAACAGATTAGCTTCAACCTTGCTTTACTCTAACTAAATAACAATTCAAGATGTATGGGCGTGAAGAAGTTTATGACCTGATGATATTTTAATTTTCCTGTTTATGCCAGATTTACCATTTATTGATGTATTAGTCATTTATATGTGCACGAAGCTTGCACTTTGTCTAATTGTAAGTTAAGCTTACATTTGAAATTAATATATTGTAATAGTTCCTTGTGTTGGTATGCTATTCTTATTTATCTAATTCAAAATAGTGCCAATGGATCATATACCTTTATTCAAATTTATTTTCTCTGAGTTTTTATTTCCCTTTTCTAGCTCCGGTAAAAACAATCACTATCAAAGTCAGGTCAGGTTCATGCATTATCAAAAATTATTAAACTTAAATTTTTTTTTATACTATTATGAAAATTATTTCAAATAAATGACAGTTCTCAATTGTCAATGTCAGATTATTTATATGAAAGATCAGCTGAATTCATATCTGTACAATACGTATTATTTTAAAATGCTGATAAACGTAAGTACTTATGTAAATATCTTATTCATTCACTATTGAAATTGATTACTGTTTATTTTACATAATAATTCACTTAATTGAGTCGATCCAATACTCCTGTCCAGTCATGCAAATGCAACCAACTTATTCAGGCGCTTCCGTTTGTAACCGCAACGAAAATCCTGCTCTGCAATTAGCTGTCCTTATGAACCACTTCACTTTTTCTTGATACAAAACTATTAGTTGTACAATTTAGAATCGAAAATTAGTTGTAATTTTATAAATTACAATTCACCATAGTAATAAATATTTATACCAAGTTTTTAAACCTAACACTCTGGATTACATGTCAATGCAGTAAATTTTTTTAATTTGAAATTTTTTTGAGTAATTTTTTTAAAATATTAACTCAGCTTAGAGCTTTTACATTACTTCAAACTATCCTATAGTTTGTACTAATTATTATTTAATTTTTATGAATCGCTCTCTGATAACACCAAATAACCATCCATATAACTCCAAAAATCATATTTTAAATTGATATGTTAGAACTTTTTCTGAATATCAAATGCATTACTGAATTTGAATTCGATCTGTACTTTATTAAATAAATTTGGAATAATTGTGCTGTTCTTTTTCTACTTAAATTAATCTTTGTACATTTTAATAATTAGGTATTTATCCTTCCATAAATAATCTCATACCTATGGACTAACTTTCACAAATAAACTAGCAGTCTTAAGTGGTACCATTACAATATATACGTTACTCTGTGAACGCTACTCGTACACGTCGTGGGTTGGTATTGGGTTCCTTTCAATTACTTATGTACCTTTCCTTTAGATATTATAGAATCAATATTTTATTTCGATATCAGAAACTGCTCATCCTATATTATTTGTCTGCATGTATTAGAAATAAATTTCACGTTAATGACGCCGTATTTATATCTTTTTCTTTCCAAAAATTGGTTACAGCTTATCACAGAGCCTACATCTGATAAATGTATTTTTGATGCATCTGCCTTCAATACAAGTGGCAATTACCAGATCACTGGAAAATCTTCCAACTTGGATTCGCGAGTTATTGAAAAATCAAATTGACGGCGCCATATTTGGTTTTGATCATTTTAATGTTAACCCATTCCTCCGCCAGAGTAGCTCAACTAACCTGTTGAACGCATTGGTTACGGACTAATTTGGGTATTCACAACTCACTATCCCGCTTATATTGAAGTGTTGCAAGATTATCATTAGTTTTGTTACTACCACCTGTTAGACCGTTTAGCGGTCACAACCGATCAGAATAAAAATTAAGAAACTTAGAAGAACAAAATACTAGATAAAAAGCCACAAACTGCAACTTAAAGGAAGATGTTACCTGCGCTGAAATTGACACTATGTAACTGAACTGCTTGACTGATATATACGGAATACTGTTTTGGTGAACAACCCTCTATACCAAAGCAATTTCGCAACATTTCAAGATATTTAAATAAAACAACACTTCATCACCTTTCCAAAAGGGCGAAGAAAACGCTGGAAAACAAAGAGATCTTTCTACAGGCATTTTTAGACATAAAGGGAGCACTTGATAGCATTTTCTCTAATTCACTAACAGCAACCATGCCAAATCTCAAACCGGAGGATATCTTCTGCAGGTGGTTACACTGCATGCTAAGAAGCAAAGTAACACAGGTCACTACTTGATGTACTTTGACAGCTCGGATGGTAAGAGATTATCAAAAGTCTACCGTGAAACTCTTCATGGACAGGCACAGTAGCGAAGGATTTTCTCCCTTAGAAAAGATAATGAACAGCACATTAAGGGTACATTTACAACAAGCTCTAGATGTTGCAGCTATATGAATGCAAACGAAAATCCTAAACATCAACCCTCATAATAGTTTTACCATAGTATTTTTTACGCGAAGAACGCACAAAGGAGAGGTTAAAAACCTAAAGATCATTGTAAACTCCAGACTAAGCTGAAACCAACATTTCAAGAAAATTGTCAGAATTGTCTAAGACGAAGTATACTGCATCGGTTGTGCACAACAGTGAATAAACCAGCTATTCCATAAGCAGGATTGATATTGTGGACTAAATTCAAGCAGAAAACTAACAAACTTAAACTTAGTAAAATACAAAGACTTGCTTTCTACGAACACTGTAACAACAAAACCCGTCTAACCTTTCCTCTCTTCAAATACCAATACCGGGGAAAGCAGCCTCAGCAGATAAAGCTTTTAACTCCAAATGACATAATGTACTATTTTTTTAAATGCCATTTTTTTAAATATTTCCAAAATTACAAACACACCAAATCGGATGATGACATTTGCGCCACCTTGAACGCTATTGATAGACTTTGAAGTTGCACCAAGAATACTATGCAATACGCAGCTCCTCGATTTTAAAACTGTTTGTTTCCTGATTTTATAAAGTGAAATCATAAAGCAAATTTAACTCCATTAAGATAACATTCATAAACATACATTTAAGCGGGTCAGCCTTCAAATGTAGCCAAATGTACATGTGACACAGCAGGAATGCAGTGTATACTTGACGACGGACAAATGTGATAAACTAAGGCGGCGGCTCCGGGGCTGAGGGCAGATCTCGAATGGCGAGATATTGGTGTTCCTATGAATTCGGAATACCAGATCTGAAGAAGCTGAATATATCCACACGATAAGGGGCTTCCAAAACGGCTATATTCACGGAACAGACAACACATTACACGCAACCTCTTTGCTCGATGTGTCAATTTCAATTGTCGGACTGCTGATCGGACCAAATGCGGTAACAGCAGGAATTTTCAAACGGATCTAACCAATTGTTATATGCTTCCTGAGACTATATGTTTGTGTATTGTTCATACGTTCTTACTTTCTCTGACACTGTTTGTCTAACTTCTTCAGAAAATATAAAGCTAAAAAAATATAAAGTGTTTGTATGGCGCAAACTCACTATATCAGAATATTCTTACTATTTTTTTATAATTTTATAAGGTCTTAACTAATGTATAAACATGAAACACAAAAGCCATATTATATGATACATTTATAGCTTCCAAACATTCTCCTTATGAAGGGTATCGACTTTCAGAAAACTTCTTTTTTCAAAAACATGTTTAACAACAGTTACAATGTAATATAGGGACGAAAATGTATTTTTTATCTCGATTTTAGGATCATGTCTTCAATGCTACAGCTGCGTTGCTATAAATGCCTATCTACCACCCAATGACCTGCCTCCGATTCCGCCCCAACTGACCTACACCAACTCCTGCATCGACGGATCAAATATGAGCGCAGTGGGAAAAGTCTACTGCACAGGGCCCTACAGAACCTGCTTTTATGCCGTAGTTCCGCTTAGTGAAGATGGTAAGCTTTGACACCTAACCTTACCAAGTTTTAGTAAAATACAGATTTCAGTTCAAATATACACGAGGAGTTGTCAGAGTACTGCCAACTGCGCAGTGCATCGCCTCGGCGGCGAATGCACTAGCTGCGATAAAGACCTGTGTAATTCCGTCGGCTTTACATCATCGGCACCCTGTAACGTGGTACCTTCTTTACTGCTACAGTGCATAGGTTTCGTTTTCGCTATACTTTTGTATCGTTAACTTTAATTGCATACAGAAAAATCTGGTGTGATACACGCACACAACTTCCTTTTACAGTGATCTTATAATTGGCCAAAAATTTTATTTTAAATATTTAAGCATTTGTCAACAATTTTACAAAATTACAAATTCTACAAAAGCGGTGCAAAACAGAGCGTTAGGTGAAGAGACAAATTTTCTCTAGAATTTTAAGCTGAATTCAAAAATGTAGTAATATACCGGTTGTTCTATTTAAAGTAGGAGTTAATAAAAAAATTGAAAAAAAAGAAACCCATTTTAAAAGTATTCAACACACACATTACATATCTCACATCAATACACATTAAAAATTTTATAAAAACGAGAAGTTTTAAAAAAATCGTTAAAGCTGTTTTGAAAAAATCGAAAAAAAATTTGAAAAATCACAAGAGTAAACACCTACTTCCGGTTATGCGATTTTCTTCGAAAGCTTGCTGTCACATCTACATAGTACACAAAACTTATATATGAAGTTTCAACCCCATACCTCTTTTCTTTTTTGAGATATTCTGTTCACAGACACACACACAGACACACAGACAGACCAATGAAAAAAATATGTTTTTTGGGTTCAGAGGACTCTGAAACGTGAAGATCTGTTAAAAACTCAATTTCGAATTTTTGAGGTGAATCCAATACTTCCTTTATTGTAAAAGGAAGTAAAAATTTATTTTAAGCATACTGAGATTAACTAAGAGCTCTTTTAAGTTTTATGACGATGGTCTTTGTGGCAGACGCTGGTGTTTGTATAAAAGCATCTCACTCTTTGTTTGCTTATTTGCTGTTATCACAGTGCACTGTTTTTTAAGCAAAAGTACACAGAGTAAGCAATTTTATCTTATATTGAAATCGAACTTACTATGAATGCAATAATAAACAAATTTAGATCGTTATCGCTTGAAAAGAAAATGTCAATTGTTTAACAATTGAGATCAAATAGAAGCTTTAACATTTTTAGCTGGGTGTCAGTTGAGCTCCCAGTTTTTGTATAATTATTAATAAAGGAAGTGATTTGTTGAGCCAAAATTGTGTTTAATTATAGTCACCAGTGTGTAGTGCATTGTGGATAATTCTCCAATTCATAACAGTTTCCAATAAAGTTCCAATAGCCCAGCAAGATTTCGTCCTAGTGCGACCAACTTCGGAGCCCCTTTTGACTGATCCAAGACATCGGCGAATTGGGTGTGCTAGATTTGCAGAGAGTCTTTAGGAGTGCCTGAGTGAGAAAATTTGGAGGAGGAAGTCGTCACCAAGTGTGTAATAGCCGTGGCGTCTCTTCATTGTGCGAGGCAGCAACGGAACACCACTTCGAAAGGTAAATTTCATAGGAAACAGGTGGAGCAGCCCCGTAGTATTTGAGGTTCTTCAAGTTTCGACATTTTCCGAGGGGCTGAACGTGATTTCAAGGGCCCAGATCCGTCCCGATTCGAATAATTGAGATAGCATCCCTTAGATTTGCTGTTTGAAGCCGATTTTGCCAATTTTACCGAAAATAGAACAGTTGCACATCAGGGCGTCTGTTTGCGTCACTGAAACAAAACAGGTTACCCGGAAGCCACGTCACATATTTAGCAGCATTTACGAACAAATCATCTTGAGTACACTAAATGAGGTTATAGACATGTCAAATACAAAGTCACGCATTTGCCATACTGGTTAATTTATCATACAACAGAGTTATTTTTTTATTATTTCATGCTTTACCGGAGCTAAGCCCTATTTAATTGCAAATAAATAAAATACAGAGAACAATAAACCATTTTTTGAAATATAATTATTACATCAGCTCTTTATTAGTCCTGAGTTTGAAATAAAATTCAAATATTAAAACCATTTTAATTTATAAATTGTGGTAATTTTGAAACCATTTTTCTCCGCATACCAATTATTTCAGGACCAGCCTGTATATTGTCTTCACATAATAATCAATTGTTTTTCGAATTATTTCAATTTATTTGTTCGCTCATTTCGTACCGATTCTGGAAAGCCCAAAAAGATTCGCTGGCTTATCGCGAGGTCGCAGCGTTCAGCTGTCTTTGTTAGTTGGCCGAATGCGCTAAGATTTTTTTCCTGCACCTCGACAGAGCAACTTGTTTCTAAAAGGTCCCGTTCGTGCTTTATTAAGCTACGACGATTAATTTTTGAAGGGCTGATGATTTTGATTCAGGTACGATTGAGATTTTCTGCTTGCTATTCTTGTATTAATTATGTTTCTTTAGCTCTTAATCGACAGTTTTACCCGATAATTTAATCTTGGAAGTAACGTTGCCGTCCGATTTAATTTTCAACACCTGCTAACGTCCTACCGAGCTCCTGCGGCTTGTGAATGGCTTTTCTGCAATTACGGACGCATCCCCGGCGCTTTCTCCCCCGGGTATAGCAACTCCTGGCCAGCCTTTGGTTAACAGCAGCCTTGGGCGTCGGAAATTAGTGATTCTTGGTGTTATATCATATTACTTTAAAAGTGGACGGTCTTCCTGCTTTTAAGCAGATTCGGGCAGTTTAAACTTTGTGTCGATATTAACATATAAAATTTAATCTCATACAGTCAATCTATTTTAATACTTGAAGCTTAATGCGTATATTTAATTACGATTAATATTTAAAGCTACAATTTATGTAAAAGGAGCATTCACGCTTTGTGCTTTCAATAGCCTGAACAGAGAGGTTTTTTTAAATGACAGCGGTATGCATACCACTCGATTTATTTGTGGTTACAATTAATTGAATAACCCAAAAAGGGATTTCTTGGTGCGTGTCGCAAACTTCATTTAACTTTCACAGCTCTACTATAACATTATTTCTGGTCAAATTGTTTTGATTATTTATTATTCAATTGCCATACTACAGATTATTCAATAGTTATTAAATAAACGCTAGTCATTTGTAGTTTATTTAAATTATTCGAAATCATATCATTTCTGGCGCACATATCCTTTCTTTTGAGGACTTTGCAGGGTACACAGCTGGTGGTTTGAACCCACGACCATATAGCCAAATTTGAGTTAGCTCGGCCATCGCGGTAAGTGAAGATTTTTAGAGCTTCCGTGTAGTACGAACTTTAAAGGGGTTGATCTGCGATATTTTACTACCATTGATTATTTTAATTAATTAACCGCAGGTCAGCTTCCTTATCGTTTGAATTTGCCCTGAATTATTTATATTTTTACATAAAGCCTTTTAAGTATTAGGGGGCGACATTACAGTATATGTACCGGGTATCTTAATAAGAATTACATGTAGTATGCTTTGAATTTCCCATGCAAAATAGAATATTCCGCTCTCACGCAATGCACTAGCTAACAGCAGACAAAATAATAACATTACCTCAATAACGACAATACTCTTTGCTGACCGAATTTAGTTTAGAGGTGGTTTTCGTTACTTTTTAAAGAGGCACATATGTACATATTTTAAAGCATTATCTAACAGCATGAACATTGTAAGAAGTAAGACTACCCATATAAAAAGTGATTAATCGTAGGTATATTTTTTCCAGATAATAACTTCATGGCTAAAGGGCCAGTTATTGCTTGGCTACAAGTGCTCAGTGTCCACCATTTTGCTGAATACACAATGCTACCCTTCGTTTCATGTTATCAAAAACGTGGTGCAACACTAACAGCAGTTCTCAATAACGTTGAGCGTTTATTGCGTCACGAAAAAATATTGGTCCTATGATTCTACGACGTGACACAGGTAACCATATTCCAACTTTAAGAGGATGTAGAGGAGACTCAATATGGTTATGCTGATTATCGACTGACTACATTATGTAGTTTTGTTTATTTACAAATCCACTTAAACAAAACCATGCCTCACCGCTAAAGAAACTTAAATTAAAAATATCGTTGTTGTTTAAATTTTCTTGGAAAAGGTTGCAATAGTGTATTGGACTAGCATGGTCCTGTGGTCGAATTTCATGTACAACAGACACTTTACAGGGATCCATGTGCAGTCCCTTCTTCAAAATTTTGTGATCAGTACTTGCAGGGACATCCGTCTGAGCTGAAATACGACGCACAGAAGTTTTTGGATTTTGTACAACAAGAGCTTCGACATTTTCAATAACGTTTGGGGCAGTGGCTGGCCTTCTAGTAGACTTGCCTTTTTGTACGCGTCCTGTCGGCAGAAATTTTTCAACAGTGCGACGAATGTGGTGCTGCAAAACAGTTTCTTCTACAATTCTGTTAGGAAACTGCTGCTTACAAACCACGTGGAAATATTGCCATTCTCCATTTAGTATTAACTGCCCTGATCGAAAATATGCCTCAATAATAAAAATTGTTTGCTATTGTAGTGTACATTTTATGTTTTATTATAGATATTAACGATACAAGTTTGATTATGAGCATGTTAACGAAACGAGTTTGATTGCCAAAACGAGGCGGTGAGCCGAGTTTTGTGACAATCAAACGAGTATTGTTAAGTGCCATAAGCAAACGTGTATTCTTCAATATTTTATCTTCATGAATAAATTCTGGTTCGATGTATTTTATTATATAAAAGGAGTGGAGTAATGAAGCTCTTAACGATACTAAAATTTATTTGGTTAATAGTATATAACAACACTGATGAAGATAAACAAATTTAATTAAAAACTATTTGAAGTTTACTTTTTAATTTGACAATTAATGAGTGACAACTCTGAATAATGCAATACCAATAATAATCTAGCGGCACATAAAAATGTACATGCAAACAAAATGCAAAACGTACTAGATATATTTTTTTAAGACACCCAGTATATTTACTTGCCAGTAGATTAATGTATTCCGAGGCACCTTGAAACAATATCTATTACATTACTCACTAAACTACCTTACCCGATGCTTGCTTAGAAATTAGTCACCTATAACTTGTATGTGATGAATTTGATTAATTATACTGTGATATTTGCATTGTGGTCTTGTTCTTTTGTTACTACTACCTGAATTAATGTTGAGACTTCCTTTCAAAATGTTTTATGCTGCTGTGTGTTTAGAAATTTCCCCTGTATACCTGGATACACTTGACATTATTTGGTAAATTCGTTGGCGGCCTAATGAGCATCTGTTAATTCATTGTAGAGTATTTAAAGAATCGCAGGCCTTTGTAGCCAAGTAGCCATTGAAGTTATATTTTGAGAATTTTGGCCAACGAATATTCTTGTCAACATAACAGACTACGTTGCGTAAAAAATGGAAACTTAATTTTGGAATATAAATTTAGTACCACCGGTGACCATCAGCTTATCATCAGAAGAAAGTCTATGATTTAAAAAAAGTATCGGTGTCATTAGCCATCTTTGTTATTCAAATCTTTCGACTGTATAAGGTGACCAAATTAAGAGCAAAAGCATTTAGTTTTTATTTTTTGTCTATAATTTTGTTATTGCCAGTGACGATTGTAATGAAGGGTGGCCTTACCTGTTGGCAACAGTTATATTTGGTATTTGGTCAGTTGGTAAATATCGGCCCAGGGCAGTAGCTTACCGCGAGGATCGGGATTTTAACAAAGCGGAAACCCTATTTAAAAATAAACGAAATAATGGGCGCCAGGTCCTAAGTGCAGTGTTACGATTTGCGTTCGTGAGTGAAAATGAACTATACGCGGTTGTAGGAATAGACGGTACTTTAGTTAGCCATAAGCAATTTGTATCATAAATATTTTAAGGTGGAATTTCGTAGGCAAAATGGTCATATTAAAATTACAACAGGCGAATATTTAGCCGGTCTTTAGAAACGTGCTTTTCTCTGGGAAGATAGAAATATTCAAATCTCAAGAAATGGTTAAGAGTAAATTTATGCAGGGTTTACCTCGTAAGCCGAAAAAATGGGCGAAGGTTTATGATTAGTAGGTGGTCAGAAGTGCAACTGTTGCAACTCGGTTATTAAAATTACGTGCCGGCTGAAGCAAATTCCTTTAAGAGAATTGTAAAACTTTATTAGGGATAATTTGCGAGGTGTCGCTGCTTGACCAATTTTAGCGTGTGAAACCGTAAAAATTTGTAGAATTCATGAAACTATTATGAAATGTTACGTACGCCTGACGTGACAAAATTCCAAAATTTAGAACTACTCTGATAGGCTTATTTGGAAATTTGTAAACGCCTACCAAGTTTTCTTGATCAAACTGGACTTAGAATTTAGTTAGTTAATAAGAAAAGTTTATAAGTGACGGTATTAAACTTAAGTGTTCTGTAAACGGCAGAAAATAAATGCAAGTATTTGTACTTAAGTGTTCTTATTAATCTCGCAACAGTAGCTTCAGGCTTCATGTACAAGTGTATTTTAACTAAAAGGATTGCCAGTTACTCTGACTTTAGGCGTATCGCGACAGCAGTAATACTTTTTAGGTCGGACCTCCCCAAAATCGGTAGGCAAAGGCCATGAACCGGCTGCAAATAAATTGCTAAGATCAGTCAACGAAATTAGTAATTGGACCAAAAGATGGCATATCAAACTGAACGAAACCAAATCTGTTCATATTAAATTCACAAGTAAAAGTGAACAACAAATTTTAATCAACATAAATAACTCCCAGATTCCTTACTCTAATTCAGCAAAATACCTATATATGACTTTAGATGCAAGACTTCGCTGGAAAGTCCGTGTTATAAAAAAGAGGAGAAGTGGATATAAGATACAAGAAAATGTATTAGCTACTTGGTAGACACTCCAGTCTATCTACATATAACAAAATACTACTGTATAAGCAAATCCTCAAACCAGTGTGGACTGGCATACAGCTCTCGGATTGTGCCAGCAAAAGTAATATCCTAACCATTCAGAGATTCCAGAATAAAGTACTAAGGAATATCGTCAATGTGCCTTGGTATATTAGAAACAGCGACCTTCATCGAGATCTTCAGATCAGTAGACCAGACTATTACCAGATCAGCAAGGAGTTACGAACAACGGCTTTATCAACATGTGGACGTCGAGGCTATCCAGCTTCTCGACAACACCAATCTGACAAGAAGACTCAAAAGAGTAAAGTCTGGAAAGAACCTCAACTGATCTACATAACCTCATATACAAGGCATATGAAGCAAGCTGCCCTATCAAAAGTCAAAGGATCAGACATGCAATGTCCTGATGGGACAGGGAATTAGACATATTACGTTCTGAATCAAGAAGACTATTCATTAAAGCCAAGAATCAGAAACGCTAAGAGACATGGGACGATTAGAGGGTAGTCCTCACAACATATGACCTAGAAATTGGGAGGTCGAAGAGAAGTACATGGCCTAGCTTCTATCAAAGGGTACAAGATACTACAACAGCTACTATTAAGCACCTATGTTTCCGGCTCTCACGCCCCCATCTCCGAACACCGTTTAAGCCATTCGACGGAGATGGCTTCTTCCCGTCCTTACCTGCTGCTCACTATACAGGGTGTTATTTAAGTACGTGGCCAAACTTCAAGAGGTAATTCTTTGAGTGATTCTAAGACGAAAAGTTTATATAAACATAGGTCCGGTAATGCTTCGTTTTCAAGATACAGGGTGTCAAACTTTTTTTTAAATATCATTTTTTCGTAAAAATTTTAATAATCCTTCAGCCGATTTTGTTGAAATTTGTCAGTGTTATTTATGGTATAAAGGGGCTAATTTAGCCCTAACTAGATTAAAATTATTAAGTTCAGTGGCGTCCTGGGGGGCACCTTAACCAATATTTTTGACAAAAAAGTGTGCGCCACTGACTTCTTTAGAACTTTTATATTTTTTTTCGCATTAAGCTGCTAAAAATACAACTTTTTTTTCTTTTTATTTTTTTGTATCTTGCTCCGTTTTCGAGAAAAAAAACATTTTTTAATAATTAATAAAACACAAAAAATATTTTTTAGCTAGCATTAATTGTTATAACAATTTCTAAGACTAAAATAGACTATTGATATGGAACAAAAAATAACTGGTACACCCCATTTTTTAATAGTTTGGTAGTTTTAGTTGTTGTCCCAGGGACATGCAATAAAGTGATTTTTATTTTTTTTCTCAAAAACGGTGCAAGATACGAAAAAAAATAAAGACACAAAAAAGTTGTATTTTTAGCTAGTTAATGCGAAAAAGAATATAAAAGTTCTAAAGAAGTTAGTGGCGCACATTTTTTTGTCAAAAATATTGGTTAAGGTGCCCCCCGGGACGCCACTGAACTTAATAATTTTAATCTAGTTAGGGCTAAATTAGCCCCTTTCTACCATAAATAACACTGACAAATTTCAACAAAATTGGCTGAAGGATTATTAAAATTTTTACGAAAAAAAGTTTGACACCCTGTATCTTGAAAACGAAGCATTACCGGACCTATGTTTATATAAACTTTTCGTCTTAGAATCACTCAAAGAACTACCTCTTGAAGTTTGGCCACGTACTTAAATAACATCCTGTATGTAGGCTAGCATTTACCTTGGCTACATACCCAAAATGTAGAGATGGGTTAACGTGGTCTTCACACTAAAAAAAGGAGGGAGTTCCAACACTCAACCCAAGACTTACAAACCCATAAGCCTCACTTTATTCCTATTAGAAAGGAATGGAGAAGGTACTTGACCAGTACCTAAGAAGTGAAGTCTTCCCAATCCGACCACTTCATCTAAACCAACGTGCGTGTCAAAAGGCAAAATCGACGACAACAGCCCTACATAGTCTCGTATATGGGCTGGAGAAAACACACATGACAAAATAAATAGCTCTATGTGTTTCGTAGATATTGAGGGCGCCTTCTTCGAATCCATAGAAAGAGCTGCCATGAGAAAAGGATTCGATCTTTCTATTATCAGATGGATTCAAGCCATGCTTGAAAGTCACAAAATTACAGCAAGACTGGGAAAAGAAGCTAAAAAGGAGTATTTGTGGCCAGTAGTGGTTAATTTTTAATTTAATTTATATATTTGTACTGTCACCAACAATGCTGTGTGCACTAAAATTAGGTAACACCAAGACAACGCCAGGCAAATGAGTTTATAACTGTTTCTCAAAAGAAAGCAAAAATCACTTTTGTCACTCAGTAACATGGAACTAAAAATCATCACTGGCATATACATAGGTCATATATCACTACAATACCAACTCTTTAAGATTGGTAAGGCTGAGGACCAAATCCGTTGCTTATGCAATGAGGCAACGGAAACGACACACATTCTGTGCAACTGCACTGGTGGCTGTCGACGTAGACACCACTGCAAAGGCAATTACAATTCCCAACGAAATAAGGGGTTTGAAACCAGAAATTTTCTAAGGTTTATCAACAGCCTACAACCCTTCTAACATAGAAACAACTCACAATTTACAAAAGAACCGTTGAGGTTCGAGGTGATAAAAGACCTGAAGACCAAAGCCTCTATAAATAATGCCAAGCGAAGAAAATATTATAAAAGCTCTACAAACCTCCCCAGGAGCGGAGGATATCCATATAGGGCCTTATAAAATTGCACCACAATTAATTCTAAAACAAAATTTTCTTGAGCCTAGCTTCGGTGATAAAATTCAAAAAAACGCTTGATTCTGCATATGTACGGCCTTGAACTTCAAATGCAAATATCCTGATAGTGCACATAGGCCCGCACCCCTTATCACAACAATACAATTCTTCCCTCCAAGAACCTCAGAAAATAGTAGAGAGTATATAAGCGAGCTGTCACGCTCCTAGAAGCATAACTTTATCCGGCATCCGAGCTAGGGAGATTTTATGCCTTTACGCCGTTGCAGAAAAAATTCACGCTCTCAGACCTCCACCGACTTGACATGAGCTTGACATGAGGCCTGGACAGCCCCGAGGAGCCGTTAACCGTTAGCAACTACCGCTCGCTGCAGAGCAGCCCAGGGCTTTGTTAATTTGAGACCGCCACCGTTCCCGCCGTTAAAAGGCACTTTTAAACTTATATTTCCAAGCTTGGCTTGGCAATAAAATCCTGCCTGTTGATTCTCGGCCCCAAACCAGCTGGAGAAGCCTGTGTTGCGAGTTCTCTCCCTGTATACCCTCTTTGACACGGCATTCAGTGCCAGCAAGTTGCTCTCTCGTAACGCCGTCAGGACGTCGCTAAATAGAGGGAATTTTCTTTTTCCAAAACCGCTTTGAAAATTAACTGACCGGACTAAGGCATTTCGCTACAAACACGGTCACTAACACAAATCCCCTTAACGGGATAAACTTGCCCCTGGGGGCCGTATTAACTACTAAAACCACCATTAAAACAACGAACTGGACAGAAATCGTACTGCCATCTTTGTACACTATTCGTCCTGTTACTCGGGTGAGCGATATATGGAATATCAGTACCTATTTATCGATTCGATGCTCATCGATATCTCCATATTTTTAGGATATTTATCAATATATTGACAAATATCGGAGACCTGCATCATGAATATGGATATATCGAATATCAATATATCGAATATCGATATCTCGATATTTTTTGAATATTTATCGATATATCGACAAATATCTATACCGGGTGACAATGAGACCAGGGCCATGCCTATATCTCCGTTACTTATGAATAAATTTAGATAAAATTTGATACAAGGAACTTCAAATTGGGACTAATCAATTTCAAAATGAGATTAAACAATTTCAAAATGAAATAAACAATTTCAATTTGAGAATAAACAACTTCAAATTGTGACTAATCAACTTCAAATTGAGAAAAGTTTTTTGTTAGCGGTAGTCTTTGGAAAATGGCAATTACATGGTTGTGACAGGACTGAACACCAGCAACAACTAACAATAATTAGTTCCGTCCTGTCACAACCATGTAATTGCCATTTTCCAAAGACTACCGCTAACAAAAAGCTTTTCTCAATCTTAAGTTGATTAGTGACAATTTGAAGTTGTTTATTCTCAAATTGAAATTGTTTATTTCATTTTGAAATTGTTTATTCCCATTTTGAAATTGATTAGTCCCAATTTGAAGTTGAAAAGGTATAGACATAATTTCGAATTGACATGCAAGTATAATCAAAATGGCCGACTTCCGGTTTCACCGGAAATATCACTAACTTTGATTTTTTAAATAGATCACCCTATATCTTTTATGTTTTTTGCAATCTACGACTCAAATTACATACAACAGTGTTGCCGAGTTTGTTCAGGTATTACACAGAAATATTTTTTAAAAAATTAGCTATTCTTCAATTATAGATAAAGATAAAGTAGTGGATGATGCATATCGTTAGATTGGTAATTAAAATTGCTTTTTAATGGCCAGATAGCCCTTGGTAGGTGCCATTTAAAAAAAATGACTTTTTCCTAAAAAACGTGTTTAGCAAATTTTCCTCTTTTATTAAGGGTTTGTTATTGACCGCATTGATAAAATAGCTATTATTATTAGTGGCTAGAGTCAATTAAAACATTTTTTTTTCAAGTGACAGCCTTCTATCGTAAAAAATAAACGTTGAAAAAATATTTTTTGTTTGAAAAAATTAGAATTTGGCGAGACTAGTTTATGTAATTTAACTTGTACATTCCGAAAAACATAAAATATACAGGGTAATCTATATAAAAATATCAAAATTGGTCACATTTTCGGTGAAACCGAAAGTCGAACGTTTTGACTATATTTATTGGCCAACCAGAAATTATCTCTCTAATATCTTGATATAAAATTTTATCTAAATCAATTCATAAATAAAGAAGATAAAGTATGGCTTTATTCTCATTGTCACCCGGTATATCGCCAAATATCGATATAATTTTCATATTGAATATCGATATGTAAATTTTACTATTTCCCACCCTTACGTGTTATACATCAATACACTTGGAGCCGATCAAAAAAATAAGTTTCAAATGTTACGTTGTCCAACTCACCATTGCTGCCGGACCGGTTGCCTATCCACCAGGCGGGAAGAATAGATTTATCGTATATGCCTGAATATTGTACAATCTTTTTCTTAGTTTAGACAAAAACTTATATATTTATAAAAGAACGATAGACTTATTTATATATTTCTGTAATTTATTTGTTCTTACTCGAATATTTAAATGAACTCTGGGGAAATGGCAAGTAAACGGATTTTGCCATTTGACAAAATTTAGTAGAGCAGACATTTGAAAGTTAAAAATATCGCAAAAATCTAGATTATTGTAAAGTTATTGCAATTGCTTTCTTTTACTTAGCATATGTATATCCTCGACTGAGTAAATTAATATTTGCTGTTAGTTTTCTCAACGCAATTTTGTTATTTGTAAATCTAAAAATTGTTAGAATTTCTACACTTTATTAATTAGAATCAACGCCTTGCTACAGTGCCATATTAAACAGGGGTGTAGTCGAGGGGGAACGCGGGGGAACGGCGTTCCCTCACTGGTTTTTTGTTGAGTAAAAAAACAGATTAAATTTAGTAAAAAGTTAATTTAATACAATAATTACGTCAAAAAAACACACAAGTAAAACTTATTAAATTTACTGGCCGATTTTCTAAAATGTGCGTTGTTTCTTATTGCAAATATTAAGCGATATTAAATTGAACGTTGTATGGCGTAGGCCTACATGGAGTAAATACTGTTGTCTGCACAAACAATTTGATAATTTATTGTTCATTCCAGTGTCATTTAAATAGTGGTATACGTTATTATTTAAAAAAATCACGTCAAATATGACTTGCTACTTGCTATGAATATACAAAGTATTAAAACAGTTTGAATTAGAAAGTTGTAGGCTTTATATTTATATATTAAGACTACAAAACCGACATCGTAATACGGAAAAATTGCACCAGAAAACATCAAAACGAATATTTTTGCATTTATACTTTTTAAAAAATTCCGGAGGAGCCCCCGGACTCCCCCTAGGGAATATTCCATACCCCCCCCCCCCCCCCCCCGGAAGTCTAGCGTTCCCCCACTGCCAAATTTGCCACTACACCACTGATATTAAATAATAAAATAAACAGCTTCAAAGAACTAACAGCATTAAGGAATCCAACGCCATCTTCGCTTCAGTAGCACTATTAGGCTTTACAACTTGCAAATGAAGTCCCAGTAGTTCTGTTCTAGAACTACCGTCAAGAATAAATATTCTGTCGTTTTATTTATACAAAAGATGCCGCTTGCACATTATTATATAATTACTTAATATAAGTTCCTTAGAACACGGCCAAGTGCATCATAGAAAACTAGAAAAAACCAGCGAATAGGAAGTCCTTAGCAACACATTTTTGCATTTCGATTTTCAAATTTACCCATTGCGTGATTTTCAAATATGGTTCTGAAATTAAAGAATGTAAAGTAAAAAAATCATCTCGTAACTGCCAGTTCTGTATTATTAAAATTTAAAAAATCTAGTACCACAATTTCCGCAGTTTTAAAACCTATGACAATCATATCTAACTATAATTATAATTATCAGTAAAAGGTAATTCAGCCTCACACTGCAAGCAAAAATTGCAATGAAAACATTCAATTTGAAAAGCAATGACATCGTAGTATGCACTCCAAATTATCAGCACTTATATGTAATTTGACAAATTAGATTGGTGCAGTGTGCAGTTAGCAACAATTTCTACAATTGACATGTTTTTAATTTCATCATGAAAGATTATGCGATTACACAAAGTTCAGAAAATTAACGGCTAACGAGTGTTATTAAGCAAAATTAAAGTTTCGTGGAATATTATGTCTGCTATTAAAACCTACCTAAAAGCGATTTTAATGCAAATAATATATGTATAAACAAGATAATGCCTTTAGCTTTTTTTATTGAGATAAGCGGAAACAGCATTAAAAGAGATGAATTTACGCGTTCCTTGACCAATTTTCGTCACTGTTAGATAAAATAATTTTTCAAGACATAACACTATTTTTTTTTCATAGATAAGATTGCACCTATAACATTGTAAATGCGTAAGTAATGTTTTTAACAGTCTTGAGCTGTTCTAAGTATACACGATAATAATTGCAAAATAATTAAAACACATGTTTATAACAACATTGTTCCATAAAACACTAAGAATTTTATTGCCATATTTTCTGTTTATATGTCCTCAAAGCTATGTCAAATTAGCAATAAAATGCCCAATCAAATCTACATGAAGCAGTAAAATCTGGTAGGCACAATTGTAAAACGTGTACACTGTGACATTGCCTGTTCTAAAAGGTACTAATGGAAAGTTTCATTGCAATTGTACCTGTACTTCTTAATTTCTGATATCATATCAATCATTAGAAAACCGTTTTTCTATCGGTGCTTACTGTCCTCGTCTAACAGATTATCCCAGAATTGCTGATATTTTATTTTATAACTTATCTTTTCTGTACAAGTTGTCCGTAAATAAGTTAAATTTGTAGTTGTGTTTTTTGTATTATACAACGACACAGAGACTAAACTAATCGAATAGCACAATAAACGATATCCAATACTAACAAGTCTAATGTAGTTTTTATAAAGAAAAGATTACTGGAATGGTCAGATTCTTTAAAAATTCTATGAAGTTAACTATAGAAAGTTGCCTCTAGAAAATTTCACAGAATTTGCAAAATAACCAAATACAAACAGCAAAGTAAAAAATGTTAGCATTTTTTATATCAAATTTCTTTTCAAAGTATTGAACAGCATTAATCTACGTAATTTGTATATACATAACATGTCTTAAGCAAAATTCCCACTTACTAAGCTTGTGACTTCTTTTAAGAAATTATTGAAATAATAGGATCTTTAAAGCAAATTTTTAAAAATTATTTGGCTTATTTATTTTTGAAAATTTAAAGGCGCATCTAAATTCAACAAAAGGGAATAAACTTAAATGCAACAACTACCAAGGTAATAGCAGGCATATAGGACCCTAGCTATACTAATACCGTGTTATTTTTAAAAATATCATAAAGGAAACTTGAGAATACCAACTTAACATCTGTTGTATTTTCGTGGTTTTTCAATAAGAGTATGACAGTATAACTAGGTAATAATTTTATAGGATACCTAATACCTGGAAAGATAAACACATACATAAAGTACAAAATAAACCAGAAGAAATTTCACAAAATAGATCATCCGCCTAAATAATAATCTATAAGAAATCCAAACAACTCGTTATTTATGCTGAGGATAACAAACATGGTAGGAAAAAAGTACAAAGGAAACATTCGAAGAATTCGACCAAGAGTGGGACAAGACTTAGCAGTCCAATATTTCAACTTAGAAGTAATTAATAGTTTCAATTATTTAAGAGTGACACTAACAAACGAAGAGTCGACGTACATCAAGACCACGATCGCGCAAACGAATCGAGCAATTTTCTCATTTAATCGATTTTTTTCTTCTTTTTTTTTCTTCTTCCCCAACATAGGCTGAGAGCATGCAACTGTTCCACTAAGGCCGCGGTTCGAAAAGCTGGCTAGCCTATTCAGTTAAATTACCAGGAGGAATACCCTTTCACAGGGGCCACGACCATCAAAGATCCGGTGTGCGGTTCGCATTACCGACTAGAAACGCAAATTCTTTACCAACCAGCCACAAAGCCTCCAAATGGAACTTTAAAAGACAAAAACATCAATAGACATTTTAAATTAGTAATATATAGAACATTAATAAATCCTATAATTACATTTGGAAGTGAAATATAGAGAACTACTCAGAAAAACGAAAACAAGTTAAGAATGTTTGAAAACAAGCCTTGAAATAAATCTCAGCACCAATTAGAGATGGAGAAGAGATATGGTGAAATCAATTTAATCACGAATTGTAGCTCGAATTTATAATCTTAGGGGGGTTGAGATAGGCAAGCCATGGGAGACGGATTAATAAAAATACCATTCTCAGACAGGTGGAAGAACATCCTCTGAAAGAAACACCCGTAACGATAACGATAACGAAAAATTCAAAAACTATCCTATGGATTAATAACTGAAAAATAGAGGGAGAGGACATGAAAGGATTATAAAGAAGGCCAAGGTGCTATGGACTGTAGCGTTGCTGCTCAAGTAAGTGCCATTAAGACTAATAATAGCAATACGATTTGAATCAAATCCATCGGATATTTATCCGCCCGGCGTTTGAACTTTTCTATTCGAAGATTTCCAGATCGGATTGGATCCGAAAGATAAAAAAAGTCCGATTAGTTCGGGTTTATTTTTGTTAGGCAAGAATACCTTCTGCACGCTGTTCACCATGTGAGAAAAAGTCATGCAATGACAACGTTAAATCTCCCATCCCACAGCAACGTCAGACGGACGAAATAACGACAACAGATTAAGCGTTGAGGCAGAAATGACGAAATAAGCCAGGTAAACATTTTCCCTGGCAGTTGTGCTTTGGCTCCCGGTTTCGTTAATTCAAACTTTAAAAGAACAACCAAAACGACATTGATCAATTTCTAGAGACTTTTAACCACGTGACAGAATTCACGTGTCTTGAAAAATATACCACAATTTAATCTTCGACTCCAATCTTCAACTCTATGATTGACATTTGACAGTGCACAAGAGTAACTTTGAAGATACGCACAAAATAAGCATTGCAATAGTCGCTGCTACAAAGAAAGTATTTTACTGGTGCTTAACTAAATGAAATTTACTCTATTGCGATTGTTCTGAACCCCACAATGGAAATGGAATGGTTTAAAGAAAGTAGATAAAAGCAGACTAGCATAGAAACAGGTAAAACATACTGCATCTTCTACAGAGGAAACCAGAACCGAATCCAAAGTTAACCAGACAACTGAAAAAAAATCACTGTTACTTCATGTTTACAATAAAAGGAGAGTTGCCCTTGTCATCCCAATTGAATCAAATGGAGTGCTGTGCAATCATTTATCATGGTGAAAATCAAATGAGTCTCAATATCCAAATCTTGCTCGTATGGCACGGAATCATTTGGTTATCCCAGCAAATCGTTCTCCATTGAAATATCTTTTCTCTAGCGGGAAGAACCTTATTACTACGCTTGCTAGAAATAATCTAGCATCGGACACAATTACTGCGACTTAAGGAGTGATCAAAACTATATCTACTTTATCCTTAAAAATACATGAAATTTTATGGATATTTACCTTTAGTGAAAAATTAAGTTTTGTTTTGCATTAAATAATATTTCTGAATTATACTTAAGTAAAAAACGACTTCCGGGATTGGACTGTGTCATTATTGAGATCAAAGAACTCAACCCACTTTCATAAGGAGCTTTATCAGAAGGAAAAGCAAAAGAGCACGGTAACTCAACTTGTAAAGCACGCCAGAGGCGAGAACAAGGACAGTGGGTAGATTTGATCTTGTTGCTGTTAGTGCACCCATATTGACTAACGTTTCGCAAAACATTGCAGCGTGCAGCATCAGAATGAAAGTAGCTCTCTGTCTACTTATCCTTGTTCTCAAGATTCTCAAACAACAAGAGCCATGAAAGAGCATGGCCATCGCTTTGATCCTTGCTCGAGTTTGTCGACAAACACTACGTGATCTAAGCCAAAATTCCTTTCTAAAACAAGAATAATTCGAGTAATTGGGACAGCCTCAAACAATATATAATATTTCTGAAATTACTTTTTAAACTTTGTTATCGCTATGGCTTCAAACAGTAAAAGTTGACATTTTCGGATTTCATCCAATCCATCGGATTGGATAGGATGGAACAAAAAATTCGTTTGAAAAAACCAGATCCGATCCAATCCGTAGAATTACCATCCCTAATTAACACGTCGCTAAATGGAAAATCCAAATATGCTGATATATACCTTGAGACGATTTATTTAAAATACAGGAATCTTCCGCTTGTTAGGCCACAGCCAGTGTTGCACCGTAAACAGAGAGCAAAGCGGCACGTAGCGTCCTTTCGATCTTCTGTTCTCAAAGCATTTCCGGTACAGCGTTCGTGGACGAGAACTCGCATGTAAAAGTTTTGAGTGTTGTGGAGTTGTATGGGGCTGTATATGACTTGTATCATCGCATTGTGTGTTAAGTGGGAGTCCTAGAGTACGTGTATTGTTGTGGCGGGCGAGGGAATTATTCCGGATGGCAAACATATCATTTTTAACCCTCGTACAGCCTGCGCACTCCAAATTTCAATTTGTTTAAGAGTAATTTTTGTCCTTTTGCGGAGTAGCTCCCAAATTCATATTTCTGGTGAGCCTCTTTTTGGAGTGAAAGCTTGAGTGCCCAAATTATTTATGGTCAACACCGAGGTGCCATTGAAGGTTATGGTGGAAGTCCTGTTAGGCTGTGCCATAATTTGCTTTGTTCCTCATAGCCTTAAAAGTAAAAATATTGAGCTGTAGGAATTTAAATCGTTTCAGTTACACGAGCTACTTGTTTACAGCTTGTGATACAAGGTATTGAATATTTCATATACTTTTATTGTTTTAAAATACTTTCGTCAATTACAATTCTTTAGAAATTGTAAAAAACAAGTTATGATCTACAAACTCCCACGAGCAGGGGCTAATTACGCATGACAACAAAGATTTAGAGTTTTTAACCAGTAGAATTAGAATAAGAACAATATGAAAAGTTGGGGTTTAGAATAGACAAAAGAGATAGTGTTCCACAAAATCTTGATATCAAGAGTAATTTAAAACAATACTGTACAAATGCAAAAGCTAGGGAAAATCGGGTTTTAATTATATTTACGACTGCCTTCAAAGATACATTGAAAAATGAAAACATTCTCAAAGAACGTTAATTAAAGAAATATTAATAATAATTAGTTCGAACTACTTTTAAACAATTCAGCCAAGAATTTGACGAAGCTGGCTTCTTGAAGAATTATGATTTAAACGGTTTTAATGTTTTCTAATAAGTAAGAGCTCTTTGGAAAAGATCTATTCGTCAGTTACAGACTCTGCCATTAGCGTCAAACAATCTCTTGCCACTTTTTAAACAGGGAAAAGTTTTCTAATTTTTCTATACCCTGAAACCATTTTTTGGCTTCGCTCGAATGTTTTCTCAATATACCAATTACTAGAGGACTAGCCTGTATATTCTTTTGGAATAATAATCAAATTGTATTTCAAATTATTTCAATTTATTAGTTCGCTCATTTCGTACAGATTTTGGAAAGCCCCACAAACATTCGCTGGCTTATCTCAAAGGCCCAGCTTGCAGCTGTTCTCATTTCGATTGTCCGAAGGCGGAGGCATTATATTTTCGTTTCTCAAACAAGCCACTTGCTTGCGAGAATTTTCTTCGTGCTAATTACGCCACGACGATTGTGTTTGGAACTGAAAATTTAATTCAGGTACGATGGGTTTTTCTTTCTGTTATCCTCATATTAATTGCATTTCTTTAGCTTTTACCAGGAAGTATTTTCGCCTGGAACTCACAAGTTTTCACCGGGAATTACTTTTTGTCCGGAAATCTTCTGCCGAAAATTTTACCTGAAAGTAACCATTTTCGCCTGATAATTTTACACTTGGAGGCCAGCTTCCCTTCTCAATTTTAAACGGCCGTCAGCTACCTTCAGCGTCGATACTGTAATTTGGTTAAGAATAATCCTGTGTAGCAACCCCTGACTGCACCACCACTTAAGAAGTACAGGACGCCAGAGGTTAGTGCTTTCGGTTGTTAAACCCGGGCTGGTTATACCAGTACTTCAATTTGTTTCCCATTGAGTAGAACATTCACAGTTATTTAATTAAAGATAGCTTTGAATTGTTATGTGCACTTTACGCCTTTTTTGTGAAAGCAGCACCTACGTTTTTTGCTTACAACAGCCTAAACAGAAAGGTTTTTTATAAATGACAGCGATATGCATATCACTCGATTTACCTTGCTTTCAATTAATTTAACGACCCACAAAGGGGTTATTTGTATTAAAGCGTGTCAACCTTTGGTTTGTTTGCTTGTATTATTGCAAATTTTGAATAAACTCCATATTGCGTAAATCACAGTTATTGACTGCAAGATTATTTAATATTTAATAAACTCTGATTACTTGTAGTTCATTTATTTTTAATCGGTTTAATTGGTTTTAATCTGGTTTCTGGCGCCCAACAATATTTTTTTGAAGACTTTACAGGGGTGCATAGCTGGTAATTTGAACTCACGACCATATCGCCGATTGAGTTAGCTCGGCCATCGCGATAAGTGTAAGAAATTTTTCAAAGCTTCGGTTGATCTGTGGTTTTGGCTACCATCGTTAATGATTTACTTAATTAACCGCAGGTCAGCTTCTTTGTTGTGTCAACCCCCTCCCTCACGTATTGATGTCACTACCTTAATCAGCTGTGGGATTATGACAATAGTAATTTAATTACTTTCTCCATTGTGTAATGGATGTATTTCATCTTTTTAAATCTAAATCGCAGTCATCATCCCTAACAATCTTCCTCGGTTTCTTCGAAATTTCATCCATAGACTTTGACTGGAACACAATATAAAGGCTCAAATATTTCTAGAACTGTACTGAAAGCGGTTAGCTTGAGCGTATCTTTTTGTGTGTCGAGCATTCAATGTGATAATACAGTAACTCGAATGTGAGTCTTTATAATGCTCGAAAATGTTTTCCTTTAAAGCATTTAGTATCAACATAACTTTCTTATCAGCAGCTATTCTCTTTTATTTTTATCAAATTTCCAATTTTTCCAATGTTATATTGATACCAATTACGACTGTGATATTATACAGAATTTTTGATAAGATATCAAAAATCAAGACAAGAAGCTTCATTTATCAATCGTGATGAAGCACTGAAAAGAGCAAAATATGAAATCCAAAAGAGAAAATGATAATGACAGAATGCTATTAGAAGACAAAAAAATCTGGTGTTACACACACACAACTTCCTTTTACTTTTTTAATAGCGACTTCTGGTATAACCGTAAGTGATATCAATGTGAAAATATTGTAGTTGTAGTCGCTCTTACACATAAAATCCGTAGCCGCAGTTTCAGATTTTCTTTTTTATTAGTTTTCTATAATGCCCTGTAGAACCCATTTTAGAGGTATTCAACTGAAAAATCACGTATCAATACACATTAAAAATGTAAAGTTTGAAAAAAATCGTTACAGCCGTTTTTGCAAAAATCGGAAAAACTGAAAAATCACAAGAGTACACCATACTTCCGGTTATGTGATTTTCTTCAAAAGCTTGCTGTGGCATCTAGATAGTACACAAAACTTATATATGAAGTTCTAACGTCATACCTCGTTACGTTTTTGAGATATTCTGTTCACCCACAGACACATAGACTGACAGACAGACCAATGAACAAAACATTTTTTGTTCAGGAGACTAAAACGTGAAAATCTGTTGAAAACTCAATTTCTAATTTTTGGGGTGAATCCAATACTTCCTTTTCTGGAAAAGAAAGGGAGAGGCCCAAATGAATAGCAAACCACAGAAATCATGTTTATATACTAGTTATTTAGTTTTAAAGGCATTTCGAAAACGTTAAGAGATATAAAATCGGTTAAATTGGGACAAAATTGTGCGTTTCTATTCTGTATATGTTCAAAAAACAAAAATTTTCGATTTTAGTTTTCTTCTAACACGTCAATTATTATATTACTTAAAACAAAACTATTTTTGACATTATTAGGACACTTCTTAAGTGTACATATTTCGTCATTTGTTTTCTTAATTTTAGAAATACTGATACTAACTTCCTTACTTTAAATCTACATCAAAGACGGTTATACTATGTTTTTTATAGTAGTCCATGTTTTACTATTCAGAGAACCAATAAAAGCTTCAATTTATCGTTTTATTTAGTCTTTATCGTATTATAAAGAGCAAATTTCCGAACATTTTTAAGTGCATTACGGTTTTTGTATAGATAACACTAAATTACATGGAAATTTTTGTAAGAAATTGCTTCTCCTACAGTTTTTCTTTCGCGAATTCCACACCAAACGTTCAAAATTAAATTAATGGTGGTGTCCAATTTTTTTACGATATGTACATTTTATGCTGAGCAGTAATGAATATTTCATCTTTTAAAATGATCATTACTTGTGAACTATGTTCTAATATCCATATATATAATAGGCTTGTCTGGGACGCTGTTTTGTGTGTCCGGGACGCTGTTTCAGCAGTCAAACCGTAAGAGATAGAGTAAAAAGTTATTAAAGTTATTTGTTTGGAATGGTCATGTCAGGTCAGAAACCGAATTTCAATTACGTGACAATTCCGGTTTTCGAGAAATCACGTGATTTCTCGAAAACGCGTTTTATTTGAAAAACGGTCTTTTTTTTTATTAAATGAGACATTTGTCTCACTGGTTGCTAGTTTAATATAATAGAATTGACTTAGTTATTTACGATTTTTCACAATACACTATATTGAGTTATTTACGATTTTTCACAATATACTATATTGTTATTGTTTTATGAAATCAGTAATTGCTTATAGTTATTATAAATTACAGCGTATCGTATCAAATTCTTATTTGATTCAATTCATATGCTAAAACATTCGGTACATTGAAATTTTTATTGGGCTCCACCATCAATTTATTAATCATTTTTGATATTTTATCGTTTGGAGTGTAAAAAGTGCCACTTTATTATTCTCAGTACAATAATAAGAATTTTATTGCACCCTGCCAGCAATTTATTAAACATTTTGTTTTCTACAGTAGTGCAGTAAAGTACAGTTTCAGGCATCGTTTTGAGTGCAAGAAATGCAAATTTAACATGCTATAAAATTTTCGGTGCACTCCGCCAGTAATTTGTATTTTTTTTCCGTACAGTAGGGCAATGTATTGTATTCCTAATTAACAAATCGTTTAGAAAAGTAGTACTTTTCTGCATGGCAGCACTCTTCTCTATAGCGACGGCAAATGGTTTAGAAAAGTTGATTTTTCTGTATAGCAACACATAGTTTAATTTTTAAATGCACGACATTTCACATGATTTGTGATATTTCTATATTCAAATTTTTCGCCATTTACTTGCAGTACATGAACAAATAACAAGTGCAACACGTTTATGTTACAAGTACGAAATTAAGGACTTTTTTAGAAGAGCCGCGGTTTATGTCCAAGCGAGCACAGCGAGCGATGCACATAAATAAGGCGGGTCTAAAAGTCCGCTTTCGTGCGAGTTATATGCATAAGCGTTTGTTCTAATTATAAAATAACAGTTTAATCGAGGAAGTCGGGAAAACTCAAGGAGGTCATGATCATACCCCAAAATGGGAGTGTCTATTTTGATTTCGAACAATGGAAATGGTTATTAGTTTTTCTTGCTATGGTTATTACTGCCGAAAAGTAAAAGTTACTAGTATAGAAAAGTGGGAATTTTCGGCACCTAGACCCTGCCGAAATTGATAGCTTTCGATGCAGTATTAACATAACACAAAAACGCGCCTAACACAAAATAAAATATAAATAAAATTAGATAAAAAGATAAAAATATAAAACAATAATTTTAATAACGGGTGTACATATTATATTATAAATACAACAAAACAGACAATGAGAATAACTGTACATGGCTGAATTAAGAAAAATTAGACATAGGGAATTTACGTAATGTTACCATGGTGTTTGTAAACAAAATAACAACACAGTGACTAGGGAAATTAATTGAAACTGGATTATTTCATTGCAATTTCAAAACCGACAATTGTTACTAGCATGGATAACTTTATTAATGCTAAAATACAGTTGCCAATGTAAAGTCTTACATTATTCAAACTATATATTATTTCCATATATATAAACTATCTGTAGCTTGCGGCGCATGCCGCATTTAAAGTTTCGCGCGTTAGTGTGAGGTGCGCGCAGATCTTCCTGCCGCGAATGCCACCCGAACTATCATCGGACGGCAAAGACGGAAAATCGATTTGTAAGGGTGTCTTTAATATTACAAATTAATTTGTCCGTAAAATTGCCCACTCCTTGATTTGTTTTTGTTTCATTAGCATGAAGGAAATGTTTTTTCCCACTGTCATTTTGGCGCCCCTGGTTGCTTGCGCCTGTAGGCAGGGGCCTACTCTGCCTATACCTAGTTACGGCCCTGCAAATGCCTTTATTAAATACGAAACTTCCTTTCCTGCTTTGTAATTGTAAAGGCCTCTCTTTAACTCTTACATACGTCATCCACAAATAAACCTAAAAATAGGTACATTGAAGGGTTTGTTATCGCGTTTTTCTATCTTTGATTGTATCATTTCTACTTATGTATGATAAGTACATATCCAGACTACATTCAAAACATGTGAGATTGTTATTCGTAAGTTAATGAACCCCAGAGATGTTTTTTTTGCAATATTCCTGATCCATTCAAACATCACTATTGGCTTGGATGTCGACTTAATTTTTGTGCTTGAAATCTAAGCGTAGTCGGTACTAGTTGTCTGTAGCAAAAGTTTTCTTGCTACATGTTCTACATGCGCTACACAAAAGCTGTTAAGACACAGCTCTCATAAACTTTAATAAAATCTGCTGTTTTCATTTTAAAATATTCCGCTGCTTAACATTCATTGCCGCATATTACATAAAACACACAGCTAATTAGAGCGGCGTATTCAATTACAAAATTTATGCGTCATTCATTAAACCGCAATAAAGGGCAAGGTTGCTTTGCGACAGCTTATTGAAAAGCTACAAATTTTGATTTGCATTAATTCCACAAACACAAGGACTGGGGCGCGTAAACAACGAACTTGTTTGTTAGATCATTGCCACTTTCACCACTGATAACTGTTATCACTGTAGGTTATGACTGAGTAACAGTAGACATTCTGGCGTAACTTTGAATCACAGAAAAGCAACTTTGGTGTATTCAAAATCATAAAATTAAAGAACTGTATTTTAAATTGATATTATGTTTCTCAAGGTAAATTTATGAAAAGCAGCTTTCTCCACAACATTTCTCAGAAACTGATGTTAAATTGAAAATTTTCCAGCAATTATGTAATAACAAAAACTACAAATAATATTGAAACATTTTTAAGTGTTACAGCTCTGTGTTTCTTAATCAAACTTAACTGCAGACTTAAGTAACCGTATTCCAGTTCAACGTCGGAATACAAACCAAATATTGGCAAATATTGAAACAGGAAGTTTGATAATAACACTTGGATTTATTTTCCAAGCATCGTACTATAGTATGTTGTAGTTGTCTTTAGATCATTTGTGTGATACAAGAAAGGTGTATTTTTATTGTTCAAAATCTATATTTTCTACTTTAATCCTTATTTTTTGCAAAAAAATAAATCTAGTAAGTGCTTGGGTTACCAGTAGTTACCCATTGTTGCTGATACTACTCACACTAGTTGCAAAAATAAGAGAGGCAATAATGACATGATCACTCTATCTTCTTTCGTATTTTCCTATGGATTTTCTAAGAACCTGACACGCAACCAACTAACAATATCTATGTTGGATTCAGTAAATACAATACACAGTAGTTTTAAATCGAAGATGCAAAGTTTTTTCTGCCCTTGCCTTAGGCGTTAAAAAAATTACTTTATATCTTCACGTTTAAGAATCTCTAGATCACAAAGCACATGTTTTCCATGTCTGTCTGTCTGTCCATCTGCCTGTGAGCGGTATAGCTCAAAAACTATTTCTTGCAGGAAGACGATAGTTTGCATGCCGATTAGATCTCTACATGGTTCGAAACCAAATATACTTTCGGTCAAATATTGCAATGGTTTACTGCCCACAGCAATTCCGGCTGCCTAACTAACGCAAAAATTAAAGAATAATTCAAAAAAAGCACAGAATTAATGTTTTATTTATTGCAAGATAAATTCAGTATTTTACACTAATAAATGTACGTGATATGATTAGCAGCAACTATAATTTGATTGAGAAAAATTAGAATTAGATAAGGCAGAATCAAAAGGGTTACGTTTAACATTTTATTCATAATTGATGTTCGGTATGGCAAACGCACCTTAATTTATCTAACTAGCAGATTTGATTTGGTAACGTCAATACAATAATGTGAATTTGAATTGATACAGAAGATGGTTTGTGTAGTTACAAAAATTATATGAGCGTTAGTATTAAAAAATATATGAGCGTTAGTATTAAAAATTATATCACCAACAAACGGCAAGACAGCTTACGGGTAAAGAAATGGTGCAAAGCAGTACAAGCAAAGCAAATATTGTAGAGAGCAAGATAAGGCTAACGAAAGCTTGATAAGACCATTAGTGAAATGCTAATTATAAACATGTGAAACAGTGCGTTTAAAACTAATTGTGTAAAAGCAGAGTAAAGTGTTACGATTGACAATTTCAAGAAAAAACAGTTTAGTTCTTAAGTAAAAACATTATATCAAAACTTATTTCATAATAAAAAAACAATTGTGAAACGTAGTTGCTAGGATGTGAGACATTTAATTGTTCAAATAACTAAAGAAGCTTGTACAATTGGAGCTGGATGCAAGAGGGGCTCCCATTTTTTTTTGTAAATTTTCATATCAAAAAGTTTTGTGTGTGAGTCAGAAAGTGGTTTTTCATATCCAGCAGTCTGCAGAGTATCTGTCTGTATAAAGGGATCAGCTCTGCGAAGTTTCGCCCAAGAGCGGTTAACATCGAAGCCAATTTTAGAATCGTTGAGACATCAACCAACTAGAATTTTATGTGCTACGTTTGGAGCAGACCCTCATGAGTGCCTAGGTGCAGACATTTGGAGGAGAAGGCAACACCAAGTTGCAAGCTAAAATTCACAGGCCTGCCGTTGCAGAAGGCCCGCTAGCTTTGAGTGTCATTAAGATTAAACATCGTACGAGGTTGTGAACATGATCCAGCTGCATATATTTATCCAGGGTTTTACAATCGAGCTAGCGTCATTTGATTTTGTTATCTGGGCCAGAGATTTGGAGAATTGCAGAAAGCTAAACAAATGCAGGTTTAGGCGTCCCTATGTCACTGTAACAAAACCAGGTTATCCGGAATATGTCAAATTATTTCCATTGTATTTTACCTGATGTGAATTTTGCCATTTTTGGTGTTTGAATTCAATAACACTATTTTCTTGTACCAACAGATCATCTTTGTGTTTATAGGTAATCTTAAGGTTAAAGTTGTCAGCTACAAAGTCAAGCATTTGCCATATATGTTAATAAGCCCTACTCGAAAGTAATTGTAATACTGAGTGTTGAACCTACCAATTTGAAAAAGAGTATTTCTCCTGCTGACCGGAGCTTTAGTTTATAAAATGCAATTGAATAAAATAGAAAAAGCAATAAACTATATTTTTGCAAATATTAATTACAAGAGCCCTGAGATTGATACAAGAATTTTTTTATTAAATTTATTTAATTTGTAAATTGCGGTGATTTGCCCTACTTATTATTTTTTATTTACTAAGGCCTTTATAGTTAAGGGCATCATTACAACATACAGTTCCCATCTTTAAAACATTTGCACATATCTCAGGTTTTGACCTTTGACGAAAATATGCATATTTGGAACGCAACAGCTACAGGGTGCGATTCTACAATAGTTTTAGATATATCCATTTTTTATAACTGATAATTCTCCTTTGATTATTTGCGTGTCGATAGACTATTAGTAATTTTAATTATGTAATCTTGAAATTCATATAAATAAGTACACGTTAAAATATAATGTGTAATAGGTGACTTTTACAGATTTGCAGGGCTCAAAAAAAATATCCAAGAATTTGGATGTAATATGTAATGAACACTAATTATATTTTTAGTACTATTAGATAAATACTGTGTATAGGTATCTCTAGAAAACGGAAATACAATGAAACTGCTCCTAACGGACACAACTGACGGCTTTTTGTGTACGGAACCGTAAGAAATATGTGCAGAACTAAAGCTCGCCTACCTAAAATTATGTGAGTATGTATAGGTTAGGTAATGTTAGATTAGGCAAGGTCAGGTTCGGTCCGATTAGTAGCATGACAAGAACGCACAAAATGAAATCGCTCCGACAAAAGCATGCAGAGACAAAAGCTCGCAGAATAAAAATTAATCGTAAAATTAGGTACAGTAAGATATGTCAGGTAGTTTAGGTTAGGTTATGTTAAATATACAACAGACACCGGGCAGAGGTAAAGATAATGGTAGCAAAAGAGAAAAAGAAAACGTGGGATAAAAAATGTCGAGACATTGAAATGCATATTGGAGGAAAACGGTGCACAGAGGCATGGAGGTTTATAGATAGCATCAAAGCAGATAAAAAGCAAAAAGCTCTGGAGTTAATAAGTGGACAAAAATGGGAAAAATATTATAGTGACCTTCTAACAGAGAAACGAATCCATTTTAACAAAAACGATCTATCAGAGTTGAAGGTGACCCCATAGATATAACACTTGACGCAGTTGAAAAAGCAATAAAGATCATGAAAACAGGTAAAGCAAGTGACCCAGGAGCAATTACTGCAGAAATGCTAAAATATGGCACAGAGAAACTATGGAGAATGATGTCCCAACTATTCAGCAAGAGTATCAATACAGGAGTGATACCTACCGAGTGGAAATTAGGTTATTTATCTTCCATATATAAAAAAGGAGATCCTCGTAACTGTGAAAACTATAGGGGCATAACTGTAACACCAACATTTAGCCGACTATATGGAAGACTATTGCGAGAACTTGTCGAAGGAGAATACAAAAATCACGAATCCGAACAACAAAGTGGATTCCGCTCCTGTATGGACAATATATTCTGCTTGAAACAAATAATTGAAAAGAAAATAAACACGGAAAGAAGCGTACATTTGTTATTTATTGATTTATCAAAGGCCTATGATAGCATTCCAATTTCAAAATTATGGCAGGCATTAGAGGAAACGAGTATCAACATTGTTATTATCAAAGCCATCAAAGAATTATATAAAGATACAAAGATACAAGTAAAAATTGGAAATACCATATCTGAGGAATTCATTGCAACAAAATGCCTCAAACAAGGTTGCTGTCTGGCACCCACTCTTTTCAATATATATGTAGAGTTTGCTTTACAAAACTGGAAGAAAAATTGCGCCGGAATTGGGATTACCAGTAGAAAATACCAACATCTATACTCTACAATTTGCAGACGATCAGGTCCTTCTTGCTCAAGACAAGGCTGATCCGGAATACATGAAAAATAAAAGAAGAGTATGAAAAAGCCGGCCTTTCAATAAATATAAGTAAAACGAAGTACTTGTGTGTAATTTTGACTGGGATTGGGGCGAAAACCTCCAATCTCAGTACTTGGCAGAATTCAGCTTGACTGGTTATGTAAGAAGACCACTTGTAATTATAAAGTCGACGTTTCGATTTTATTCAAATTATTATCAAGACCTGTTGGGTAATTACACTGATAAGAAGCGACATTCATTTATTACATTAGACAGATCTTACCTAAATTACTATATGCTACCGACACACGAAATAAAGAACATGTGTAGATTGAATGTCTCCACAAATCATGGTCTCCCCATGAAAGAAACGCGTTTAACTTCGCAAGATGGCAAAATCAGAGGAACTTCTTAAAGTAAATGTGGACCGGACAGTTATAAAAACAAAACAAAATGGAGGAAGAACAGTAATAAACAATGACTGAAAAAACCAATGTGGTAATCCTATACGAAGGGAACACACATAAGAAGACCAAAATCAACCTGGACAATAAAATTATCAAAAGTTAGAAATATTTTAAATACCCCCTAGTTATATTCCAAAGAAACTGTAAAATGAATATACATCTAGAAAGAGCAGCGCAAAAGACTGAGAAAACTACTATTGCCCTACGAAGTCTGATGCAAAGATAGATGGGCCAAGACAACAAAAACAAATGAGAATACTCTGTTCAGTGGCATATCAATATTATACTATATGCAGCTTAGGATCTGTGGAATAATGCGAGGAAAAGATAAAATCTTTCAACCCTGGTAAGGCAGCAACGAAGACTCGCCATAGTGAAAACGGGGGCGTAGAGAACGGTATCATTAAAGGATCGGGCCACTTAGTTAAGGTTCAGGTTTTAATGACGCTTGCGCCTCCTGAAGTAATGAGTAAGCGGCTCCGGGGGGCAACGGTGGCCAGTAGGAAACAACGTATAAAGGTGTATGTACTATCTTGCGGAGTTATACGCGTTTCTTATGTCTAGTGTTCCCTATTTCGCTATCGGGTCTGTGGTTGACTGGCCCTTTATGAGTCAGTACTGGTTAGCTGATAGTTCTCCCTTTTCTGCTGTTTCTTTATTTAACCTTTTGCTATTCGTTTTTCGAAAGTTTTTTCCTTTGCATCGATTAGGCATATTGGTCTGTACTTAAGTTTTCCGCCTATTTTCCCTTTGTTTTCGATTAGACACAACTTTGCCTTCTTCCACCTCCCTGGAAAAGTGCGCACTATCAGCGATTTGTTCAGGATCGCAAACGCAAACACAGTGATGGTTATTCTCATAATTTTATTGGCTAATCCGTCAAGGCTCTTCCAATTCAAAGTTTATACACTCTACTTCCCGGCGTAGTCTCTTGGCATTTTGGGAATAATTCTTATACGAATTATGTTGTCCATGTCTTTTTTACTTAATATTAGTTTTGTCTTAATTCAGCTCCTTTGTTACGATTTTTGCCATTTCTCTATAGGTCTCTTTCCATCTATCTCCTTTATATTTATTAATTAGGAAAAAGAAGGAGGGATATGATAAGAAACAACAGCATAAGGGACCAACTGGACCAACTGCCAACGCGAAATTGAGAACAAACAATTAAAGTGGTGCGGACATGTACACCGCATGGGCATCACAAGATACCCGAAACTGATAATGGAGACAAGAATGGAGGGAAAAAGAACAAAAGGCAGACACCGAATACAATAGGAACATAATATCAGGCAGACGGCTAGTATAAGAAGAAAGAATATGGAGGAGGTATAAAGAATGGCAAGAGAGAGGAAAACCTACAGGAATTGGATAATGGGCCCAATGCCGTAAGGCACAACTGGGAAAAGAAGAAGAAGACGATTTTTTAATTGCCAGTTTGTAGTTTTTCCCTGCATCGAAGTACTCTTCTTCTACTCGCAGTTTTGAGTCTTCCTTGTTGATTCTCTTTTCACTTCCTTTTACTATAAAGGAAGTATTGGATCCACAAAAAATCGAAATTGAGTTTTCAACAGATCTTCATGTTTTAGAATCCCCTGAACCTAAAAATCATGTTTTTGTTCATTGGTCTGTCTGTCTGCGTGTGTGTCTGTCTGTCTGCCTGTGAACAGAATATCTCAAAAACGAAAAGAGGTATGGCATTGAAACTTCATATATAAGTTTTGTGTACTATCTAGATGCGACAGAAATCTTTTTATGAAAATCGAATAACCGGAAGTATAGTGTTTACTCTTGTAATTTTTCAGTTTTAATCGATTTTTTCAAAAACGGCTGCAACGATTTTTTTCAAACTTTACATTTTTATTACATTTTGAATGTGTATTGATGTGAGATAGGTAATTTTCGAGTTTCATACCTCTAAAATGGGTTTTTTTGTTTTTTCCTATTTTTGTATTAACTCTTATTTTAAATAGAACACCTGGTATATTATTACATTTTTGAATTCAGCTTAACATTTTAGAAACAAATTGTCTTTTGAACTAACGCTCTATTTTGTACCGTTTTTGACAAATGCTTAAAAATTAAAAATTAAATTTTTGCCTAATTATAAGATCACTGTAAAAGGAAGTTGTGTGCGTGTAACACACCAGATTTGTATCTTCATGAATAGTTTCCTCTTATCTGATATCTCTGCGTTCCACCATAACCAAACCTACCAACCTAACATAACCTAACCTAAACTACCTGGTATATCTTACTGTACCTAATTTTGCAATTAACTTTTACTGTGGGGGAGCCTCCAAGTTTTCCGCAATTTTTCTTGTATGGCGTTGGGAACGGGTTCATCCCAATTCAACTTTTCCATCCAATGTTGTTGCAAAAGAACCTTGGCACCCATGGTGCATGGACTTAGCAGACCCAGCGGGTCAAATATCTGCGATATTTCAGACAAGATGCTACGCTTGGTAGCCTTACTACTTGTAGAATTTGAAATATTGAACATCAGATGATCGCTTTTGAAGGACCAAATCAAACCAAGGGTGCTTGTGTGCTCATGTGCACTGAAATCAAGAACACCCGGATGCAAATCGGAGTCTGGGGTTCCATCAAGAACTTCTGGAGAATTAGAAATCCACTTTCTAAGTTTGAAACAGCCTGAATCAAGAATCTGATTCAAGTTTGAACAGAGAATACGCGCTTTCTCAGGAGTGTCGGCACCTGTCAGAATTTGAAGCTGCACATTCGATGCCCAATTGGGCCAAACACCTAATGGCAAGAAAAGACGCTGCAGCGGTGCCATACGTAACTGTATTCAGATCGTATGACCGAAGAGGCTCAGTTGGAGATGATCGCCACAGGATTCTCTGAAGGGGCCTATGGTTAGGATTCACCAGAACCTGACGATACATCTTCTCGATGTCGGGTGATATAGCGAACAAATGCTTGCGAAAGCGAACAAGAATGGAAAATAAGTCTTGTTGCATGGTTGGGCCAACCATCTGAATACTGTTCAGAGATTGCCCTGAAGTGGTTGCTTGGGAACCATTGAATACAACTCGGAGTTTAGTTGTCAGGCTTTCCTCTTTTAAGACTCCGTGGTGGGGTAGATAATAGGATATCTCGTTTGAATTAGGGTTTGAAACAGACATATGACCTAATTCAGAATATTCATTCATGAAATTCGAATAGCGATTGGACAAGTCAGGGTTCGCTTGTAACCGCTTCTCTAATGATAAGAATCTTTTCTGAGCGATTTGCAATGAATCACCCAATACCTCTACAGGTTCCTTGAGAGGGATAGAGACAACGAATCGACCATTCGCTTCTCGTTGAGTATTTTGCACGAAATGTGCCTCACAGGCGTTCTCTTCATTTGTGCGGACCTTTTCCTCTGGGTAATGTTCGAGTTGCCAAAACCTAGCAATGGGATCAGAAGCATCCTCGATAGTGCTAAGATTGCACTGTACAGGGTACGCAGAAGGGGGGCCTGTAGGGCCAGAAACAATCCAACCAAAGCGAGTTTTTTGGAGGATGGGGAGATTTGGGCCTAGACCAATTTGTCCAATACAAAGGAGCTGCCAGAAAATGGGCAAACCAATAAGAATGTCGATGGTGCCCGGTTGGTCGTAGGACAGATCTGATAAATTGATGTTATCAGGAACCTTGAAACTGTTTCGCTGGATGTGAAAACTTGGGGTTGTACCTGTAATCTCATCGAGAACAAGACAGGATAGGCCAATACTGTATGAGGTGTGAGGGGCTTGCAGCTTGATATCACACCTAGCTTTGATTTGAGAAGTAGCTTTACTTAAGCCAGAAACAGTAACGTTGACTTCGCGAATTGGAAGCTTCAACCTTTTACACAAATCTGAACGTATGAAGTTCGATTGGGAACCGGAATCCAGCAGGATTCGCACAACATGAGGCGTACCATCATCAGCGATGAGTTTAGCGGTAGCCGTAGGTAAGAGTACCTGCAAAGCATTCGAACAGAATGCCGAAATCGATTGATTTAGTTCAACAGGGGTTTCTGCTGACACCGCAGATCCTGGTTGGCTAGAAGAAGCATTTTGAAATTTGTCCTCATGCAGAAGGGTGTTGTGCCTTGATTTGCACTTTCTACACGTATATTTGGAGCTACAGCGGCTCGAAAGGTGACCCTGAGTTAGACAATTAAAGCATACACGGAGCTCTTTTGCCTTTGAATTTCTGTCAAGAGAAGACAGCTTGACAAACTTATCGCATTTGTACAAGGGATGAGATCCTTTACAAAGTGGACACGAAGGGGTACCTGACACAAATGATTTCGAATGTACCTTGGAAGACTTTTCGGGTACAAGCTTAATATTTTTTACTTCCAGAGTTTCTAGAAGATTTGTTGTGTTTTGTAGAAATTCCTTGAACTCGTCAAGATTAAGCAGGTCAGAACTTGACCGGTTTCTAAGGACCTCCCATTCACGGAATGTAGTGGGGTCCAGTTTTTTAGAAACGACATAAATGATAACAACATCTAGAAGCTCGCTTTCGGTAGCTAATGATTTGATTGCTGTAAAATGTTTGAATAACATATCGCTAATCGTACGTAATTTAGTTGCAGATTCCTTACTGCACGATTCAAGTTCGAAAATAGCATTGAGGTGGTTATGAATCAGAATTTTTGGATCATTGTAACGATTACACAATGCATCCCAAGCTAGAGTATAATTACTCGCAATAAACTCTAAACTTTTTATAATTTGGCTTGCATCACCCTGTAAACTAGCCTTTAAGTACTGCAGTTTTTGAATATTTGTTAGCGTTTGATTCTCATAAATTAAGCTAATAAAAATCTCACGAAATTCCAACCACTCTGACACGTTCCCTGAATATTTGGGAATCGAGATGGTAGGAAGGCGTACAGCTCGAGTATTGCAGTGCGAGCTGCAGTTTGAATGCGTTGATCTCACGCTACCATTAGATCCAGCACGATCTGGTGCAACATCATACTGTTTGTTGTATTCATTAATCAAACATTCAGCTTGTGAAATTGCAAGAAAATAAGAGTCTTCAAATTCGACTTGTTGCTGCATTTCAGATTCTACATCCTTACTGGTTTCTAAAATTTGTTCATGAACCGCATAATATTCTGATAACACGGTGGCTATAGCATCCAATCTTTTCTGCAATTGAACAATCTGAGCGCTAGATAAGAATTGATCTTCATCGTGAATTGTTTGCAAGGATTGCACGTGATTTGCGAAACGCGTAAGCTTGCCTTTGATAGAGCCACGTGCTCTTACAAGCGGATCCATAATTGTTGAAATTAAAACAGTTTAACAGATAGAACTAACTTTCGTACGCCACTGGTACGGAATTTTGTTTACAACGCAAGACAGCGCTGCCACAACGCGAAATTAACTTGGCGCTAACGACGCAGAAAACGGCACTGGTACAACGCGAGATTAACTTGTGAATAATTCGACTGCAATATGAAACATGCAGGGGATATTGTCCTCACGAACAAACGAAATAGCTTGGCATTTCACGCAATTAAAATGTTTATATGACTCATAAACCATTTGTTTACGCAATAATACGCAGCTGAAATTATGCACATGCAGACACAGATGATAGAAAACCAAATTCATGCATAGGAATCGCAAAAATAGAAAATTAGGCTTACATTGATATTGTTGCATGTGCCGCCTTTTCCGTTGTTGTGGCTTGAACTGCCGTCTCGTCTGCAGCTGGCTTGCCCACCTGCACGAACTTGGCGCGGAACTCGGCGTTTGGCCTTCTCGCTTCCACGTTGATAGCACCGTCTTCCTTCCTCTCGTTAGGGACGAATTTAGCACGATTGAAACTGCGTGTTGTACTTGCCTTGTACTAGCCTTGCTGGCGAATTTGGGCTTCTTTTCCGGGCCGATGGACCATGCGGCTCGAAGGATCAATGTTGGGGAACTTCCCAGTTTTCCGCTATGTTTTGAAAATTCCTGGTTGATAGCTCGCCTTGGACGTTAATGGACTGTATTGATTTATTCTTCACTAAATTATACACTCGTTGAAAGCAAAGTAGGTAATTTATTCGCAATAAATTAGCATACAAACATTTAAACATTTAAACAAAGAATTAGCGTTTCTCGGAGTGGACCGGTTCGCGTGCAGTCAGTTTGACAGACGGAACGTAAGTGAAGAGCAGTCGCGCTCCAAGGAGTGCTGAAATGCGCATAGTACAACGCACAACTACAAGCGAAGCGGCAAAATTTATGTAACACTTAACATTTACTCTACGCGCTTTTGATTTGTGCATTCTTGTCATGCTACTAATCCAACCGAACCTTACCTTGTCTAACATATATTCACATAATTTTAGGACTGAGCGCTTTAGTTCTGCACGTGTATGTTGTTGTAAGCTCGTCGAGGTGTTTTTCTTTTTTGTGAATTTGTGTTATGATAGCAACCTAAAGTAACCTAACCTTTTTTCATCCTAACGACTACCGTTACCCCCTGGAACCGCTTACACGTTACTTCAGGGGGCACGGGCGTCATTTAAACCTTAAAACTGCTGGGAGTCGAACTCTCGTTCACTCCGGCTCGAGCGATGCGTCTTTTCACTGTGACTCCGGCTGCAGCGGCGATCGCCACTCACCTACCGAGATCCCAACGTAACTTAACCTAGTTTAACCACTTTGTGCGTCCTTATTATGATACCAAGCTGACCTAACCTAACTTAACCCAACCTAACTTGACATAACCTAACACAATTTTATCTTAAACAAACGCGTGTACTCAAATTAATAAAACAAAGTTTTTTACTTTTGTATTTGTTTAGTTAGAGCGTGATAATGAAAACATACAATGTGTTTCACTGAAATACCTATGTATCTTTTCTATTATTCAACATAACCATGTGAAATTATGATGACTTGTACAGACTTCGGAGAAGAATTCATCTGTTTCGATTATTTACACCTTGATATGCCTACCTAGTATGGCTGATAAAAAATATGAATTTTCTGAAACTTACCCTAGCGATCAACATAAGTTGAATTAGATTTTAAAAACTTTGTAATCCCCTGATACGATTTTTCTATTCGCAATAATGTCACAATATGGTTGAAATCACCATTTGAATTTGTTTTTCAGTAAAAACAACTGATTTGTAATGTTTTCTATGCTTATACCTTTCAAAAATGCCAAAAAAATAAATTGCTAGAACCTAAATTTTTATTTAAAATATGAAATTGGTCATGTAAGAAAAAAAAATGAAAATTCGACATCTAAATTTTCTTCTCAATCGTCAAAATGTTCAAATACTAAACATTTTCAAAAAAAAAATTATGAGCAAAGTTTAAATTACACTTTTTTAGCTAAAAGTGAATTTTAAACAACTAAATCCAGTCACTATAAACAAGACCCTGAAATCAAAATTTACGTTTTATTTTCGCTGTAAACTTAATTACTTTCTTATTAGAGTATAAATGCTAATGGTTAAATGTTGTGTACACTTTTTGCGCAGAAATCGTAATAGTAAAAACACAAAATCACTTCAGAACATTTAAAATTAAAGGGAATACTATAGCAAAAATTATTAAATTTTGGTTCTATGTCATGTTATGTGACTATATTTTGGTTATTATTTCTTCTAAAATATCCTCTTCATTTTTTGCAAGAGTTTATGTGTGGAATTTTTAAGGATGTTCAAACAAAATTTTTAATGAAATTCAGTCTACCTTGGTCGCTAGAGTTGGAAATAACCCAAATCATTATCATACCTCGTAAATAATGCACAACACTATATGCAGTGTTGAACCAGCAAAAGTATCAAGGCTTCATTCAACGGTTTACCATTTTTGGGTTTTTGTAAACTTCCTATTATTTATAATATGAATATTATCACAGAAAAGAATTAGTTATTATGCCTATTGGTTGTGTGTTTTAAATCAACGAGCACAAGTATATTTATATAATAATAAAGAGGGTTCATTACTGCTTAACAGAATGAGACCCACAATTCGTTTAAACGCACCCTTACAAATCGAATCTTTGATGCTTCGGTTGACATCACACTTGTGTTTGATAACTTTGAACTTTTTGTGTGCGATCTATCTCGTGTCTTCTTGTGGTGTTTCATCTCCTAACAGAGGCTGTAAGTATTATTTTGTGATAACGGTCTACTGTGCAACCTTAGACAAGTAAGTGTGCAGCAGATAATTGTATTACGTAAAAAGCAAGGTTAGGGGATACATTTTAAATGCGACACACGCGGCGCCGCTGGCTACAGCTAGTGCTTAAAAATATAGAAGATATTTAAGTGTTTTCGTTTCAAGTGTAGAACACATTGTGCATACATAGACATATAAGAGTAAATAGTTAATAAAATTAAACAAAGGCAGAAGAACATATTTTATTTATAACTTATTATAAGTCTAAACGTAAGCTTAAACAACTAGTTTGCATATATTTTCCAGTTTTCAAGTTTTATAAGCAAGTTTCGCTTATCTATCTATCTGCTTCATGTTCTTTTGTTGTTTTGACAGTTTACTTTGGATTGTTCTACACACTACGAGGACGATTAGTAGGTCGTAAAGTAGTATATGTTTATCTTTATGGAATATTTAATTGTTTGCAATTGAAGGTAAAGTCTAACATTCTATGAACTGAGCTCCCGAAGTGATAAATTCATTTGGTTATCAATGAAATATTGGTTAAGCGACTGACTGGTGGATTCTTATCATTTGTTACTTTTGTTGTATGTCGCGAAATAATATTAGAATACAAATAAACTTAGAAAATTAGAGTCTTATCTGTGTTATTTCATAGTCATTAATATTGCTTATTGTTCGCATAGAACGATTGTATATAGATTTCGTGGAAATCAACAAAAAGTATGTATTACTAGTGAATCACCCGAGCTACGCTTCGGTTAGCAAATTTAAGAGAGATTCATTAATATAAATTTTAAAAAGGATGCATCGGTCGGGAATCGAACCCGGGCCGCCCGCGTGGCAGGCGAACATTCTACCACTGAACCAACGATGCTTTGTTGAATAAGGCGCTGCTATAATGGTATATGAAAATTAACGGTTTAATAGTAAATTTTACTTTACTTTTTCGTACTTTTTTTTGAAAATAAAAACCACCCTACGATCTAAGTCTAAATATTAGCAAAATTGTAAGCTATCATATAATTTAATCGGTCCAGTATCTTCGGGGAAGATAGCGAACAAACATACATACAAACAAAGAAAGAGACCACCGATTTTATGGTAAATATCATTTCCTTAACGGCCAATTCTTTTTTGGATAAACGATAAATGTTATTTTTACTTTGTCAATGTCTAAACTGCAACACTTAGCAAGTGTAACATTCAACGTTAAATATTTTTCGCCTTCTTGCGCAATCTGGAAATATAGGATATAACTGAGACGTTTGTATAAACTTTGAAAGTGCGTCGACGCCTCAAAATAGTGAAGAAAGTTATAATGGATGGAATAGATAATTAAAAATAGTACGAGTATATCATTACAAATCTGAAACAAGCCCAGACAATATAATACTATAACTACGCAAATTGAGAGAGCTGGAAGCTCTTGTTGACAACTCTAGATATCTGTTTCAAAACATCACCAAAAAGGTGACTTGAATAAAATCATTGAGGTGTGACAAAAGTGTTGTGAAAATCTATATGTTTACCATGAAAACGACTAACATGTACTTAACATTACCATGTCTAAAGTGGAAGCTGCTGTACACAAAATGAAACTTAAAGAAATTACGGGCATAGACTTACTGTCAACAGAAACTTTAAGAAATTATCTTGAAGCTACTATAAACTTGGTCAGAGAATTTGAGAAATAGCATATGCTGGGTGGCTGGACGTCTGGAAAACTTTGGTCTTTAAAATGTGCTATACTTATTTTTGTAATGGCGTTAATTTTGAATTGCAGTTGTTTGGTGAAATAATAGTATATTATACATCAATGTAGCGAAGCGCAGCATTATAACCTGAGCGCATATTAGATACTGAGCACGCAGCCCGAAGTATCTAAAGCGCGAAGGTTATAAGACGATATGCTACCGTAGTGTATATACTATTTTTTGCACTACCAAACGGCTTAATACCTAAATTCCCAACAAATTTCGAAAATATTTTAACTGTCAACCTGCCAATACAGCTATTTAAAACGTCAAAATTAAAATAGTCATATTTGGTAACTTAGCAATTTATTAGTTACCACGGTGAAAATTGTTTATTTTACTTTTTCTCCCATGGTGGAGAAAATCAACTTCACGACCTAAAGATAGGCCAATAACGGTGCGTTCTGAGACTAGTAGTGCAAAAAGACTATTTATTTATTTAAATAATTGTCAACGAACAAATCAGGTGGAAAAATATAGCGTGAACAATCACCAAAACTTAATATAGATCTGACGATGTGAGTCTAACATGGTGTGACAAAAAGGGCTTGCATGACATCCCAACAAATCAATGCGTTACAACGCAATCTAGCAAGAAGTCACTGTTATGAAGAAGACGTGATGACTATTAATAGGGCATAAAAGCAGAAAAAAGGTAGTTTAACAACTTATGTACACGTTATTACTTGTGGCCGAGATCATCTGACATCACTTGGTGAATCATGTAGATATTGCACTGAGTGATAATTGTCGGGTTTTACAGTCGTGTTGAGAAAGACCTTGATATTGGATATTCAAGAGTAACATCGTCGAATGCTTGCAGTTCTTGTGATGTTAAACTCATATCCCGTACAAAAGCAAGTACCAACTGCAGTTCTTAAACGGTAAATTTTCATGTAGCTTGTTGAAATATAATCAAACGGAAGCGGAAGCAAACACGCATCTAAAATCTAAATTAGTTGTAATAGAAACCTATAGACTAGAATGGACAAACCAGAGTCACTCTGTAGGTGCATGTCATTATGAAATCAGCTAATTGAGGAATCTTCTGTCTGAAGAAGATAACGTTATTAAACAAAACCACGAACAATAGAAATGATTGATCCTGTAGCAGATGTACCTAGACCTCTAATAATAGTTAAACTTATGACGTACCGATAAAGAAGATTTAATCAAATTTAGAAAGGATATATCACTCTTTGGCATATATTGTAAAGCAGGGCTTCTTTTGCTTATAACAAATTATTGTTTAGCAAAGCTTACAAAAATCATCAGAGAACACCTCTGGAAATAAAAGTACCAACAAAACTACTCAATGCAATAACGCAAAGAACTACGAACTGAATACCCAAAACCAGACTTGTAAACTGGAGGCTACAAGACGTGAGGATGCAAAGTACTGTGTTTGCTGTTGCTGATAAAGCTGTGCTTACAGAAAATTGTGAAGAGAACCTTCATACAGCAGTAAATGTGTAAATGGGCAGAAGAGTTCCAAAGAAAAGCATGACTTTAAATAGGAATGAACCAGAAGATCAACACCTTTTGGTATAAATCCCTAAGCCACATAGTTTCCTAAAAAGTCAGCAATTGTAATGTAATGTCTATTTACACTATATACGGGTGTTAGTAAATAAATGCGACAAAATTAAGGGGGTGATTCTGCATGGAAAAATAATGATATTTTGTTATACCAATGGGGCCATAATTATACAGAGAGATTTTCCTTACTACGAACACGGCAGACGATATGTCGAATTTACAAATGCCGAGAATTTGACTTTGACAGTTCGCGTATTTTGTCAGTAGTAATATCTGCTGTCATTTCTATCTTAAAATCGATAACTACGAAGCAACGGATCAGTGCAAATTGTAAAATGGTATTATCAGGGTCCAACGGTCCGGGAAATTCAAAATTCTTTCACAACATTTGAAAATAGGCGTTCTTCGTCGTTATCAACGTTACATGGAGTTATGTCAAATTTTAAAAACTTTGGATGTTTTTCTCCCCAAAAGAACAAAAGACCTAATGTTCCCAATGAAGACAGGAATTTAAAAGGGGTTTGTATTACCGCTAATGACTATCCAGATTATTCAGTTAAATAAATTGCAGAACTAATAGATTTAGCTGCGATATTCTTCCCGTTGGCATTTCAGAAGCATGCAATTTTGTGAAACCGCAACAGAAATGCCTAAAAGTTTCTCTGGAAAGTCGTTTTCACTACAACTAACGATTTGAAGAACTGCGTTTAAATGTGAAAAGGGTTGTTCAGAGTACTAGCACTAATACATTTCTATGATCGCTTAGGATATTGTTTAGCGCAAGAAGACAGGCTCTTTGAACACGAGCTAATTTAAACTTCTTGAACTTTGTTGTTTGAAATAAAAATAGTTTGTTTTTGTTTGCATCTTTTTTTACTGAGTTAGTTTGTTCGGAAGAAATTATTTCTTTCTTCAGAATGCGCTTTACTTTGTGAACTACCTTCTTTTACTTTACTATTAATCTCTAAAAATCCTGTTTTTCAACTCTGAATTTATCACCTGAATTAATCACAGAATAACAGTACCTCATACACTCTATCTGTGATATATATATATATATATAATTTTAAAAAAATACACTAGGCGTGGATGCCTCGTCTGCGTTGAACAATTACTTAAACAATCAACGCAGACGACCGGTGGATTAATATCAGAGTACCTTAGATCGACTGGCCATCGGTCTTTGCGTATTTTTAGGCAATCGTAAATTCGCCTTGATTTACTCGTGTTCGCAGTTTATGAATTTTCACTGTATATAACAGCAATGAGATAACATGAATAACAAAATAGAATGCTTGAGTAAGAAAGAGATGGCCATACGAAAAAATTATTTTAGTAGGCATGTTTAGTTGACAAATGTCATAATTAAATTATGCTTCAAGCCTTCTCGAATATTTGCTACTATGTTTATCTCTTTCTTACTCAAGCAATACGTGTTATCTTCTTGTTCATGTTATCTCATTGCTGTTATATATAATTGTGGCCCCATCGGTATAAATGTATATTCGCAAATGCTTCGTTTCCGAGCCACAGTTAGTTAAAGTTTTTCTTAAAAATTGATAATTTTTTTATTGCTCTGAAACCGGTCAAGATATGCAAATGAAGTTTAGTGGGTTTTAAGAGGTACTTATAGCGCATTCTTTGATATGCAATTAAGAATTTTATATTCATCATTGGCGCGCATACGGGTAATTATCCCGATATTTTTATAGAAAAAAATGGTACGCCACTGAGATATTACAAAATAAAAATTATTTTTGAATTTCTCGTTCAATTTGTGACAAAAAAGCTTTCTTGTCATTTTTTTGTAGGTAGCGCCATTTTTATGCAAAAAATAAGACATCTTAACGCGTATTTTTAACTTCTACTGCCTACTCGTAATGCATTATCTAGTAGGTCACTGTCAACATTTATGTACTATAAATACGACTATTTTGACAAAACGTCAAATTAGCTTTCCTCATTAGTATAACGCTTTTAGTTTGCTATAAAATTAATATCAATAAGTTAGTCATTTTTGTTTTATCAAAAATAATGGAACATTTTACAAATGCGGAAATGTCAGACATGCAGTTTGTCTATGGTCGAAGTAATGGAAATGGTCGGCAAGCTCGACGATTGTATGCTATTTTGAAATATCTCAGTGGCGTACCATTTTTTTCTATAAAAATATCGGGATCATTGCCCGTATGCGCGCCAATGATGAATATAAAATTCTTAAATGCATATCAAAGAATGCGCTATAAGTACCTCTTAAAACCCACTAAACTTCATTTGCATATCTTGACCGGTTTCAGAGCAATAAAAAAATTATCAATTTTTAAGAAAAACTTTAACTAACTGTGGCTCGGAAACGAATCATTTGCGAATATACATTTATATAACAAAATATCATTATTTTTCCATGCAGAATCACCCCCTTACTTTTGTCGCACTTATTTACTAACACCCTGTATATCGGTATTGAAATGCAAACGTCGCATAGAGCAAAAGCAAAATGGCGAATGTGTACACTTATATAAATGCAAATAAAATATAAAAGAAGTAAACCTATAATTTTGTATATTTTAATGTGTTTGTAGGGATGCCATTTTAATCTAAGTTTTTATTTCGTTGTAATAATTATGAATGAGACGTTGATTTAATTTCAAGTTTTCTAATAATTATATTAGCTGTAAATGTGAACTTATTTATTGTTACATTAGTTTTTGCCGCTAATGAAACGGAACCGCTCCGCCGATTAGCTCGGGAGATGGTTAGGGTCGACTTACTTTCAAAAAGGAATAGAACTAAATTAGAGGACGCCAAGTGCTTCCAATTGACACTGTTCCCAAAGTCTTCTTGGGCCAACAAACCACTAAGTGACTCAAATCGTAAACAAAAAACAATATATAACAGTGATAGCCAAGAATAGGTAAAATGATAGATAGTGAACAATGAGGGGTATATAACAAATTGTAGTTCTGTAATCGGACTTCAAAAGTTGACCTTGGACCCAGATCACGTTTTCAAGAGACGCCAACCTCTTAATTTCCTCCTGGAACGTCTTCAACTGCTGCTACCTTCTTGCATGCCACAAACAAAGGCCCTCTATACTATGCACGCTGCTATCTGTTTGCCGAAGCACCACAACTTGCCAAAAATATCTCTTCCAAGTCGAACACAAATGAGCGATGCTTTAGGATCAATTTCCTTCTGGAAATACACTTTGCAATTTTATGAAATTATGCACAACTGGGCTCTGCACACTGGTAAATAAATAAAAATCAACAACTGGGGCAAATTATAACTTTTAATGTACGAAATCAATTAAAGCTTGGGAACCAATATTGCAACAGCTTCTGGCTTGGCACCTCTAATAAACAATAATAACTGAACATCTAGGTATCATAGCAACAAGTTAACAATTGTTTAAGTAAGTTTTTACAATGTTTTTCCTTAAATACTAAATTGCTTTTGCTAAATGTTATTCCGGAGCACTTTCGCCGCACTTTTTATTGATTTTATGCACTTTTAGTTTATAAACACTGGTTCACAAGTTATTTAACACTATATTGTAGTCTTCTATCATTTTCTGGTTGCTTTTCGCATGCTCTTTAGATTCCTGTGCTTCCTTACACTGCTTAGTAACCCTTCAGCTGCGTTATCGATTGTTGGCATAATGATATAAATACAGAACGCTGCATAAAACTTTTGTAACGCTTCGAAATATCTCTGTACTTAAGTAAATTGAATATTCTGTCTTGACGTTACCCTATTAACCTGTCAGTCATAATAAATTAGAAGCATTTGCCATACCGAGCACAAATTATTAAAAATCAGCTGAATGCAACCCTGCCGATACTGTTTCATTCAAATACTAACCTCTGTTAATTAAATTACAATTATTGCTAATCATGTATTATGTAATTATTAATGTTTACTAGTGACTTATTGTAGAATACCAATTCTGGGCCTATTTGAATCTTTCTTTATTATTCGTACTTTTGCAATGCAACCAGAATTGTTGTAAGCACCGTACCATTACAATATGTACACAGTTCTATTGATAAAATTGAATGCGAATAAACAGTGTAAGAAGTTAGTATATATGCGATTTCCTCGCAATGCCCTTCACAAGCACACGGCTCCCAACTGCTAATAAAAACGGGGCAAAGGAGGGGCACGGAAGTTAGGAATTCGCATATACGAGGTTCGATTACGTTAAGATCGAAATTCGCGCAATAGGCCTAGGCGTTCCCAATATCATACACTTCAATTCGTGCAGTAAACGTTGAAAAGCACAAATCGAATGCTTCCTCGGAAGATTGTCACAAAAAGCGATTGCCGATCGCAGCAACAAAGCAAGGCGGTGAATGCGAACAAATCGTCGAAACTAAAACTACTATATTCTACTGCGGAGTTTCAGTTTCCTCTTACATTCTGCAAGAAACCGCCACCGCAATAGGTGAGTAAACACCGTGTACAATCAAATAAAGCATTAACACGAGGTATATTTTATAATTCAGCATTTATACGAGCCGCAAAACCGCTTGGCTAAGATGGGAATCGCAAAGGGGGTACTTGGAGTTGTCCAAGCCTAGATGGCGGCCATGGAGAAGTCACAAGAGCCGTGGATAAACTGCCCAAACGGCATGGTTGAGTGCTGCGGAATATTCTTTAGTTGGCGAGGCGCAATTGTAGCAGGTAAAGGTCTCGAACACTTTGGAGAGAGGTATTTTGCAGAATAGCTGGACAGGACATCCAAAACCGCTCCAGGTGTTTTACGTGGTGGCAACAGAGTTCAAAAAGAGAAAATACTAAGTAGGGCAATAAGACGCCTAAAATATGACCGAATCGTCAAGCAATATGCAAAGGCGAAACCAGATTAACCTACCAGAGGTTGGAGACCTCTGGCCGAAGTGAGTTTTGCTTCTGAAATACTGCATACACAACACATTAATGTTGAGCGAAGCTTTTCAAATATCGAAGAATTTATATTCACATGTAGTATATTTCACACAAGCACCAGAAGCAATATATCTATCTATATGCCCAAGATGACTACAGGAAATCGCTCCCTTTATACAGGCAATCTTTCTGAAGATTATACAAATTTCAAGGATACACGGCAACAAATAGCTGAAAACTCAAATAAATTCCTGATTTCATTTCTTAATATTTACTAGATCATAGTTTACACGTAACAATGTTAATCAATTTGTATGAATGTACAGGCTATATTAATGCAATTATTATTATTACTGCATAAAATAAAGAGCAGAGAATAATAAAGTGTATTTATAGTTTTTTATTTTGAAAGTTACGTCACCACATTAGATAGGTACTAACCAACTAATGTATTTGCAAATATCATATAAATCATAATATTATGTCTTCAAATACCTACATAAAATAATAAGTTTCGTTTTGTATTTACATTATAGTTAGTATAGTTAGACCCTTTTTTTAAATATAAAGAATTTATTTGTAATAAATTCCTCTTTATACATGTAATATCATTAACGGCCTGCTCTTATTTTATCAATAATAAATAAATGAGAAATAAATGTTGTAAGTTGCGATATCGTTACATCATTTTAGTCCATTAAATGACGCCTACTAAAACAAGGCAAAATCAACCAAATTAATTTCTGAAGCGTCGCAGCTAACTTAATTTGTGTTATATAAAATGTTCTTAAATGCTTAGCACCTCGCATCCAAGTTAACACGTTCCTTAAATAAAAACTCTGTAAGCCTGAATTAAAGTATCAGTTGCGTGAGGATATAAAAATGTCTTCCGAATGATGGCGTGTTAAACAGCGATCTGTTGTAAAATGTTCTTAAACACTTTCTTCCCTCATCTGCAGACACTGTAAAAATCCGTTGAAACATCTCAGAAATGTCAAGAATGGAGTTCTGAACATTCAAAACAAAATAGCTACTGAGAGGCTTCCTGCTTTGTGTGCTCTTACGTTTTTAAGATATACTGTAGCGTGAAAGAGTAAAAGCTACATCTTACTTAAGATAGTCGCTTCTATTACATACAATAATTTAAAAATATTTGTATTGCCAATAAAGTCACTAAAATGTTTGGAGATCACTTTATAAATCTTATCTAGACGTTCAAGGTTTTGCCCTAACATACAGGAAAATGACATGATAAAAACAAAGAGCAATATTTTAAGCCTACAAAGCAAATGTGGCCTTTCCATCTATAAAAAAACACCATTTGCTTAATTTTACGAATATAATTTAACAGCTTAGCAAAACTTGCTCAATTGTTGTTATCAAAAGTTATGCTCCCTACTGTACAAGTTGTCAACTTATGATTGTGAGTTTGGTCTTGTTCGTATTGATTTCTAAACCCATCTCTTCGCTGATATTGTTCAGCATATCCGTGAGCATCTGTAAATCATCTGATATTGTTCATGATTTATCTTAACGCTTCCTCATGTTTCCACAATGCTTTTTGGAAAACAGAGAAAAAGAAGAAGTATTCCAAGTACATATCAAACAGAACTGGAGATAGCATCCGTGTCTGACATCTCTTTTTTCTATAAATTATATCCTACATAACCCTCAGAAGAAGCTTCAGGGCGTGACTCATTAAGCTTAATAATTGGAAATTGCTACAAGTTTGAACACTAGACTATTCTCAGGATTTATTAAGTTTGCCGTTGTCATAAAGTTGATTTAACAGTTTTGTCGGAATGTATACACTTTTCTCATCACACGATTTAAATGGCTCGACTAGAATTTCATCAGGTCCGACTGCTTTACATATTATTGCTATTTTCAAATTCGGATGTAAAATTTGTGTCTATACTTCTCGGTTATTATAAAATAGCTCTGGCGTAACTTCAGATTTCGGGCCTTTCTCGAAAATTTACTGCAGGCCCCTTATAGGCCCTTAATAAAATAAAGTGGAAAAAACATCAATAATAATAATAATAATAATAATAAGATTAGGCATGACAAAACAATGTTTTAAATTTTAACTAAGATGCCCCTTGCAATTTCATTTTATTAGCTATCTCCGATTCAGTGGACAATAAAGAAAGGTTTTCCAATATTTTCTGGGACATACTGTTTCTGACATACTACTTAGTTTTTAATATATAGAAGCTTCTTTCAGCTGAAACGACCGAAACAGGTAATGTTAAAAATAATAACAGTGCTGTCGCAATTTCAGGAAGAATTGATGATAAATTCCGATTATCAACTATTAAAAACTTAGAAAATTGTTTCACACTTTTAAACTCTTTTAGTTTATCTAGACTATAAGTTTTTTTGCAAATGCAAATGTCTATCAGAAACCTTTGATCTTCCAAAAGTCCGTCAAAATGTCTTTTAACTTTCGGTCTGCGTTTATTTTTAAATGTAGGATTTTTGTTCCAGTGGTTGACTAAATTCGTTGCTTTTAATTCAACACTAAGGTACTTACTTCGATATTTTTTCAAATATTCTAGGGGTTTTTTTTATTACAGATTGCAGTTTTCATTAAATCCGTGTCTGGATCCTGTAGCACTTTTGAAGTGATGTCAATTTCCCCTAACATTTTATTCACAAAAACACAAAGAATCACAAATTCAAAATTATCGACGCTGTACAGCATCCTTCTCTCCTCATCGCATTCTTCCTTTTTTAATGTTAATATTATTTTATTAAGAGCAGCAGTAATTTATTTGAGGAAGATTTTTTCCTGTTTGCGTTTATTGAATGAAAGAAAATTAGGGGGCCCTTTGGGCCCCCCCACGGCCGCGGTGTCTGCAAGTACCAAGTTACGCTACTGGCTCTGTAATATATTCTTCCAACGTTTTTAATAATTTGTCCCCATCTAGTATGACATTTACACTGTTGTTCTCGAGAACGTACAGTATTCATTGATCTTAAAATTTCCTGGCATTCATTGTGGTTGCGCTGTTCCCTTAGTTGTTCCCTAAAATTTCCTTTCCATGTTCTAGTCCTTTTGTTACTTCTGAAACGGGAATTTGACCTGGGTCGCCTGAGTATGTTTAAAACAGCCAATATGTGCTTATAAGTACTTTAGTATTTAGTATTTAGTCATAATTAGACTTGGTCAAAATTAAAACGCTCCAATGCCCTCAAATTGGTTCAGAGAGCAAACGCTGAACCGGGAGAGCAGAGTAAGAAGTTGCGGCAAGCCGATGTATTCTCGGCTTCGTTCGCGTGCATGTGTAAACGCCGAGTGAGCAAGTTTTGTCAAATGTATTCCAGAGCCAAGTAAATACAAGCGGCCACGTAATCGAGTGACGCAAGAGCGAAGGCACTGCCGTGGAGAACTGCGGGGTCCCAAGTTCAGGTTTTACGCAATCGGCAGTCGTTAATCATCATTGCAGGTGGGTGAGCCTCTCCAAATTAGGTGATTTGCAAATGGCGTCCGCAAGAGAAGAGGCTGAATAATTTCTTGCGTGCCAAAGTGAGTATGCGCACACTTGGTAGGTTCAATGGGCACTGCGCTTGAGTATATGCGAAGTGGGCTGTCACCACGAAAGTGTCGTTAGACACAGCTGCCGGGTGATTTAATATTATTTTTCGAAGCGCTCTCGCTGTATCGTCTACACAGTGTACTAATAGTATAAACGAGTTATAGAAACAACTGTCGGCTTTCTGTAAATGCGCAGTAGAAACAACTATCCGCTATGTGGTTTAGTATTTAGGTTTATTATTAGTTATCGGTCTTTTGCAAAAAAATTTAGTTATTTGTTGTTGAGTAGAGTGTAAACAATTTGGATTGTTCTTTGGGTGGGTGCATTGTGCATACATACAATCTGTAACCCATTATACCGTTTACGCAGTGTCGGGGTAGATTATTGTTTGGAACGAATATTTTCAGTTTAGCACGCGTTCAGGTCAACTACTTTTTCATTGCAGCAAGGGCTTTTCCTAACCGCGAACTGAGGTCAGTAAAATAGGAGGGATCTCCTTGCTACTGCGATAGCTAACAATAAAAGAGGGCAAAATTAATTTGTAAAGATTTAGCTGTTACAAACAGCAGTGTTACAATTTGTTCCCTAATGAAAGAGTTCCATAAAAAACTTGTCACACTTCTTGGTTTAACAATTAGACACATAGATTATTTGGATTGTATTTATTCTCATTTCCATTATTGCCTTAGCAAGTTTTTCAGCTTCAGTAAGTGTTTCCACATTCCATCTTCCAATTGGATTTATAGTTGTGTATTTCTTCCTTCCGGGGATTCCTATCACCCCTGCCACAATAAAATGGTGCCATAAACTGGGGACCACACCATTGTTTGTGATATTCATTTTTAGGAAATTATTGAAGTAGCTTCCTTGTACTTTCAACCGTATAACCAGCTTCTAATAGCGCCTAAAGCAATCTGTCAATAGGCCATCAATACACCCTTTCCCTCTATTACAGTACTGACAGTTACTGCTACGTACTCTAGCAAGAAATTTGATTCGAAGTTTTCTTCTTTGGAGCTGGTTCTTATAATTGAATCTTTATTACTAATTTAATTCGTCTTTGAACCCGTTGACCATATTGAGTTATAGATGTAGACCAAGAGTAGGTAGTTAACGAAACACTAAAGATAAAAGATAATGGGTTTCTCGCAAGAAAAATTGAGCAAAGGGAATGTGCTGGAGTTCCTCGAGATTGTTGGTTCCAGTACTCACGTGAGCGCCTGAGGAAAGAACATCATCAATATTTTTAAATTTTTACTTCCTTTTACGATAAAGGAAGTATTGGATTCACCCCAAAAATTCGAAATTGAGTTTTCAACAGATCTTCAAGTTTTAGAGTCCCCTGAACCCAAAAAACATTTTTTTCATTGGTCTGTCTGTCTGTCTGTGTGTGTGTCTGTCTGTCTGTGTGTGTGTCTGTCTGTCTGTGAACAGAATATCTCAAAAAGGAAAAGAGGTATGGCGTTGAAACTTCATATATAAGTTTTGTGTACTATGTAGATGAGACAGCAAGCTTTTGAAGAAAATCGCATAACCGAAAGTAGGTGTTTACTCTTGTGATTTTTCAGTTTTTTTCGATTTTTTCAAAAACGGCTTTTTTTAAATTTTACATTTTTATTACATTTTTAATGTGTATTGATGTGACATAGGTGATTTTCCAGTTGAATACTTCTAAAGTGGGTTTCTTTTGTTTTTTTTTCTAATTTTTTTATTAACTCCTATTTTAAATAAAACATCCGGTATATTATTACATTTTCGAATTCACCTTAAAATTCTAGAGAAAATTTGTCTCTTCTACTAATGCTCTATTTTGTACCGTTTTTGTAGAATTTGTAATTTTTGAAAATGTTTGACAAATTTTTAAAAATTAAAAATGAAATTTTTGACTAATTATAAGATCACCGTAAAAGGAAGTTGTGTGAGTGTATCACACCAGATTTTTAAGTATGAGTTCTTGGTACGAGTGATCCTCGAGCTGCAATACAAAAATGACTGATTTGCTAGATCAAGGCGCTTTTTGAAGATTTGATTCTAAAATGTTGGTCGATTTTTAATCATTGTTAAGGCCGGTTTTATTCAGCATTAAGCGTAAGTTCGTATTAATACGCCGGAAGCCAGCCCCCATTGGATCAACTCGTGAGCGTAACAATGCTCCATTACATATTTGAATCATCATTCTTTTAATCCCTATGAAGGAAGTAGGGGCTTCAATGCATACCATGGCCATGTTTTTCAGCTTTTCCCCATTTTGTTCCTTCTTCCTTTATTTTTTTCTCAACCGATCTCCTCTATGAGTTTTTGGGTCTACCAAGTCTTCTTCTTTCTTGCGGGTTCCACTCTAACGCCTGTCGTAGCTAACCATACTTTCTTTTGTATGGTTTCTGCTTTTTGTGTTTGTTCACCTCTTTTCCTCTTAAGCATTGACCGATAAAGTTTGCAGTTTTCTTCTAACAGTTTTTGTTACTTTTACTTTTTCAATCATATTATAACACGTTTTTGACATTGCTCTAAAAAATTCAGAACTTTGTTCGTGTTATGATTTGCTAAGAGCCCTATATCAATCTAAATTGTGTAAAGGCACCTTTTGCTTTCCTTATTTTTTGTTGAATGTGTTCATCTTCACCACCCTCTATAGAAACTAGACTGCCTAAGTATTGGAACTGTTTAACTCACTCTGTAACTCTACCATTAACTCATACCTCTTTTTGGTTTCTGCTGTTTATGGCCATCTCTTTTGTTACGTCTTCATTTACCTTCAGGTTTTCTTTATTTTCTTTTGTACTAATCCCTTCCATCTGTTCTCTCATATCTTTTAATTTCTGGACCATAAGACATCAATCGTCTTCCAGTCTCTCTATTTTCTTTCTAACCGTTGCTATTACTACATTCAGTACCAACAGCAATAGTATCTTGATCTTGAGGGGGTTGGTCAATTTGCTCTTGTCGATTACTTCGCATTCATAGTATATATAAGTCACTTGTATAAGGTTTATTATTTTAGATGGTATTCTAATTTTATCTATAGCTTTCCATTAGGATTCTCTGCTCAGAGAGCCAAACGCTATTTCTAAGTCTACGAACAATAAGTATAAGGGAATCTAGAGACACTTTGTCCAACCATAATTCCCATGTGTTCCTTTATGAAACGCTTATGCCTTCCTGCGTGTGTTGTCACCTCCATTTTTTACTCGTTTTAATGCGAGTCTAGTAAGAGATGCATTTTAGCAACTAAACTTTCTTCCAATCTTCGTCTCATATCTGTTTCAGTTCATCGAAGTGCATATCTGCTCTAGTTTCTGGGGTTGCTTTCAGTATTTAATGTCCAATATAATCCACATCAGATGATTTCTCATTTTAAGCTCATTCCCAGCCTTTATTATTTCAGCTTTAGTGGGTGGTTCTGTTTGAATACCAGATATAACGTAACGCTTCGGGAATTCAAGCTGAACAAGAAGATTTACATGTTTCAACTGTTTAAAATAAGCAGATCTCATTTAGGTTAGATTCCGTCACGGTATTGAACCGACTTGGTTCGCTTTTCAGGATATTTTATTCAAATCAAACAAAACAGTGAATTACTGACAATTGTTCCACAGTTTGTGCTATTTGGTCGCTTTAAATAACTATAATAATATGTGGATATAATTACTGACGATTCTAAATCAACTTTCTGGAATCTTAGCTGATCTATAGAGAAAATGCTAAAATCCAAAAATCACAACAATGCACTGATTTTGTTTAGAATTTTATAATCTATGAACATTATTCGTTTCGCAACTCCCATATTAGGTAAAAGCTCCATGCTGTGGATCACTGATGTTTGTCTTGTACCACTTGGTTAATATTTCAATACATTTCATGGTGCCTAGTTCCTCCGATATATTTTCTAATTTTTCTTGAGATATGATAGCAATAATGAACTAGTATTGTGTTTAAGAAAATATATACATGTAAAAATATAATTGGTATGGGTATTATATCCAAAATCCAAAAGGGCGAATTTATGATTAATAGTAACGAAGTGCTGTTGTTGAAGAAAAATACCTAATAGGAAATACAAAAATATTATTTTAATTAACTAAAATGCTACTGCAGCTGCTTATCGAATAAGATGTCGTGGAGATGGCTTTTGAAGCAAGTTAATGACAAAGATTTAAGCTTATTAGGCAAAGAATTGTAAATATTAGCAATATTGCAGGAAAAAGATCATTCCTAAAAACTAGTTCTATGGTGATAATGGTGTAGATTATAAACATCAGTTCTAAATCTAATTTTGTTGTATACGCATGGTGATGACTTTGTACGAACTATTTTATGAAATAAACATGCAGAATGCAGAAATTAACAATTATTCATGTTCAATCATTTAACCTCCTTTCATTTATGCGAAATATGTGCGTATTTACATATACCAAAAATCAGCCTAAGACGCTGAATTCTCTTATTATCAATAGCATCTAAAGATGGTCCATAAACAGAATCCCAATAATTAAGTTGTGACAAAACTAGCGATTCACAAAGGAAAATTTTAACATTGCGGTTTAAACTATATATATATATATTATTAAAAATTCCGTTGAGTTTGAGATAAGATTTTTCTAATGCTATTGATACGCTTCTTGAATCTGAAATCAGTATCAAGTGTAATGCCAAGGTTTCCGCGTGATCAGCAAGCGGCCAGACGCCAGAATAAATTACGCCAGAATAAATTCCCGGTATACAACACTCTTAAAAGACATTTACAAAAACGCCACTATACACATTGATGTCAAAGAGAATATAAGAACTGGAAAAATACCTATCGAAAAAGTTGTCAGACAAGGGCATAACATCTCTCCCAGGCTTTTTACGCTTGCCGTGTTTAAAACGTTGTCATGGGAAAGAAGGGGGGTCAATATCGATGGTACTTACCTGCGATTTGCAGATGATATAATCATCATCAGTAGAGACGAAGAGTAATTAGAACAAATACTATTGGAACCAAATGCAGTCTCGCAGGCCATAGAACTCCAAATGAATTTCAATAAAACGAAAGTAATGTCCCATTCACATAGACAATTTCATGTAAACAATTGTAATATAGTAAATGTCGACGGGTACGCATACTTTAGCCACTTAACTAAACTAGGTAAACAAAATCAAGCTGCAGAAATTACAAGAAGAGTAAAACTAGGTTGGACGACCTTTGGAAATCTGAGTTGGGAACAAGAAGGTGCCGATTAGTTTAAGATCAAAGAAATGGAACAGTTGTATTTTTCTCGTGAGGACCTATGGCACCGAGACGATGCCGCTACAAAATTGGACACAACACAACGTGCCATGGAAAGAGCTATGCTCGGTATAAGCCTAAGAGACCTAATCAGAAATACAGAATTAGACGACTCACAAATGTTACCGATGTCGTACAAAGAATGGCGAGGTTGAAATGGAATTGGGTTGGACATGTCGCTAGCAAAACATCATTGAATGGGATAGTCACCGGAACAACAAAAAGAAGCATCGGCGACCACAGAAGAGGTGGCTTGACAACATCAAAAAAATCGGTGGGAATACATGGCACCAAACCGCACAAAATAGGACAATTTTGCAAAATCTAGGGGAGGCCTATATCCAACGGTGGATGAAGGAAGGCTGAGAAGAAGAAGAAAGCGCAAACGGCAGTAATATATCTTTAATTTTAATAGCAATATTCTGCCTTACAATATGTTTTAATGTAGGTCTACCAAACAGCAGAACCTAACTTTTATTGGCAATGGTTTTTAAACAGTGTGTTTCTGGTAGCTCAACAATACCTTTTTTATCATTGGCAATAACATTTGCAGCAGCCACGTTGTCTGCAGGAAAATCGTATAATAATTGGGAATGATCGGCATAAAGATGATATCCACAACGTATTAATATAAAATGTGTATATTATTAACAATAACGGAACAAGAACTAAACCCTGTGATACTCCTTTAGTAATGGACAACGAGTTGGATTTAGATTCGTTAAGTATAAAGGTCTGAGAATGATTTGTTAAATAACTTTCAATAATTTTAATGGAAAACCCAAAACCAATACACTTAAGTATTGCCAGTTGTATTGCCATATTGTGTAAAAATCCCTGCAATACATAGATCAAAACAAGAAGTAATAAATTATTGTTGTCTGCAGCAGAAAAAATATTTGTAATGTTTAGTAGAGCTATGGTGAAACTGTAACCCGGTCTAAAGCCTGTTTGTATATCCGAAAGAACATCGTGCTCCACCAAGTGTTGACGATTTTGAATTGCCACAATTTCTTCCCGGACCTTTGACAGTGTAGGCAGTGTACTAATCGGATGCACATCTTTGAGTTTCTGGGGTTGCTTGATTGTAGGTAAAGGAAAAGCAGTTTTCCATGCGTTAGGAAAAGTTTTGTTTAAAAGAGATGCATTAATTGTAGGCGTAATAATAAGAATTACACAGGGACTCCATAAATTGCACATTTTAATATTAATCGCATCGGAACCAAGAGGATTAGGTTATATGCTTAGAAAATGTTTCAGAATTTAATTTTCACTAAGCGTTTTAAATTTGAAACTAGATTTGAAATATATAAATATATTACCGTTATAAACGGTAAAATCAAGTAGCTCTTTATCTTCAAGAATATGGTGTTACAGGCTAAAACGCCACTAACGACAAGGCTCTAGTTTGTTACCACATAAACGAGACGCTAAGTAGCTAACTGACTAGCTCGTAAAATGACTCATATCGGGAAAGAATTACATAGGAGCACTGCCCGAGCCCGTAACAAAAGGGGTGCCGGCGTCGTTCAGTGGATCTGGGGGTGGTTCAACACGACACTACACAGGGCAACGGCCTAACAAAAGAAAAACAAATCTTAGATGCTAAGGCGCCACCATTTTCGTACAAGGGAAATACACAGGTAAGCCCACTGAGAAAAGTGGAAGCCAATAGGCACACCTACTAACTTTAATCTTGGCAGTGCTTGGTCGACGAGACACGAATAATAGCGTTGGACTTACTTTACGGGAAAGCTCTTGTGCAGTTTTCTAAACTCCTTTTTCAAAAGAAAACACATACAAAATCGCATGCAAATGTCGTAACATCAGACAAGAAAACCAGAATTAAATCGTTAAATCGATTGATTCGACGCATTGACATTGACTACAATGATTCACACAGTAAATGCTACATTAACCGCAACGTTACGCACAAAGTTCGACTTCAGCAACACACTACGTGCACTGTAATCTAGGCACTATAAGACCAATACATAAAAGCGGTACCTTAAGGTGCTACTGTAGCTGCATTTGACGTCCAACGAAGACGCTAGCAGGAACTGCGAAATGGCTCAGAAATGCGGCCGACGAGAGAGGTCACAGCGATACTAACATCCCCCAACGAGGGTAAATACGAAGTCCGTGACGACACGGCAAGGGTCTAAACGGTACTTCGTGGTACAAGCCGACACTAAGGATCCCACAGAAATAATTCACCAAACAGCATAAATCGAAGTTGCCCACTTTGTGATAACCAGGACCTCTCGGCTTACAACGACATCGACGGCGCTTAACAGAAACCCCAAGACCACCCGTCAACAATCTACGTGTAGTTCAACCACTAATACGGGATTTCTAACCGTCGGGACTTCAAGTATCGGGACATTTAATTATGCGGTACACACACACACAAGTAACAACCGTTAATTAGAGCACAGTCAACTTTAACAACCCCAGCGAGGCCGGAAAGCCTACGCCAAAACTTTCACACATGTTTACAACTTTTCGTCTGCGCCAGAGGAGGTGGGTTGACAACTCTCGCTTTCTCTCATTCTTACACACACAACTACTCTTTCTATAGCGAAATAATTCTTGATTTAAATCGAGCGATGCAACAAAATTATGCCGCTTCAAAGCAACGGCTGAAACACGTCTTCGTCTGTCGTCACATAAATTGGGGGAAATTGTGTATGTTGCGATCTATTATAAATATCTGTTTTTTAGATTCTTTCCAAACTGAATTAATATCATTGCTTGTATGAAGCAGTTTAAATTCAATGTAAGTATTTTCTCGTTTCTAACTTCGACAATTGTAAATTTCCGAATGATTTATAATATCCTCAATGGGCAGGATATTTACTTCTTTTAAACCTATTCAAAGCTTTATCTCCAAATGACATCATAACTTTAAGATTTTCAGTCAACCAAGGCACAGGGTTTTAGACATTTTTATGGTTTTACAAGTTGAGTACCTATCAAACAAATTAACTATACTATAATTAAAAAAGTGAGTTTATCGCTTACATCATCAATTTCAAAAATTGTATGCCAAGGAATCGGCATTAAAGTTGTCATAATTAAATTCACAAAAATCTCTGAACGAATATAAAATTGTCTTTTTTTAACTGGTAATTCAAACGTATCACAATAGATTAAATGATGATCCGACAGGTTATGCACACTGAACTTACCTATCATCGAGAAAAATTGAAAAGCAACAATGTCATTAAATTTTAAAAGGTCAATACTGAAATTACCAAGATAAATTATTTCTTCAAAAAGAGGGGTCGCATTACAGATACTGCATCTTCAGGGGCATCTAATAATTCAATATATGAAACCCCTGCCTTCTATAGACCACTCAAGCAATAACATTCTTAACATAAAAAATCAAATATCAAATTGTAACTCAATAGCACCTATAGAGAGTGAGCCAACTATAAACAGACTGCTTGTACGACTAAAAATAAGGAAAAGAAATATATAAACATACGTCCTAAAATGATTCGTTACTGAGTTACAGCAGTGAATTTTAAAAAAATCACTGGTTACACGCATTTATGCTTTTCAGACCATGTTCAAATAGGTAAACCGTGCTTCTTGTTTTCAGTCGTGACAGTTGGCTAAGTCATTTAAGTCTCTAGTATTGTTTTGCAATTAATTGTACACAAATAGCAGATTATTTCAAAAAGTTGTCAGACATACATTTAATGTATGGTTCGGCACATTGTAGTACGGCGGAAGCAAGAAGACTTTACGCAGACCATTTCTCAACCCGACCATTACCAAACGAGAAAACATTCGAAAAACTTTATATTACATTAAAGGAAACGATCTTTCAAACCAGTAGTCCGAGATCGCGGCAGACCACGAACTACAAGAACTTTGGACTTGGAAGAACGTGTGTTAGATCGTGTTTAGGAAAATGCAGGTGATGCAACTCGAAGAATTGCACTAGCGGAAGGTGTCGATTATATGACTGTGTGGCTGATTTTAAGAATCAATCAATTTTATCCGTACCACATGCAAAGAGTACAGGGACTTGAGATAATGTATTCCCACCACGAGAAGCTTATTGTGCATGGTTGTTAGAAACATGCGCCGCCGATCTTCTCTTTTTACCATCTGTGCCCTTTACTGATGAAGCTGGCTTGACAAGAGATAGTATCATCTATTTTCACAATTTACATCAGTAGCAAGAAGGAAACCCTCATGCCATTATTCAGTCCAGGTATCAACAACAACTTTCATTAAATGTGGGGATAGAAATTATTAACGACTTGTTGATTTTATTGATTGTATTACCCGGACAACTTTCTGACCAGAACTATCGGTATTTTTTAGAAAACCACTTACCAGGTTTGCTGGAAGCTGTTCCACTAGATGTTAGAAGACGCATGTGATCCATGCATGACAGTGCACCGGCCCACTTCAGTCACACAGCACGCGATTTTTTAAACATAGTATATCTTGGAAGATGGATTGGCCGTGGTGGACCTGTAGCCTGACCTACAAGGTCATCCGATCTAAAACCTCTCGATTTTTACCTATGGAGACATCTAAAATCTATGATCTGTTCCAGTTCAAGACATTGAGGATCTTCGACAACGAGTGGAAGGCGGATGCCAGCAAATTCAGAACACACCAGGAATTTATGAGCACATGAAACAGTTCATGATCCGACGAGCTCAGCAGTGTGTTGCTGCCCGTGGAGGTCATTTTGAACATTTATTATGGTTTCAATTAAACAACTCCATTTTCTGTTATCTTTTTTATTAAAAAACTGAAAAACCTCAAGTAGCTGTAACTTAGTAACTAGCCATTTTAGGGCATATGTTTATATAAACTGTTTTCTTTTTTAGTTGTAGAAGCCGCCTGTGTATAGTCAACCCACCATTTTTGTTACACCCTGTATAGGTGGCATTAAAATATTTAATTTACTTATAAAAGAGAAAGTTACAAGAAGTAAACGGACCGTGCTAACAATGCGCCTTATCAATTATTGCAACACCATAATATTATTGTTATGGCACTGCACAGACCATCGAATTTTGGACAAGAGTTGTAGAATTTCGAACGTGCAATTTTGTCTTTTGTTTCCTAATCAAATTGTCGACACAAAAAACAAAATTGCACGTTTGAAATCCCACAACTCTCGTCAGTCTTAGAAATGTAGAACCCAAGTACATCAAAATTCTGTTTTACCCTGCTACAAAAGATCTAGCACAAAATTTTAAAGAACCGGGCCATAAAGTTGTGTATGTTTCAAACAACAATATTAGAAGTTTGTTCGGAAATCCAAAAGACAAACTGAGGACTTTGCAGAGATCTGGAATTTACGAAATTAAATGTTCCCATTGTGAGTCTAAATATATTGGGCAAACACGTCGTAATTTTGGTACTAGGTTTAAAGAGCATATAGCTAATTTTAGATTCAACAGATTCGCAAAAATGGAGTATATCCCAACATATTTACGAAACGGGTCATAATATAAAGGAGGACTAAATTATTTTGACTATTCAACTCACCCCCTTCAAGTTAACTATTCACCAATCATAATTTAGTATTTATGTCATTTGCCACCAATCAGCGTAAAATTGTGCAACAATTCCGCTAGCGGAGTTTTAATGACAATTTTTTTCTCTTCCTGTGACATTTATTTAACTTCCTGTAAAATTAATCAAATATGATATTAGAAATGTCAAATTTGACAAACAATTTATTTTACGTCAACAGATTTTTATTTTCAAAGAGGACGTGATAGAATTGATTAATTCCTAGGAAATGTCAATTTTGTTCGTTGAATAGTCCTTCAAATGCCGCTTGCAGCCGACGAATTGCATGAATTTTTGTCAAAGTGTTTATTCGTGTTTATTGCTTCAAAATTGGTCTCGTGCTGTCGCACTCGACCAATTTATATCGAAGCAATAAACACTCATACACTTTGACAAAAATTTTCGGCAATTCGTCGACCGCTCGCGGTATTGTATATGACTATTCAACTCACCCCCTTCAAGTTAACTATTCACCAATCATAATTTAGTATTTATGTCATTTGCCACCAATCAGCGTAAAATTGTGCAACAATTCCGCTAGCGGAGTTTTAATGACAATTTTTTTCTCTTCCTGTGACATTTATTTAACTTCCTGTAACATTAATCAAATATGATATTAGAAATGTCAAATTTGACAAACAATTTTTTTTACGTCAACAGATTTTTATTTTCAAAGAGGACGTGATAAAATTGATTAATTACTAAGAAATGTCAATTTTGTTCGTTGAATAGTCCTTCAAATGCCGCTTGCAGCCGACGAATTGCATGAATTTTTGTCAAAGTGTTTATTCGTGTTTATTGCTTCAAAATTGGTCTCGTGCTGTCGCACTCGACCAATTTATATCGAAGCAATAAACACTCATACACGTTGACAAAAATTTTCGGCAATTCGTCGACCGCTCGCGGTATTGTATATGAAAACTTGGCCATTTTTAAGAACCGAGATAATAAAATTTTGAACAAAGATGGAGTGCTTACACCGTCCTCCATCTTGTATGATTTATTGAAGTTATATTGACCGTCGGCCATGTTCATTGGCCCTCGGCCACTCCCTCCGGGTCAGACAGTATAAATAGATGTAAAATGCGCGGACATCGCCCACTTCCATTTATGATTTCGTCACGAGTAGATCGGTGCCTTTTTGCTGTGTAAGTCTTTCGTAGCTACTGATGATGATAGCATGGCGGTCGAAATACGGATTTAGGAGTTGTTAATTATTTGTGTGGTGAGGAGTTTTTAACGAATTGTGTTATTTCCAAACCACAGGCTCCAGCAGTGTTTTATTTAAGGTTCTATATGTTTCCAGTCAGAGAAGCCAGTTGTATATTGAGAAAGGATTTTAAAGATTATACCATTCGTAATGCACACAATCCCCATTCAGGCCACGGATTAATAAGTGAAAACACTGTGGTGTTATCGTTTTGGTGTTTTCAATTTTGATCTGTCTTGTGTCAATATCATGCAATTTCCAAAAAAATGTTTAGGGTACGCATTAAATACATTTTTAGTGTAATTCCCTTATCGATATTCATGATATAATCTAATCGAATTCTCGTACTCACTCGACGACTTTAAGAATTATCGAATACTTTTGCTTACAAACTCAACGGGTTGCTTAGAAACAACACTAGCCGAAGGCGAGTGGTGTTTCTACCAAGCGTTTCATGAGAAAGCAAAAGTATTTTTGATAACTCACAGTCGTCTGGTGGCATTATTACTGAAAAGTTTCCAGGCTAGACAAAAAACACTTCCCAAACTGGTAGAATAGCACAACCAAGATCTTTCCAGTAATTGACAGCTTTTAATTTTATCCGTAAAGTACTAATTTAAAAATGATATGTTTTGATCTTTGTAATTTCTTATTGAAACAGGATATATATTGTTTGGTTCTTTATTTTGGAAATAAGTCATTTCATGTAACAGACAGTGAGCCATAATTATCAGTTAGCTGTGTAGGCCACAAACCTACGTCGACATATTTAGCAAGAAACTCTGCTTTTTCTAAAGCCTCTTCTGTGTCTTTCTTGCCACGCAAAAACTGCAGAGAGCTGCTCGTCGTATAGGTCTTGTATATCTCTGTCGATACTGAATGTCTACATTGTTTTTAGAGGTTCTCGGTTGTGATTATAGTTCTAGTAATTTTTCGTTATTGTTATATACATTTTGTTGTTTTTTCTGTTTCTCTTCGATTAAGTTATTCGCTCTTTCGTTTATTACTGCCTCTATATCATTTAGATTCTCATTTCTATTTTCTATTAATTAAAAAAAATGAAGTTTTGGCACATTTACTTCATTCTTTTTCTGTATTTAATTGTATTTTTCGTTTTTCAGCTCCGATGTATATTTTCTACCAGACATTTTTTAGACGGTTATTTGATCTGAAGAGAAATAAAAAAACCTAAAAAATGATCCTCCACCATATTAGGTTAGTTGTCATTGTAAAGTGACTAGTTTTTAGTTTACTACTTCAAATAGACGGTGTCCACTTATTTTTGTTATTGCTCATTTCGAGGAAATGGAAAAAACGATTGAATTTACGTACCAATAAAATATTTTCGAAGAGTCATTTAACCTATATTTATTTGGTATTTAATAAACTTTACCGATACTTACCAGTGAAGAAACAAAGCACCTGAACAGTACACTTCATACCGAACAAATGACTATTCAATATTCAACTATACTGTACTATTATTCATACAGTCCAAATAACTAAGTCCTGTTTTCGATAAATAACAGAAGATATAGGAAGATTTTGAAATTTGGCACAGATGTTTATCTGAATTTCTGAATGATGTAATTTTTGGCAGTGGTCTATTATCATATATTTTATCGGACTTTTTCCACTGTCTCGGGTGTTTATCACACGCCGTTTCGGAAGTTTTTGATATATTCCCGTTTCTTGTTCTTTTTTAATTGTTAATCGTTGATAACGAGAGCCGATTGTCCCTCGAAACGTTCGTTATTTAATATTTTTAATTTTCAGAGTGGCGAAATACTCAAATAAGAAATGAATTATATTACTCCACAAAGAAGTTTCAGAGATTATGAATGAACTTGAGTAAGACAAAGATCATGTCACAAACCGTTAAATAGTTTACCCTCAAAAATGTCAATCTGGAGACTGACGAAGAATATGTCTACCAACGTCATCAAATAAAATTGGAAAAATGTATCAGACTGCTGAAATGTCAAGACGTATTACGCTAGGCTGGAGTACTTTCGGTAAACTAAGAACTACTGTAAGAAACCCTGACATCCCAATTTGTCTAAAAAGTCGACTTTTGCATATTACCAGTATGGACTAGAGACTATCTCAGTACTGTCTAATCAAGAAAAGTGGTAAAAAATTAAGGGTAACCCAAAGGCAGATGGAGAGGGCAATGTTCGGTGTTAGAATTAAAGACAAAATAAGAAACCAAATGGCTAGTTTGAAATGGAATTGGACGGGACATGTTGTTTGGAAGGATAAAAACAAATCGCAAAAAAAGAATTATAAACGTGCTGAATGGAAAAGCATTTCAATAGCCCATGCTATTATTTCAACAAGGAGATCGCGCCCTTTTTGACTTCTGTGCAAATTAGTCTTGCTGTGTTTTACAGAAATAGGAGTCTAAACATTTGGTACATTTGCTTTCCACTTTCAGCTTATGTTCGTCATACCATGTGGAGAATCAATATTTGCTATTAGTCGCGCTGTTGGCAATCAATTACTCAAAAACTATGGCATTTAGGACAAAAACTAATAAAATGGCTTTTATAGAAAATTTTACAATCTTTAATTCTTGATTAAACTTTTCTTGATAAATAATACCGTTTACAAGATATTTGCGAAAATGTTTAAGAGTCTACACTTTTTTCAAGATGGCGACCATTCCTCATCCTCAATTGTTCAGGACTTTTTACAAAATCAACAGTAGACTTTAGTAAACTTCTATGCAAAGTTTTAAAACTTTCCGATTTTTTTTTCATATTTTCTCTTTGTTGACTGGTCTAATAACATCAAATGTCAAACTGCGAGAGCTATTCTAAGCTAACACGATTTAGAATAACTAGGCTTTCCTGCCATTCCGACGTGTCTACATTATTGGCATAAATAATTGACACATAACCAACGTATCTTTTGATTTTTCCCACTACCGCCAGAGGCGATAGAAGACAAGGGCTGTATTTACTATTTACTGTCATTTAACGATTTAAACTTTATATAGGTACGCAAAATTTTTGCATAATATAAGTTTTCTTAAATTTTTTATTTAAATTGTTTTTATTCTATTTTTGTATCGTGAATGGAGCCCCTTGATTCAACGGAGCCTTGGGCTGCGGTCCAGACCATACATAAAGCCGCCCTGGGATGCCTTTTATATGTTTTCCTTTTTATCGCACTTTTTAATTCTCTTCTACCTATTATCTTTTGGTGTTTGGGTTATTCCGAGAGTTATCCATACTTTCGTGTCATATTTCCTTTTCTAGGTCTACATTGTATTTCAGCAGTTCCTCGAAATATTTTGTCCAGCTTTTCATTATCTTTTCTTTTTTGGTAAATTTCCGTTTTTTATATTTTTATTCTTTGCTTTCGCATTATTTTGTAATTGTTTCAAAATTCTATAGAACAATTTCTGTTATTTTGTGAAATCTTTCATTTTGTTTCCAAATCTTATCTGTGTTTTCATATCCCAATTTTGATTTTGTATCTTTCCTAATCTTTTTCATGCTTGTTTGTAACTATTTTCTCTTTCGTTTTTTTTTACTTCTTGGGCCATCATTCTGTCTTTTCTGGTAATATTTCCTATTTTTGTTGTACCATACACTCTCTTTGCAGCTCGTTTCATATTGCTTTTAAAATAGTTTCACTTGTTTTCCAGTTCTTCGATGTCCTCGACTCTTTTCAGTAATTTGTTTAGAGCTTCCTGGAATTTTTCCTTTAAATTATCATGGTTTCATTTATGACTTCTATTTTTTCTGTAATTATTCTTCTTTTTTCCTAAACTGGCTCCTGTTTTCATTACCACAAGCAGAAGATAGTAGTTCCATTTTGACCCCCTCCACATCTTTTACCGATTTTTTATTTTCTTATTTATTTAAAAGTAGCCGAATATAGATCATTCCTTTCTATTTCGTTCTTCACGAGTATATTTCTGCATGCTTTTGTATTAGATTATTAGATTGTTTGCTATACGTAAAACTATTACCCACGTTGCATTTCTGTTTCTTATCTCTTCCCTGTGCATTTTTAAATGCTCTTCTTTGCTTTTGCTATTCTTTCAAGCCCTCTCGTTTAGATCTTCCATTACGATCACATTGTTATCCGTTGCATCTACTTCTTATTCTAAACTGTCAAAAATCATTTTTCGTTTGAAATATACTTGAAATAGAATTTTACACATTGGAATTTCTAGAGTGCTCAAAATTATAAAAATATCAGTAAAAGTAAACTGTGATTAAACAATTATTACAAATTGTTAACTCATGTAAGCTGTAATTTTCACGCGAATGCCACGCTACCACGACCTCTATAATTAACAACAATTTTTATAATTGTGTCTAAGACTAAATCTCTCCATCTGAGTTTTTTGACAATGGGCAATAAAGAGATTACATCGCGCTATCTTAAACTTTGGAAATCCAACTCAGCAACTATTTGAACCTCATGGAACGATTTAATCGTTCGATTTCTATAAAGTGTACCGACGTCACTGGTGCTAAGCACCGGCTGACTATTGAAAAGAAGTTAACAAGTTCTCCAAATATGCGTTCTTAATTCTCGAGTCGGAATTAAAGTACCAATTAGGAAGGAATAAAGGGTTAAAAATAAAGCACTTAGCATGCTGGCTCTAAAGAGATGTTATTGTGGCATCGTCATTTATAAGCACTCGGATAATAATTAATTGTTTGTTTTTCATCACTATCGATTCGTGCCAGTCTTCATTTGATATTCGGATCCACGACCTACGTTTAAATGGGAAACAATTTTATTACTTAAGCTAATTGCAGTTATTTTCCGACAAAACCGAGTTTCAGTCTGAACTGCGTGTTAGGCAGTTATTAGTTTATATGTAAATGATCTTTATATCGAGAAGTTCATCGGTAATTCCATTAAGATTCCTGCAATTTATCTCAGTTTTATTACGCTTGTTATCAGACACACTTCAGCGCAACGAAAAAAGAGAAGTACGAATTCCACCTATACAGTTTCATTTTTATCTCAGCTATTAGATAACTGTTTGCTGTTATTAAATATTGTTATCATCGAGTCCTGACATAAATTTAAATAAAAATATTGTTCAGTCGTAAATAAAATAAACACGAACTCTAACTTTCAAGCCATAATACAAAAATAAGACTTCTTTAACAAAAAACCAACAGTTTGGGGATTGAAAATATATTATTTTTCATTATTGGCGCATTATCAATTTTCTAGAAATTTTTATCTACAAGTTTCTATTACATCAAGAAGTAAAACAAATAATTTCAAATTAATATTGCTTTTAGATGATGTCGTGCGCTACTATGGAACACAGATGGCAAACTGATCTAGAATAATTGTAAATTCTAATTCTTTACCCAGTTAGATATTTACTTTACGCTTTGTACAGTTCACGTTGAAGTAATAAGATGATAGTAGGATAGGACTATGGTAGAAAACGTTATACTGTCCTCAAATGTCTTTAAAACTATTTTAATTCAACATTAATTCAGCCAGTTGTAATCAAGCTGATTAAATAACTGTTCTAAATTAAGTATTATGCATTGGTAAACATATAGATAAATCAAACCCTAAAACTGCTTCACTTAGACCTTATAATGCACCTGTACAAAGCAAGACATACAACAAACATAAAATTATGTAAAACACTAACATAACCAATCCATACTGTTTAAAATTGTTGTATAACCGCAACTGATAAATGTGCTGGCAGTAATTGGTGCAAAAACGATTTTTACCTTCAAAGGTTTTTCAAAATATACCCTGTTATTTATTATTTTGTTATATTGTATAATAACAGGATAGATATTACCAAAAACATTAATGCAAAATTGTAATTGTTTGTTGGATAACCGACACAAATAAATACAATGACTTCGATTGGTTATGAAAACTGTTCTAGGTGAATGGATGGGTGACGGCATACGTTCGTAAATTTTATAAAATTTAGTAGGCTATCAAATAGGAGGCGCAGTTCTTACATTTATAACTGTCTTTGTTCTTTACTAACAATTCAATTCCTTGAGACTTTTACAAGACTGTAGAGTAAAGTTATTGAAAGAATGTACAGGAAATTTAGTTAGCTTCGAATTAGGCTGTGAAAGACGCATTTTTAGCCTCTATTTGTCGCTCGTGTCGCCTGTATGTTATGCCTTCTCTACTTTCCAGATGTTGTGTTACAGGATATTTACGAGATTAAGACACAAAACAAGGCCGCTCGTGGGCGCGCCAGAATTTGTTAATAAAGCAAAGTCAATCAAAACACAAGAAATGTTTATATGACGTTAACCCACAAAACTTAATCCTGCAACATCACATGCTCCAGCTAACTATAGTCGCGAAAGAGACGTGATCTACAGCTATAGGACTGTGAGTGTGTTGTATAGGTCGAAATGACTGTCCAAGGTTCCACGCCATCTATAAATCATGCCACAGGTGAATATGCCAAACTCGGAGGGTGTGCTTCGCAGGTTTTCTCCGTTCATGAACTTACCTTTGATGTACACTTTCTCTGTAATACCTGGTAAACCTGGATTTGATCATTCAAACCCATCCTACAGCCCTTCCAATGGAAAAAAACAGAAAGTACGCAATAAAACATACATGAGATTATATAAACAAGTATATTGTTACTCGTACCAGCTCCTAATAAAATCAGTAATTCATTGCACATTTACAAAATTTAAAAGAGCAATTTCCTAAGTGGCGTTAGTGTATGAGCGGTCTAACTTGAAAAATTAGTATGTTCGACGGCCAGTGCCAGCTAGAAGTTTATTCCATAACCAATCTCTGAAAGGGTTTGCTAGTTTAATTAAACGAATACTGCGGCATGCCAAACCTGGTCGGTTCTTAACCCATTTGATAGTTGTTGTGTAGGCGGATATGAACCCAACGTATATAAATAGATTCATTTCAAAGTAATTCTAACGCACTGTTGTCCATGCAAATATGAAGTATGTCTACCTTTCAACAGGTTAAAAGCACCATAGGGCGCTCCTGACTGTTGATTACTTCTGCTATCACTTGAAAGAAAGACGAGCGGCTTTGGTGAAGATATCCCTTTAGTATTCGGCAGCAATCCACAAAAAAATACGGCACGTTTAGAAAGTATTTATATACAAAGTAAAACAGGGCTTGGTGAAAAACGCTCAGCTAAGAATCACAACACCCCATTACTTCCACATACGAGAGAAGTCAACTTGTTTTTCCAGTTTCGACGGTGATAGATTAACACCCCTAAATATCGACAGCGACTCTCTCAATAACGACCCCCACCATCACATGTGCGCCCCCCGGGCCAACAACACGTCCTTTCTGCAATAACCTTGAGCGTTCTTTGCTCCTCAAACGCAGTCAACCGCCTCTAGGTAAAGGTTGAAGGTAATTTCAATTCCCCTAACTGGGGACGAGCTGCTATAGGGACATTGCTTCCCTCTTCAGCCAAGAACGGAAGGTATAGGATGGGCGAGAGAATGAAGGGGTGGATAACGGAAGAAAGGCCAAGAAAGGTGAAGGACTACTGCTTCAGCATCTGCCACAGAGAAAGTAATCTGTTGACTCAAGAAAACCACCTAAAAACCTTAATCAAAGCAGAAGGACGCGGTAATCAAACCTATGACCTCCCATATGCTAAGGAGACGTGCTAACCACTAAACTACAGAGCTCGGTCAACAACTACCCCTACCGTGATGTTCCTACTTAAGTGGAGAGCAGAATTCAACTCCACCACAAGTGGCCATAAAAAAGAGTTTATAGCGGTTGCTTTACAAATTTGAGATATCATAACAATTATTGGGATGCCATTGTGAATAAACGAATTACTGTTAGTTACTATCCGCTATTTTGATTTGTTTCTTTGGGTGTTTGTTTTTTCTTTCAGCCTGTTTTGTCGTAGCTCACCCGCTCCGTGTGGTTCTACAGAGTCCGATTCGATAAGTTTATGAACCTGGCACCCTCATTGTTCGACTTGTTGCTTGTACTAATTTGTGATTTAATTATATGCTTTTTGCTTCTCACGACCCCTCACCAGCATTTGATTTGAGCTAGTTGTTTGGAATAATAAAAGTTATGACCTTGCTATCCTACAGTTTCGTTAATGTTACGCTTTAAATGTTAGGTGCGCCTTGCGCATAAAGCGTTAGGGTTGATCATATTAGTTGTAATTCTTGTTGGTAATTCTAACATGGTGCTTAGCAAGTTGATACAACAATAATCTTGGATCTTTTTGTCATATTTTTAAACATTAATATTGGAATACCTGATCTGCATTCCTTCGTTTTCTTCAAATGTTTTATAACTTTCTTTACAAGTTCAGTTAATTATTTTTGTTAGAGCTGGTCCTCCATGTTTTAACAGCTCGTTAGGTAAACCGGGGCTTTAACCCGCTATACCTCAGCTCAATGCAATAATTAATAATCTTCCAATCATTAGTCGGTTAGTACGTTTACGTACGTATCCTGTAATAATCGCTGAATGTCCGTTTTAGAAGTAGCGCAATGTAAGGAAAGTGGGTATTTTAATTGATTATTCGTAACCTCAACTGGAAATTCAAGGTAAGAGTTCCCTTATTATAAATTGAGCTAGCTGACAATAAAGAAAGAAACTAATTATTCACGATTTGTAACGGTGAATTCGAACCACGTCATGACTAAATTCTCCTCGTTACATAAATAGGTTATCCTTTCTCCTCATTTGATATTTTTAGGTCTCATGATTGCTTCTGATTTTTTCTTCATCTACTACTACTTCTGGTGTTAATAATTCGTGCATCTCTTCTTTCTTAGTGTACAGAGGTTGTAAGTAATCCGTCCCTTTTTGTTTTTCGATATGCTTCACTTCAACTACTTCTTTCACATCGCTTGCTTGCACTCTGATATGAGCTTGTGTTTAATTGCAAATTCTTTTATAATAGTTGTAAGATTGTTGAGTCTGTTGTGTTTCGTACAAAGAAAGTCTTTTTTCCTAACATTTTATCTTCACCGCTTTCCAAAATCATAGGTTCTCCTTGATTATTGATTATTGATTATTGTATTTTCCCCTTGTCATTTTCTTTCTCCAGGTGCTTCCGTTGCGGCTTCTTTACTATTAGATTTTATTTTTAACCAGCTTTTTTCTGTGTTGTTTTCTAATATTTGATCTCTGATTTATAAATTCGTCTTGCAGTTCTTCAACCTTGATCTTTATTTGTGTTGGCACTTTGACGTTCGATTTGCTTAATTTTTTTTATTACTGATTTCATGGATTTTTGGAGAGTAAAGCTAACTTCCCTCGGTGGTTTTCGACAGCGGCGAACTTCAGAATCTTGAATCCCAGCGCATTTTCTCCCTGCGTGTCAGCAAGTTAAACCGTTCGAATGTGGGCTGTGGGTGTGGTTTTTTATCTGATTTTCCAAGAATTCTCCAAAATACGTAATTGAGCGCTAGAAAGTTTTTCCAGCCTTATGAAGCGGCAGCTCAGTTATTTTTAACATAATGCAATCCGTGCAAATTTAATTATTTCACTGCACATACTCACTGAGCCGCTTTCCACCTTAAGGTAGGCCTTCTTTCCTTTGAGTTAATGATGCTTATTATGCGATTCGTGTTTAGATCTGCTCGAAAACGCCTCGTTACGATAGAAACTTCTGAGTCCGTTTTGCTATTCTTACTGGACGCAGGGATACAGATTTCTCATTGGTCATCTGGACCACTTTCGCTCGTACAGCTGGAATTTGTTTCGTAGAGGCCGAAGACTTTTTGCTCTTGAGCGCATACAATATTCAGTCCCCATTTTCCTGAAATCATGGCCATGGCTGTGCTTGGGTATTAGCTATAGTGTACAGCTTTATTTGTTAATTGTGAATTGTGAGTAAAAATAGGAACGACAATTTTTCTTAGAACCTAAAGCAAGCAGCGAAAAATGTAGTTCTTATTTGATGCGGCATTGTACATGTATATCCTTGTTGAGCTTGTTTTATCGCGAGGTAGTGGTTCAAATCAGAAATTAGCTTTTTATCAACGGCAGCATGCTCTTCAGTTAGAAATTACATTTTTTAACCCTGCTTGCTATTTGAAGCGCGCAATTTACTTTTGAGATAAAACTTAATACATACCTTTATTTTTTCATTTGTTAAATTTGTTTATTTATTGCCTTTACCTAACGTA
>OW679200.1:31667604-31786146 GCA_940337035.1 Agriotes lineatus | reverse complement strand
CTACCATTTTACCACCTTTCCACTCCCCCCCCCCCCCCTCCCGCCTAAACCCGACTCGCAAGATCCTGCAACTTTTTACCACTTACTAAGAGGAGAGGACTGAACAGTTTGCAGCAGGGTACAACTTTTTTTTTATTTTTCGGTTTTGACAATTTTTGAGCTATCTTTACTGTGCTAAAACAAATAATAGCAATAGAGGCATTTATTTGAATGTAAATATCGCAATAACACATGAATTACTTATATTAGCCCTTACGACATGTGACAACAAACAAACCAGACCATTGCCTATCCAATGAAATAATAAATCATAATTGGGAAATTGCTTCCAAATATGCAATCTACAAAATGCTAATTATAGCCTAATTCACACTCCAGAACAACACCTGTGCTATCGGAATTGCATAACAACCAACGCATTGAGCGCGGTACATGAGTTACAATGCACATGCTTATTTCAGAAATTTTATATTATAAATTCTCCCTCATTAGCGTAACTAAGGTTTGAGCCAAATAGGTTGATTAAACTCGTTCAGTTTGATCTTAGTAAGAACTGAGATAATTAAGGCAAATGCTTTTGTCGGAAAAAGAGGGCTGATATGGCATGTACTTACAGTTTAATTTGATGTTAAAATCCAGCGCTCGCAAATGGAGTTATCCTGTTGTGTTGCATCATACCATGAAGACGCTAAGCTAGATTTGGCTGCCAAATTCTGAGACTCCTAAAGCGAAGAAGCCACTGTTAGAAGTCAGCAAACCACAAAAGGTAGCGGCTCATATCGAGAATTCTTAACCCACGCTGAAGCAGAATCAGGGAACTGAATTAGCTGGATTTCTAGTCTTCGTTTGAGCCCAATTAGCCCATGTAAGAGTAAGACCATAACCCACACTAAACGATATTAGCTTCTTCTAGTCCGTAACTGCCTGCTTTTAGCCCGTAGCTGCCAGATTTTGGCCCGTAACTGCCAGATTTTGGCCCGTAACTGCCAGCCTAAATGTTAAAAATTAGTTGCGAAAATAAGCCCGCAAAAGGATTCTTACCGAACGGTGTTCTCGGCCTAATTATATCAGAGGACGCTTGGAAGCGATTTCAATCATCGGCAGCGCAAGGGAACCCAGCCTAAATATTTAAAATCAGCACGCAAAAATACAATGAAATGAGCTACCTTACCTACACAGAATACACCTTACGAAAACAACTAAAACGGCGTCACCTTAGCCTAGCAATTCAAATACGCAAGCCTCGCGAGAGCGTGCTTCTCGAAAAAATCAATACTCTGTCAGCTCTTCAGCTGTTTGAGCGCCAACTCGAATCGAACTGCTAGACCAGTTCCAACATGAAAACCGCAGGTGCTAATCGCGTCACACCGCTTGCTGTGATAATTTTGAATTCTTTTGCTACAGCCATTAGATATAAGGTGGTCCGAAATAAGGTGACAAATGCAATAACGCGCTATAGAAATGAAATTGAAACGAGGCGTTACAACTTTCGACTGTACAGGGTTATTTATTATAAATTACCCACCCCTTATCATCGTTATTATTGCCTATAGAAAAAAAAGTTTTAAATAAAAGTTATGTGGTTATAACTGAATTTTGTTAAAATGCTATCAAAAGTACAGTGGCGTGCATAATTAAGGGGATACAAAAAGTAATATATTTTTTTAAATAGAACACCCTGTATATTATTAAATTTTGGAACGACCTTTTTTTCCTGATTTCAAAAATATACCATATGTTACCCTTACCTTATACCGTTTTTGAGTTATTAAACGTTGAATATCTTAGTTAAACTAGTTACTGTAAATAGGAATTATTAAAGTAAGCTATGAAAATGCAACTATTTTGTTTGATAAGTGACATTTCTTTAATGAAATAATAAAAGTTAGTTATCATTTATTTATATTTAAATTTCCTGAATAAAACTTTGTTATATTTAATAATGTTAACTAGTTTAACTAAGATATTTGACGTTTAATAACTCAAAAACGGTATAAGGTAAGGGTAACATATGGTATATTTTTGAAATCAGGAAAGAAAGATAATTCCAAAAATTTAATAATATACAGGGTGTTCCATTTAAAAAAATATATTACTTTTTTGTATCCCCTTAATTATGCACGCCACTGTACTTTTGATAGCATTTTAACAAAATTCAGTTATAACCACATAACTTTTATTTAAAACTTTTTTTTCTATAGGCAATAATAACGATGATAAGGGGTGGGTAATTTATAATGAATAACCCTGTACTTCTGCCACTTGTATTTTTTTTCTCTTTGTCGTACGCCTGGTTCTACTTCTTGTTCGGTTTTTTCATTTTTCTGTACATTTAATTTATCCGCAAAGTATTCTCTTCATCTTTTTAATATTCCTGATTGTCCTCTTATTAAACTACTTTCCTTGTCTTTGCATAGTGTCGTACTTCCTTGATTTCCCTTCTCTATAGTATGGATACCTTGTGGTAGAAATTTCTGATTTCTTTATTGTTATAGTGTTTGCCTGATTTGTATATTTTCATTGAGTACCATTCTCATTTGTTTTATCTACACAAACATTTTACATTATTTCTTAGTACATATATTGTATTGGTCTTTATTTTTTTTTGCCTTCTTGTAGCATGGCCATTCTCGCTTTTGTTTTACCCTTCGAACGGTTTCTTTTGCCGCTTATTATATATTTTCTCCTCTTCTTTTTCTTCCCTGCTTTGAATTTTCTCTGTCACGTTTTACTCATATTTCTGTTGTGCTTCCTTCTGTGAGTATTCAATTGAAATCTTCTTCTTTTTGTTTATTTATTATTTAAGTTTTATTATTAATACTTGCTTAACTGTTACTCCCTTCAGAACTAACCTATGTTTCACATTTATATCCAATTTTTAATATATTTTCTTTGACTTTATTCATATCCGCTATTATGCCTTCTTCGTCCTCTTATATGAAACCGTATTAATTCCAGTTTAGTAGTTTTTTATGGAATTTCATCCCCTCTGTGATCTTTATTTTCTGGACTTACAGGTCTTCCAGTTCAGGGATCCAAAGATTCTGTTTTCGACAATTAAGTTTTCGTGGTAGCTTGAGTGTTTTACCCTTTTGCTTAACATAACAAACAAACAAACAAACAAACAAACATACAGAGACGGAACACTTAAAAAGTAATTTTGAGTTAAATAATTTTGATTTCATAGAAGTACATAAATTTTTTTTAAATTCCGATACAAATAAATTTTCTAATTTAAAAAAAAAACCCTCAATTTTTTATGGTCACATTAAATACATATTCAAATATTAGCGATGAAATATTTAATGGTTTTCGGGTGTATTATTTTTAAGTTTTAATGACTACGTTTGCCATTTCTGGAATGTTTTGAGCACTGGAATGTAATATAATCTTGACGAATGTATTAAGTGTTGGTTCGCTGTACCAGGTTTTCGAAACCCGTACGACAAATGCACCGTATCGAGGGGGCTCGGTTAGATATGGAATTCAAAAAATAAGGAGAACGGTCGGGGTTGTGGCAGAGGCGCGACGTTTCAGTTAAAGTGAGCTGTTTTGTGTAGTTATTTCTTGGCGTAAGCGATTATATGCAAATCAATAATTAATTATAATATGAATAGTTGCGATAATGCGAGGCAAAACTGCGAGCGCAGCTATGCGTATCCTTAGATAGTAAATTAGATTAGCTAGTATAGAATGTACGCACTATCGTAAACAATTGAATGATGTTTCGTAGTGATGTCAACTTTCGTTACTTTTCGGTACTTGTAACTATTCGTTACTTTTCGTTGTAGTATCCGTTACTTTGTATTGGTTACCGAGTACTCGTTTATTCTAAAGCCATCGCCCGTCGCAACCAGTTCGGATCGAGTACTTGAAAGTTGAGAGCGAGAGTATCCGTTGGTTTCAGATGGAGTGGCGAGTACTCCTCGTACACTGAAGAGCTGCGAAAGCTGACGTAAACAGACAAAACTGGATGCTTACTTCTTTATTTCTGAGAATTGAGCATTGCGCTCAAGGCGTATGCACACGTAACATCAGGAGTTGAATTTTTAGGCATTTAATATATGAAAGAGGTTAAACAGCCTGATTAAGAGGGCTGCTTCTGTTTTCAAAGTAACCTTCTGAAAAAACAGGTGATAGCAACCTACTTGATCACGTTTTTTAACATGCGTTAATAATAGTTTCTTCGGGAATTTCCCTATTTTATTTCACGGCATTAAAAAGTGTTAGTTAATACATTTTTTCGTAAAACTACTATGAAACAAAACATCCCCGAAGCCTCGTTTATATGTTAACACATATTAAACATTTCTTCGGAAATTTATCTATTTCATTTTAGAGCGTTAGTCATAGCAAAGAGCATATAATATGCTCTTTGGTCATAGCTAATACATTTTTTCGGAGAATTATAAATTTAAGTAAACATCCCTGAAGCCTCGTTTATATGCACATTAAGCATTTCTTCGGGAAATTACCTATTTCATTTTAGCGCATTAAAAAAGTCCTAGCTAAGAATAAGAACGCCAAACTCTGTTCGAGTGTGCGTAAAAATATTTTCATGAAACAGCTACATTTTCAGAGAGCGTTCTAATTTTCAACACAATCTCAAAGATAAGCTTCGTATCGTAAGATGGCGATAAAATATAAAGCAAGGTTAAACCAAATACTGTTGGGCGAACCAGTACTTGCTCGCTCAACGACTATAGTAACTGTTTTAAAAATGTAACGAATACTTTTGCAAGTTGATATCCGTTAATTCGGATCTTGCCGGATAACGAGTACTCGTGTAACGAATAGTTACTTTTTTGACGTCAGTAATATTTGGTGGCTTTTTGACAATTACAGCGGCCGGTAGACGCTAGAGGTTCTCACTCGCACTAGTCGATTAGGTGATAATCGAAGGTATGGATCTCGCAAAAGCATGAGGTTTCGCACAGTAATCCGCGGAAGCATGAAGTTCCGCAATGAAAGTCCGCGGAAGCACGTGGTTTCGCTATAGTTTAGCAAGATTTGCGGTAATTACTTTACTGTGAAAGACAAGTAGCCTCCGTGTTATTACCGACTGTGTACGGGTTGTAACAATAGTTAACCTTGTGGATTACTATTGCGCAGTACTAGCGAAAAGTACCGACAGCTAACCCAACCAGTGAAGGCAGCGGTGAGGTACCTAAGGGTTGATGCTGAGAGATGCAAGACCAAGTATTGTAACGTTACTGCCAGAAGTACGGATGAGTCAGGGGGGCAGCCAACCCCGGTGAGTACAATTATTATTATCGACGAGATTTACAGGTCAGTAGGTTTATGTTCTTTTACATTTAACTGCCTGCTTCCGCCACTGGGCCAAGGAAGGCTCAAACCTGTACTGTTTGCACCCCGTCGCGTCGGCGCTTTGTGGCCACCGCTTTAACATAAATGCAAAGTTCTAAATCTGAGTTTTAATATAACAAACAAAAACGCGTCTAACACAAAAGTCCTTTGCAAATATTGTTTGTAGCATTTCTAGTCTTTAAACAAGCAGCTACAATCGGCCCATTTCGATTTATCCCAAATAAATTAATTTAAAGAATGTTGTAGCTGGAAAACTTTACATCCTGTAGAATATGTTGCCCAGCTTTCTAGCATTGCCCATTGCAATTACAAAAAATCTTCCTGTATAATGACATTATCATGCTTTCCGCAAGGCTATATTCGCCGATGATACGAAGACGTTCTTTAAATGTGAGCAAAAACGCTTACACACGCTTCCTGCAAGCTGCACATGTTTGCCTCGTTTCTAATTCGTCTTGTATTGGCACCGACTTTTACTTTTAAAATTGATTATCATGTTTGCCAGCGCACAATCATATAAACAGAATAATACCGTCGGCATATCGCATTAATAATCTTAATGCTGCAGGTGTCTCATTGCGAAAGGCGTACTTAAACGCTTGACAAGAATTCGAAGGTTGCCGCTTGCAAATCAAGCAATATTTGCTCGGCGTGTCAGCATCTCTGGTCGCTTATGGAAATGGGACTACGTTCATAGTTCGATTGGGCAAACATCAAGGTATCGCGTTTGTCCAGCAAATATTGAGCCACTATTGAGCCTCGCCATTCAAACAGGACCTTTGATTCCTCCGGAGACGCCTGCCAGCCTATAATGAAGTAATTGTGAAAGGCATATGCGTGTACAGGATGTCTGATTTTTTAATGTGCTCGTATTCCCAGTATGCACAGCGAAATTTTCTGGCCTTGAACGTGAGATACCTTGCATTCGCTTCGATCTTGGGAAATGCTGCGACTCCAGAAACGTGGGACCGCAGAATCCTTCAATTTCTGGGTAGACGAAGAAGACGAACTGCTGCATCTGCAGAATTGTACTCCCTTCACAGTGATTTCTTTGTAATTAAAGCTAGAAACATCTCTGCATTGTCATTTAAAATTTAAATGCCGTTTCTTAGTGTTGCATACCGGTAATTAACAAAAAATAAGTAGACATAAATGCCAAAAGAAAACTCGCAGGAGTTTCAATGATATGTATATTATATATAACCCGTAAAACTTGATCACAGCATATACACATAAATACGTAACATAAATAGCATGTACAAAGGGTTAACAGATGTAATAAGAAACAGTGTTGAATCCAGGGGGGTGACTGGGGGTGAAATTCCCCCCCGGGCATAACAAAATTCCCCCCCGGAAACATTACCACTTCATATTCATGTTTCTTTAAATCTATAAAATAATGGGCGGATTGCGGTGGAATAGGTAAAAATACCCCCCAGACGTTTCATTTTCCCCCCCGGAGTAATCAGTCTGAATTCAACACTGATAAGAAAGGGAGCAGAAAAGTACAGCGAACCAAATAATATCCAAAACCCACAAACTGAGTAATGAAACAAAAACAATTTAAAAAAAAGGAAAACTTTAATAACAGATCACAAAAGAAATCATCAAATATGATGACGTAAATAAAACAGCATAATTCAACATTATCACAGGAAATGTTTGATCAAAAAACGACAGTATTCAGGAGAAGAGCAGCTGCAAAGAAGGAAATTGTAAAATTAAAGAACAAAAACATCTGTAAGCAGTAGATGATAGTTAACACAAATAGTGAAGAAAATGTATGGACATTTGACGGAATATAACATCCCATTCAAGATTCAAATAAGTAAATAGTAACGCAACCGAATTATTTGCATTCAAATGATATTAATAACCGCATGATTATTTGAATAATCATTCGAATACATTTTGGCTCTCGATTCGTTTCGATTTCGCCGGTTTGCCGGTTACGCGGTTCAGCGTCATCTGCATCGGCATCGTAACTTGCAGATAGAAGAGGAACTCGGTTAATCGTTAATTATAATAATTGTATAAATGATTTTTATTTGATTTCTAAGGAGTTTGTGCAATAATTAATTGTGAATATGAATGAAATATATCTGGATACACCTTTATTGTTTTCGATTGCTGGCGATTTATAATAATATAATAATAATTAATAATATATTGTTGTATTTGTATGAGTTTTACGACTCGCTACTCTGCATTAGCTCGATTACTTCTACATTCTTCCGATCTATAACCAAAACATAATATGTACATTATGTGTTATGTATTGGAAATTAAGAGATATTTATTAAGTGTAGAAAGAAAGAAATATGCGGGACTGCTTGCTAAGCGCAAAAAAACAGTAGTAAAACGTTTATGTTTATCGATCGGCCGGGTTAATGGCGGCAAAAAATTTATTTATGTTCATATCATATGACGACGGTTCGACCACGAGCCTCAGCTGGTATGGAAGCAAGGGAGAAAACTATAGAGCGAGACGCCCAAATGGTGTTTTCAATACAATCAGCCTTGCTTATGCTTATGAGTTATGAATGACGTATTATTTACAGAATTTCGATCACTCGCAGGTCGCTGAGACATGGCACGTAATGCGTATCAGGATAAGGTTATTTTTCATTCGAATACTTGGAACGAAAACCGAGTTACATAGGTTATTTCAATAACCGGGTAACCGGTTATTTTTCATTCGAATAAGCCCATCACTAGCAATAACAAGACAAATAAATGGTGGGATATATCACACAAATAAAAACAATAGCTTTAATAAAAGAATTCAATATTGTGTCAATCTCAGGGCTTATTAAAATGATGTTATAATTCATATTTACAAAATAAATGGGTTTTTGCTCTTTCTATTTCATGCATTTACAATAAAATAAAATAAAGCTCCGGTCTAGCTTGAGAAAAACAGATTAACTCGTATGGCAATTCGTATCTGACGGCTGTAACCTTTAAATTGACTCCAAAACCATAGATGATTGTACGGACAAAATTTAGCGTAAATTGACTTTTAAAAACACCAACAAATGGAAAAATTCACATCAGGTAAATATGCGGTGAAAATAATATGACGTAATTTCCGGCTAACCTGGTTTTTGTTTCAGTGACATAGGGACGCCGAGATCTGCATTTGTTTAACTTCCTAAAAATCTTCTCCAAATTGCAAAATCAAAGGACGCTACCTCGATAAAACCTCTCTGAAACGGATCTTGGAACTGGGGCCTGCTTCTACACCTCGTACAAAGTCTAATCTTGATGAAATCCACAGCTAGTGGGCCTTCTCCAACTGCTTTCCTGTGACATTTACCTTGCAATGGCAGCTTCGTAGGTTGGATCACAAAATCAAACGACGCCACGGCAATTATAAACTTGGTGATGGCTTTCTGTTCTAAATTTCTGAACGTAGGGCTCGATAAAAGATTCCCCAACGCAGTACATACAATTTCATCTGCCCGATGCCTTCAACTATTCGAAAAACTTGCCCTAAAACTGGCTTGGCTGTAAGACGCACCTGGTTAATTTTTGCAGAGCTTCTCCCTCTTCACTGGGGTGTTCTAGCACGAAGAAACTTTCTACCAGTACACTCTGCAGATTGGTGAATATTAAAAACCACTTTTTGGCTCACACAGAAATATTTTTTATTTGAAAATTTACATAAATCTGTGAGAACCTCTTACACATAGCACAATTTTACAATGCTTGTGTTTTCATACTAATAATTGAATGACTCGTCCTAGCCACTACGTTTTACAATTGTTTTATGAAATAAGTTTTGATATAATGTTTTTACTTAGAAACTAAACTGTCTTTTGCTTGGAAATTGTCAATCGTAGCACTATAAAATCTCTTCCTTTTTACTTTAGTTTTTAAATGCACTGTTTCACGAGTTTATAATTAACACTGCACAATTGTCTGTGTCCTATAATAGGTTGCCTTATCTTGCTCTTTGCAATCTTTGCTTCCTTGCACTGCTTTGATGGCTTCATAAATTTTTACACATAACGCTCATATAATTTTCTGTATCATATTAAATTCACATTATTGTATTGACGTTACCAAATCAAATCTGCCAGCTACACAAGCTAAGTTGCGCTTGCCATTCCGAACATCAATTATGAATAAAACGTTAAACGTAACTCTTTTTGATTCTGCTTTATCTAATGCTAACCTTTCTCAATCAAATTATAGTTACTGCTACTCATGACGTGCCTATATTAGTGTAAAATACTGACTTTATCTTGCAATAAACAAAATATAATTCTGTGCTCATTTTGAATTCTTTCATTTTCGTGTTAGTTAGGTAACCAGAATTGCTGTGGGCATTAAACCATTGCAGTATATTGCCAGTGACAATATATGACATTGAGACATGTGGGGTCAAAATTCATACTAAAGTTGAGAGTGAACCAAATAAAAATGAAAGGAAATTTTTAGGAGAAAGCTCGTATTAGCAGACCCAATCAACAATATATGGATAAGAGAAAGAACTACAGTACAGTATTTTGTACAAAAAGTGGCTTTGGTGAAGTGTAATTACGCTGGTTACCTGGCAAACATTGGAAGACAGCAGATGCGTTGTACTAATGATTTGGAAAAGATAGCAGGTTCAAATTAGCTTAGAATAGCTAGTTGTTAAAGAGGGCGAACTATTAGAGAGTCTTCTATTCAAAACATAAATAATACCTAAGAAAGAAAGAAGATGAAAAAGAAGGAAGATATCATAGACTCCTGAACCCAAAATCAGACGATTTAACTGAATTTATCTATGTAGAAGTGTAGTTTCTAATGTCAGTATTCGGCGTCAAAATTCTTTAAAATAACTAAGTTAGGCTTATAGTAATAGATCGCTTGGGATCAGTGAGAATGATATTTATTATATCTTTTAATATGATATTTGTTATTATCAGCAAACCATTAGTGCCTGAAGAATTGGTGTTATGACCAAAGTCAGATCAAATATAATTAGCAACAGTTCAAAAACCGAGATTGCCAAAACCACTTTAAATACTGCTAATAAGATAAATAAATAGATGAACCTCAAAAGCCCCAGTAAAAAGCGCAAAGTATAAGTAATTATATTTTATTGTCCACTTATCGGGGAAGTAGATGAATAAAGTTGAATGTTCACTGCATCTAATTACTTGAAAATCACAAAAATGGCTATTAACTTTTGTGTTTTCTAGCTCACGAAATATATAATATGTAAGCTTAAAATTTAAAAATCCTCTGTAATATGAATAAGGCCAATAAATGTTTCTCTTCATAAAATGTGTCTGTTTTGGACGTTAGGTCGTTTGCGTGTGTAGGTGCTGTACATTATTGGAGAATTTTCTTGGCATTTCGACCGTCAAATATAAAAACCAGGATCTGGTGTGCATAGCTTCGAGAGCCTTTGCGTTCCAAATACCATTGAGTAGATTTGAGCTTTCTTCTAACGATGATTTTTGAGGCTTTCACGGCCATTGTCATTAAGTAACAAACGACTTCCGGGACTGGACCGCGTCATGATTGAGATCGAAGAACTCAACGTTTCGCCCACTTTCGTAAGGGGCTTCATCAGGAGGAAAAAAGCAGAAGAGCACGGTAACTCAACGTGTTAACCACGCCAGAGGCGAAACTCTTTGCAGGGTAGGGACAGAAGAGCACGGTAACTCAACGTGTGAACCACGTCAGAGGCGAAACTCGACTGACTATCGGAAGAAGAAAGACGAGAATTTATAGGCAAAACCTAAGGTTTGGTTCCGATACGTTGACGATACCTTTATTATTTGGCCACATGGTAAAGACACGTTACCCGTCTTCTTAAATCATCTCAATAGTCAACATCCAGACATTAACTTTACCATGGAGATAGAAAGTAACGGTTCCCTTCCTTTCTTAGATGTACAGGTCTCTCGCCAACCCATTGGCAAACTTTGTCATTCTGTATATCGCAAACCCACTCACACTGATCGCTATCTGCATGCCGATTCCCACCATCATCCTACACAAAAACTTTCCGTTATCAATTCGCTTGTACACCGGGCTGTTTCCATATCCCAACCCGATAATATCCACGCTGAATTAAATCACATTCGGAAAGCTCTTAGGAATAACGGTTACCGTGCTAGGAATATACAGTCTGCCATCAATCGCCATCTTCATCCATGGCCACCCAAACCTCCAAAACCCGATCCTCCTGCAGCAATAGTCTTTCTTCCCTATATCCACCAAGTCACCGACCGCATAAGAAAGTTTCTTCGAAAACAAAACATTAAAACGCCCGAGCAAAATCTCACAGGTTCTTCCTTCATCTAAAGATAAATTAAACACTATGTCATCTAAAGGTGTTTATAGAGTCCCTTGCTCATCATCGGCCATCGCCGAACACCAACGCGATACTGGTCATAAGATCCTTTTTGATGAAACTTCCATCATCTGCAAATCTCCATTCTTCTTTAGCAGAAAGATTCGCGAAGCCATTGAGATTTGCAAACACCCTAATAATCTCAATCGGGAGGAAGGCTTTCCCCTTCCTTCTATGTGGAAAGTGCTAATTCCTAAGCCCCGCCCTCCGCCACTGAACCGCGACGGCATTTGCTGAATCGCGACGGCGCTTGCCTATAAATTCTCGTCTTTCTTCTTCCGATAGTCAGTCGAGTTTCGCCTCTGACGTGGTTCACACGTTGAGTTACCGTGCTCTTCTGTCCCTACCCTGCAAAGAGTTTCGCCTCTGGCGTGGTTAACACGTTGAGTTACCGTGCTCTTTTGCTTTTTTCCTCCTGATGAAGCCCCTTACGAAAGTGGGCGAAACGTTGAGTTCTTCGATCTCAATCATGACACGGTCCAATCCCGGAAGTCGTTTGTTTCCTCTAACGATTTACCATCGCACCTCTATGGCTGCCGCCTGCATTCTGCGTTCCGATCTTCTGTGCTTTATACTGCTTGTACTACAATGACTGGCGACTCTCTTTTTTCCATCCACAGGAATAATTTTTTCTAGCCAATAACGGAACGCAGGTCACATGTTCACCTGAAAAAACGAAGCTGATGAGAACCAAACACCTAATTACATGAAGTTAAGTTGGTACGCCCATTTGATTTACGTATTTATGCAATAATTTTAGACCATGTTCGTCTTGTTAGTGGTTTTGTTCATTTAGGCCGTAAGCACAGGTCACGTGGTCATTTTGTTGCATCAAACTTTGTTTCCATACACCAATTATAACGTCTTTATGACGTCAGCAAGCCTGTTTATCAAACATCTATAAAAATAGGAGAGGCTGTAATTTTCGTGCAACGCGATTTTGCGTCTTGACAGTAGACCCTAACTTCACTAATAAAAGCTGATAAAAACAGTTTCATACAGCAAATTTGATTATGTGACCACCCATTTTGACGGATTAAGTCAAACATTCTTATGACGCCACGCAACGTGTTTGGCAAACAAATCTGATGCAACAAAATGACCGTGGGACACGTGCTTTAAAAGTTAAAAATATAAACGTTCAGCTACCAAGTAAGTTCTTTCTTGACCGGCTAGCTTTCTCAAAGCCAAGTGAAAATCCCTTATTCCGTTGAAAGGTTTCTTACAACATATTCACGCTTAAACAGCTGGTCTAGCCTAACAATTTATCTCGAATGCCCTTGTGGTACAGCCCTATCATGACGTGCGGCCGACAAACCATATTACAGAATTACCCCTCCTTCTTTTCGCTGAGCCTTTGGTATACTTCTGTTTCTTGTTGCTGTGTCCTAACTCTGTTTTAAACTGTAACAATAATTCAAAATGTAATGGTATGCAAACTAAGAACGTTTAATGTCAGTACTTAAATCTATACATATTGTTATGGTATAATAATTGTTGTGTATCGGAATATTATAAATAATTTCAAATGGGTTCTTATAATTAATTCTTATCTCATATGGGTCGGGTCTCTACATCCAGGCAAGTATTATTTTGATTTATATGAATTACAAGAAATACATTTTCCATCAAGTCAATTATCGTGTTATTATTTTGCAATTTCAAATTAAATACTTTATATAATGGTGATTTAACTAACATGATAGCTATCGTACAGGATATCATTTAACTAAAAGGAAAATGGCGTTTCAACCTAACAAATAGAACAAAAAACAAGTTCCTAATACTCGACAATTATCTGTGACGTAATTAAAGCTTTGCCTAGGTGATAACAAATGCCGTAAGTAAACGCACGTCACAAAACAAAACGCACTCAAAAGACGCTTTCGCTGGAAGTGCTTATAAAACCGACGCGACGCCACCAAGATTCGCTAAATTTGATCTTTTAGTGTGAAGTTTTCTGGCTTTTGTTGCATTTGGAGCGATATTAGGACCGAACTCGACACCTAGCATGTCCCGCGATGCTTGGCCCTCTCTTTGTCCGTTGGCCAGCCTCTGAACGCCACCACAGAACGATTCTATTAAAACTCACTTAATTGGTAAAAAAGTATTTTTCCACGACCGGGAGTAGAAGTCGGTTTCTATAGCATCAAAATTGTAACAGAAGTGAAACATTTACTCCCTAGAGACAAAATAAGACAAAAATTTCCCTAGGGAGTTTTCATTGTGACTGACACAACAATTATGTCAAATTCGAGGTTATCAGGTTAGGTTTTGCGTCAGTTATGACACAAACTGACGTAAAACCTAACCTGCTAACCTCGAATTTGACATAATTGTAAGCTCTTGTCATAATAACTTACAGTGCCACCAACTTTAAAATTTACCATAGACTACTAATTTTAAAATAATTGTAACTAAAATGTCAATAAATGACGTTTAAGGTAAACGGATTTTTCGTTTTAAATCTTCCTACAACGTGAAAAAAATAGTATATGCAACTCGGAGAGAATGCTATTTTGCTTCAGAGCAATTTTTGACTCGAGGGCTATTTACAAGTTTACAATTATTTATCGGCAAAGCCAAATAACACCCCCAAATTGTTTGTCTTTGATACTTCATTGTTTAACATTGTTTCCAAGCCTCCTCTAATTACACTGTATTTAAATCAAGGCTAACACCATTTTTAATATAGTTTTACAAATTATTATGAAAACCAATAATAGTTTATATATTTACAAAATTAAATTAGCACATTTCTGGAATATTTATAAAATATTATATAAGTGGATTGTTGATGCAGTGTAGCTTTTTACACCACAATATATGTTGTTATAGTTGAATAAATTAAAGCAGTGCTGATTTTAAAGCTTTAGATTATATTCACACAATATATACAAATAGCACTTAAAAGTGGCGCGCTGTTGGATGGTTAACATGATTCTGCTTAAAAACGAAGTTCCAAATTTTGTATGCTACCCGCAAGTCCAGTGGAGGTGCAAAAATAGCCAATGAGAACGTCCGGTAAATTTTTTCATGGAAACTCACGGACAAACTCAATGTCGGCGAAAGTCTCTTAAAGGTTTAAATGCGATGGCCCTTTAGGATGATAACGTTATAAACTTAAGAAATGCATTGAACGTGCTTGTAAATAATTTAGGCGAAACTGCACAAAATCGTGAGAACAGTTTGAATCTAAAGGAAAATGAGAAAACTAATCGAACAAAGATATATATATTTAGTTAACTTAAAACTAGAGTTCAACAATATACATGAAATATTCTTAATTGCTGCAATAACTATAGAGGCTTAAAATATGTTAATAGCAATATTTGTTTCACCCTCATGACAATATCAAACTATAAAAGTTAGTGCAGTATGGAAAGTATCGAAACTGGGAAATAACAAAGCATTTTGAGTACGTAATTGAATTTTTTCAAGCAATGCAAGATGAAAGAAGTATTGTAGTTTTAGAAATATAAAAATTCTATGAACATTGATACAACATTTACATTATTCAAGCACGAAGTTTCTATCTATTGAGAAACTTAAGGAAGTAATGAAGAAATTATGACCAGAATAATGAAATATTGCTTTTTACATTTGTATTGCTTCGAAACACGTCCTTCAGAAAATATCAAACTAAAATGTTAAAATGTACGCCGATAGTGGTGCAAAGAAGGGTCGAGACAAAGAAGTGGTAACATTTAAGTCTCAATATGTTCATATCTAGAAAAAGTAAACTGAAGTTTAATGTAGTGGTTTGCCAACAACGTATTTAGCAATATAGTAAATAACATTATTTTGTAAATGGTCAGACCTATTCCGCTTGAAATTTCCTCCAAGTGCGGCGCATATTTGTTCCTCCCTTCCCTTGAGTTGCCCTTTATTTGACTGCACTTTTTGAAAGTATCTTTCTCTAAATGCCAAGTGACTCGTGAACTCTAGTTAAGTTCGATTTCATTATTAGGGTAAGGACACGAAGTGCGTGAACTTGACGAGCAACTCATAACTGCCTTCTGCATTTAGCCAGAACCCATAATAATATGTAGACCCGGATTTCCACAAGGTAAGTTACATGTTGTGTAAATCAACCGAGTAGTGGCTACCACGTCTGCTTAGCATTCGGGAGGTCGTGGGCTCGATTCCCGTGGCCGTGAGCTCTGATTCAAGTCTTTAGATGTTTTCCTGGGTCACCAGAGTATCTTCTCTGAATCGAATGCCGGGGCAGTACTTCTCCACCTTTCATGGCCTCTCTTCCTTTCTCCACCCCTCCTTTCTCTCGGCCATCCTGATATTCTCGTTCTTGGCTGAAGAGGGACACAAACCACCTATAACAGCCCGCCCCCAATTGAGGGAATTGAAATGACCCTGAACCTTTACCTTTTGTTATGCAAATTCAGATTTCCAGACACACGTTCAGATATCAATATATTTATAGAAAAAATGCCAGTAGAGCCAATGTGGACTCCCATTGTTACCTTGTGGCTGCAAAACTAAAATCTATTTGGTAACTTAGCAAAGACAAAATATAACATTGGAAAAACCATGAAACAACTTGCAAAAGCAAAGGAATAACGGCATTAATAATTTCGGTTTGAAGGTAGCACTTAAGGCAGACGGCTGACGACTAGTTCAGTGAGAAATGTGCCAATGCATCAAACAAGAAAAACAAAGCGTAGATGCCGATGCAGGAAATTATTAAATTATTTGCGATACAACATCTTAGTGGTCTTCTTCTTGTATCGTTTATAGTTTTCTTCCCCAGAAATCTAATTACTGTTTCGCATTTATTGGGGGTTTTTTCACTCTTGCGTTTAGGTCTCCGGTTATCATTACTTCTCTTGTTCCTCCATCTATAATTTGTTGCAACTGTTCGTATAACTCGTTTACTGATGTTTGGACAGTATGTAATGATCAAGTACATCCTTTCGACACCTTCTTGTAAATATTCTTTCATGATTTTCTCATTTATCAACTTTCAGCCTATAATACTAGCTGCTAATCATGTTGTTCTGATATGCTGCGAATCATATACTTGCTATTTTATGGTCATGTTCTCGTACCCCGATATAGAACATTAGCAATCCTTCTTGCAATTCTCCCTAAGCTTTTTTCTTTTACCTTCTCTCGTCCCTTATAATTTTCCTTGTTTCTACTTGGATTATTTTCTCCTTCTAGATTTTGTCATTATTTGTTTAATTTTTTGGTCATTTTAATTAAATGTATTTGTTTCTTGATCATTACTTCCTGTTTCTTTTCCATTTCTACAATATTCGTTGTCTTTCAGTAATTTTTCACTGCCTGCACTTTGAATTTATTTTCAAATTTAACTCCTTTGCTCACAATATTGTGCCTTTTCTTCTTTCTCAACATCTCTAGGTTGCTATCGATTTTATGCAGTCTTACTATTACGAGGTACACTGCTAAAGTTCGCGGCATCTAGTACTCCTTGCATTGCCAGCGTTCCGCAATTGTCATATTCGTAAAATTTGACGTTTTTAATCTGTAATTCAGTCGACAGTTCGATTTCAAACCGAGCAGTTTCGTTTCAACGGAATTTAACAGAATAATAATTGTGTGAAAAATGGAAATTTCGAATCGTGATTTTCGAGTGATGATCTTTTATGATTTTCGATACGGTTTAACACCGCAGCAATGTGTGGAAAAACTTAGTTCGTTATTTGGGGATGAAGCACCATCCAAAACTACGGTTTACAAATGGTTCGCAGAATTCAAGCGTGGAAGACCAACGTTTGATGACGATCTTCCCGAAGGTTGTCCATGCACCTCTGTTGTCGCGAAAAATATCGATGCTGTGCGTGAAATGATTTTATCAGATCGGCATGCGACATATAGTGAGATAGAGACATCCTAGGCATTGCGGCGAAACAAATACATACGATTTTGCACGATCATTTGCATGTCCGGAGCTTTGTAGTCTTTGGATCCGTCACAATTTGAAAGAAGAACAAAAATAGGCACGTGTGAAGTGGTGCAATGAAATTCTAAAAAAATTCGAAGGTAGTCGTTCAAATTGTGTATAGAACATAGTAACAGGTAACGAATCTTGGATATATTCATATGAGCCTGAAACTAAACAGCAATCGACTGTATGTGTGTTTCAAAATGAACCTAAACCAACAAAAGTGGTGCGTTCAAGAAGCGTTTCGAAAAGAATGATTGCTATTTTTTTCGGAAAAACTGGTCATGTTGCAACTGTCGCAGGACAGGTAATGCTAATTGGTATACTCAATTTGTTTGCCGGAAGTTATCGCTGAAATCAGAAGAAACAACGTAAACTGGCGAATCATTGTTCATCATGACAATGCAAGCGCTCACACAGTACGACGAACTGACAAGTTTTTGACCAGTAACAACATCCAATTAATGACTCATTGCCCATATTCGCCTGATTTAGCGCCCAATGACTTCTTCTTATTCGGATACATCAAAAATAAAATGCGCGGCGAGCGTTTTTCATCGCCTGGAGAGGCTGTTGAAGCATTTAAATCACTTGTTTTGGAGCTACATCGCTCAGAGTGGAAAAAGTGTTTTGCAGATTGGTTTCATCGGATGCAAAGTGTATAGATTTTAAAGGGGAATATTTTAAGAAGCAATAAAGCGATTTACATAACGTAATTTGTGTTTTGTTTACATTTTCCGCAAACTTTAGCTGTGACCCTCGTATTGCTGTTTCTCTCCAGCTCATTCCTCTCCTATTTTAACTATTTCGTCACTCAGTTTCCTGTTTTTGTCTGTATTTTTCCTAAATTCAACCAACATCATCTTCTCAATTCCTTTATTTCTTCTAGTTCTGCTATCTCTTCTTTTTTGTCCTTTGCATTTTTACAATTGGCTGAAGAACTACTTGTCCTGTTCGTCTATACTTAATTTTATCGATTATACATTTGGTACCTTTAATCCTTCCCATAATTTGCACAACTCATATACCTTAGGTACTTCAAACGGTTTTGATATTTTCATGTTAGTTATGCTTCAGCATCTTCCTCTTCCACACTTCTTAAATCTTAAATGTGTTGCGTTACTAGCATGATTTAACCTTAATTAGAACAGAAAATGGTAAAATTGAAACCAATTGGTTCAGAAAAGAAATTAAAACAGATATATATTGATATTATAATCACAAACTTCATTAAAACATAAAATTAATGTAATAAATAGTTTAACTGATTGTGCAATTTACTTTCATCCAATATTTCACAAAGAAAACATTTTTAAAATTAAAGAAATTTTATTAAAACATAATTACCCCATTAACTTTATAAACACAAACATTAAAAAAAGGATAAGTAAAATTAAATATAAACACACCTTAAATAATAATTCATCTGTAGATTTATACCCTTAGGTCAAGAATTTAATAATTATCAATATACTCAAAATCAAATTACATTTCTATTCCTTACATACCTAAATTATCACAAAATTTGTATAACATTTTAAAAAACTATAACTGCAATGTAGCTTTTAAAAATCATAATACTATAGGAAATCATTTAAAAGATAAAACTCATATTCTCTCCGAAAATTTAACTCCCAACAAGGCTAATACTGCGTTGTCCGATCATACATACTAAAATTATCACAATTTTGATTTCAGCTCACCTAAAGTCTTGCAAAGAGAAAATAACTTACATAAACGTTTAGTTTATGAAATGATTGAAATTAAAAACAAATCAAAATCTATTAATTACAAAACTGACATCGAAAATTGCATTCTATTTACTATAACATTCTCTAATACAGCATTTACAATCTTTAAAACTTTTTTATTTTTACTCTTTCATATCAAATTTAAATACTCACTTGAGTTTTCGTTTTTGAAATATCTTCTAGCTATTAAACTTTTTAACTTAGGGGAACTTTCCCAGTTGGCTGCCCTCATATTCTAAATGTGATAAATGTCATTGCTGCATTGACAAATTAATTTGTGAAGAATTATTTGAATCCATGTTCATCTTAATGTTTTATTTAAAAACCATGAAGGGGAGTGTTAATTCCTCCCATATTTTTATTACTTACAATGAATTTGTAAGAGATTTTCAGTTTGCATTGTTTCTATATTATTCTAACCTCATTCCCTCATTTCCAGATATTGATATAACGAAACGTTACGTTACTTTTAATTATGCTGATTATAATCAGTAACTGAAGAATTTGGCTGTTTTATTTCAACCTCCGTTTCCAAATGTTAACATAACCTACAGACAGCTGTTTTTGTATTATTTGAAAATTATCTACAGTTAATCGGCCCATCGCTTTTTCTGTCCTTCGGCCTTTCATCTACCTCTGGATTTGTATTTGTAATATTTCTTGGAAAGCTGTTCTATATGCATTCTTAACAATCTCTCCATGTGTTTCTTATTCTTCATTTTTACTTCCTTTTACAATAAAGGAAGTATTGGATTCACCCCAAACATTCGAAATTGAGTTTTCAACAGATCTTCACGTTTTAGAGTCCCCTGAACCCAAAGAACATATTCTTTTCATTGCTCTGTCTGTCTGTGTGTGTGTGTGTCTGTGAACAAAATATCTCAAAAATTAAAAGAGGTATGGTGTTGAAACTTCATATATAAGTTTTGTGTACTATGCAGATGCGACAGCAAGCTTTTGAAGAAAATCGCATAACCGAAAGTAGGTGTTACTCTTGTGATTTTTAGTTTTTTCGATTTTTTCATTTATTACATTTTGAATGTGTATTGATGTGAGATAAGTGATTTTCCAGTTGAATACTTCTAAAATGGGTTTCTTTTGGCTTTTTGTCTATTTTTTTTATTAACTCTTATTTTAAATAGAACACCGGGTATATTATTACATTTTTGAATTCAGCTTAAAATTCTAGAGAAAATTTGTCTATTTAACAGAATTTGCAGAATTTGTAATTTTTGACAAATGCTTAAAATTAAAAATCAATTTTTTGGCTAATTATAAGATCACTGTAAAAGAAAGTTGTGTGCTTGTATCACACCAGATTTTTTATTGATATATGTATGTATATCTAGATCTGTTCCTATGTCTGAATTTGTTTTCTGTGTCTTCTTGTATAACCTCCTGCTGGACGTAGAAGGTTTCTATTCTTCGTTCCGTATTGTTGTGGTCCAGCATTCATTTTCGATATTCCTCATAGATGTAATGGTTTAGTAAATGCTAAAATCAATAATTATTTCCTAACTTGAACGAATCATCAGTCATTACTTAAATGAGGCAGCCTATGATTTAGTTGAAAGACCGTCAACACAAATTTTTATAAAACCAATGGCTCGCAAATGTCCAAAAAAGGCATTAGCGCATCTTTATCTAACCTAGATCGCAAAGCGAGTCGGACTGTCGGATTTTAAATAAGTACCACGACCCGAAAAAATTAATTGCGGCAGAAAAAGTGTCTTAATACGAGAGCTATAAAGAGTGCCAGCTAAATGCATAATTTTGCCGGTGAGTGGGTCGGTGCGCGTATGGATGATGAATGTAAAACGTACACTCGCTGCCGGAACTGGCCATCGATTTACTCGCAAGAAAGTGGCGAACGGTTCAAAACCGGAACTGGAAGCGGAAACCAGGAAGGAGTATATGACAGCCCTTTTATTAACTTTTTAATTTCTTGAGGCAGAATAAGGAACCGCCGGCAATAAAGTATGAAGAATCCATTTACTAACTACAGTTCGAAAGTCTTCGGTGACTGCTTGTTAAGATTCCTTTTAAATAAATGTTATTATATTTTTGTAGTAATCATTCATTGTGTAGATATTAATCATTAAAAAATATCCTGAAATGTTTATACAGATTAAGGAATACAACGAAAGTTAAACTTAATTACATAATTAAAATTACATTTTATCTCGATCTTTTTCTTCGGTTGGAGTTTTTAATCTAATATCGAGTATCCTGTATTGTTAAATGCTATATTTCATTTCTTTTATATTACAAATTCCTAGTCAAAAAGCAGACGCTGTATTTTCCAAAAACAACAAAAATCGTTGCCGGTACGTCAAAAGACGTTTTCTACCACCCTTGGACAAAAGACGTTCACAATCCGAACTAGCTCAAAACTCTAGGCGATTTGTTGTTACTGGTAAAACTCGAGCGATAGTTCTTAAGGTTACTAATTAAATAAAAATTAAACAAGCTAGAAAAAGGGCGCCAGTCCTCAACCAGGGCAACAACAAAACCAGTCTGACAGTTTAAATAAAACTCACTTATCGTGTATGGCCTCTAGCATACACTAACCTATAGTACTCTATAAAACGAACAGATATCTGTAGCTCAAATAAAATATAATAGTAGAAGGTGCACAATAACGATGCTTTAATTGTTAAGCTGTGTAGATGCAGTTGCATAAACACAATAAAATAAATGGATGCATTAATATTAAATCAGGCTAATCAATTCGAAACAACCAGGGGTTGCATGTTACAATCAATTTAAAATGAGCACATACGTCAAACTTACAGAAGCTACGTTAGGCAAAAAAATTAAACAATGATAAATAGAGAATAAAAGTTATTAAATATTGGCCCAAAAGTAAATTGCGCGTTTAGTAGTACTTATAAAGAGTTCGTAATACAGTTAATAGAACTGTATCCTATCTTTAGGTTATTTGCAGATTTAAGATTTGTGTGTAATTAGCACAAAAATGCTTGTGTAATGTAAAAAAATGTGTGTAATACCGTAAAAAACCCTTCAGCAGCACCAGTTAACTTCACGTAAGACTAAAACCTAGTCCTCTGTTTAGCCGCGTTAGTAGTATTCTACCCACAACAATTAAATACAAAGTGTTGCAAAATAGAGCGAATGTCCAAATGTAGCCATGGATATTGGACATCCAGTTTTCCCGAGCACTTATGGCGTCACTTTAACAGATACGTCGCAAGAAAAGAAAGGTATCCAGGAACATGACATGGCTTTGCATACCTATAGAAAATGATCAGTTGCATGAAGCGTTGCTCTAATGCAACGCACATGAAGTTCTCAATTCTCCGTGCATTCCGCTTGCATAAAATGGTATTATTGTGTTAATGCGAGTGAGCAAACCACTCGGAGTACGAGAGTGCTAGAAATCTTATCACGTCCGGTAAACGTCACCACTTACCCTAGAATTCTCGAGAACAGACTAATAGCCACGGCTGAATACGCTCAGGGATATGGGCGTGGTTCTACGAACGGGACCCCGTAGGGACAAGCCTGACGACATATACAGGGTGTTGCAAAATAATAGGGCACCACGAGTTTTGCAATTAAGCCCACGTTACATAACACTTACAGGGGGTTTTATGGCCCCCACTTCGTTCCCACGTCGCATATCAAAGAAGATATCATCAGGTATATTCTTCGGTGCACCTTCGATGATGTGCCTGTAATAATCCTGCAAATACGGATGCTTACCGCATCTAGTACGCAGTAACCGAACGTTAACTGCATCAATGGGTCCAACCCATGTCAATGTAATCCGCAATTACGGTGGCCGTATGGAACCGTAAGAGTCACAGGTACAAGGAATCTTTGGGAGACGGGCTTCCCAAGCCACCCAGACGCGCTATCTGGGGATCACTGCTTATTAGGTCAAGGATCGTGGGCCACCTCGCCGAATGGCCACTGATCCAGGCACGAGGGCACCCTCTACGGCTAGTTGACCCGCGACCAACGATAACAATAAACAGCGACCCAATTAATAAAGCTCGATTATTGCTGCTTCTCCCGCTCCCGAATTTAAAAACAGCCCTCGGCCTTTACATTAGTTTGGGCTCTTTTCGATTAAATTTAGAACGCATTATATTTGCAGACATAAAAATGAAAGAGTGCAAAAGTAACACTACAACAGTAGCATTCAGCCCTCTTTAAGACCGTTGGAATTTACTCAATCTCCACTGCAAGAACTTAGGCTACCGTCAGCAACAAGGGAACTGAGGAGTGTAAGAAAGTAAACTCTATAAAATCTGGCGCCCGATATCTTTAAACACTTGTGGACACGGAACAAAACAGCCGCGTTACCATATCTCTTCGATAAGAATGATTTCATAACACTACCTTAGCATTAAAAATCTCATTACGGTTCTTGTGCCATCTGTAACTAACTCTTCTCTAATCATAGCAACAGCATAGCGATGTAAACGTTCATTATTTCCTGCAAAGTAAAAAAACATCTTGTTGTTTCTTTTGAGTTTTCCGCACCTATATCATTAGACCTCACTATTTCAAGTAAATTCAATATTAATCTCTAATGTCTGATTTCACTGGTTGGTACAAACTTGTTACATTCTACACGGTAAATTAATCAGCTGCACTTGTCTTCTTTCTTACAGCATTTTTCAAAACTGTCCCACAAATCCGATTGGAGGACTTGAAACTCCAGATGCCTTCTAGTATCTATAGTATAATCAAAAATTGTTTTCATCTAGTATGGCTATGGAATAGTTCCTAATTTATTAATGTAACTATGTTTATATTTAGATGTTAGACTTAACATTTGATTTTTAAGCGATTTATAGTTGTATTCATAAATTAGGAAGTATTCCATATCTGTACTACTAGATGAAAATAATTTTTGATCATACTATTCAGGGTGTTTCATAACGTACGGAGGAGACTGAAAGGGTAGCTAGAGGGAATCAAAATAACGTTATTTTTGTAATATACTTGGCCAAAACCCAATAACATAAAAATAACATCAGTTTAAAGTTGTAAATTAATGCCCACTTATTAAATACCGCTGGTATTAATGAGAAAACATTTGGAAGAATTTCATTGCGCTTTCGTTTCAGTAGAAACATGTTTCTTACAACCGCTGTTAAGGTAGTTTAATTTTAGATTATACAGAAATCGCACAGTAAAAATAAGATATTTTTTTAAATAAAGAAAACGTTATTTTATAAATTACAATTTTATTATTAAATAAGCTACAAACAATTTACCATAACAAAAACACTCATATTAAGTGTTCGAAATGCTGACCCTGCATTTCAATTCACATTTGCACTCGACGAATGCAGTTTTCCGTATCAACTTCGATGGCATATACCATATACCAATTCTTTCATAAAACCCTATAAGAAAAAGTTCACTGGATTGAGATCTGGTCTGCGTGGGGGCAATAAAATTAATCCCCCCGACCGATCCATCTTTGAGGAATGATGGTATCGAGCTAATCTCGTTTAGCATGACTAATATGCGAATTGCATAAACCATATGGTACGGCGCACATCCAAAGGAACATCTTCGAGGAGCTCTGGCAGAAATTCTTGTAAAAACTGCAAATAAGAATTCCCATTAAGACATGCTAATAATTCGCAAGACCCTATTAAGGTGTTGTTCAAAATACCAGTCCACAGATTCAAACTAAAACGCTGCTGAAAGCTACTCTGGCGAATCGCGTGTGAATTTTAATCAGCCCATATGTGAGAATTGTGGAAGTTGGGAACACCATTCCTAGTAAAACAGCATTGTACTGGAAATTCTGCTTTCATATTAGTGCGATTTAGCAGCCATTCCATAACTGCTGCCGCAGCGGATAATCCGTCGGAGTCGGTTCTTGCACCTTTTGCAGATGATAGGGGTACATACCATTGCTGCACAATGTGCGCCAAAGGACGGAGAAACTCCAACTTGGTGGGAAATTTGGCGTGTACTTGTAGTTGGATCAGCATTAACCATTTCTAAAAGTGTTTTCTTCACATTCACCCCATGTTGATTTGGTCTGCCATTACCTTCTACAATTATTTTTCTTAGGTTGTAAATTTTCAGTCTCTCTTCCGCATTAGACTACTCGAAGAAAAGTATTTTCGGAAGACGTTTGACGTTTAACTCAACATTGTTAACTCTCAAATATCCCCTGCTTGAACTGAAAACGTGAATGACTACCTCAGTTTGTAAAAAATGATCGTTAATTTATTCAAATTTAACTTGCTGTAACTTTCTTGGTATTGGGTTTAGATTAGAAGTTTATTTAAAAAAAAACTCTATTTTGGCCCCCTCTATCTAAGATTTCAGTCTCTTCCATACTATTTGAATTAAAGAGCTTTCTCTTGGGCATCGAGATGAGGGCAATGCGGCGTTTAGATGCTTATTATTGGTTCTTGGGTCTTTTATATAAGTTTTTACAAGAAATATTTGTAGTGATTTTGTTTTCTTTCTAAAAAAGAAGTATTTGGAATTCTACTAGGCATTAATGCTGACGAAGACATGACCCTATGCAGTAAATTCAAACAATACAAATGTAAGGTGCTGATTATTTATTACTGTGATTTTGTGCTAGAACTGATTTTAACAAATAAACAGATATATTTGTGCTGCACATTATTTGAATTTTTATGGTTATATTAAATTATAAAAAATGCTAAAGCCACCCTATTATCTTTAAAATGACATTTGTTGTGTCAAGCACAAATAAAAACAGTTCCACTCTACAATTCCAACGACGATCCAACAAAGCCGCCACGGAATTAATTTTCATTACGCGTTTAAATTTCTGTCGAAATATAAATCACGTCTCAATAGCTAATTTTAAGAGGCACGTAAATCAAAACTAAATTCCGTCGTAAAATTTTAATACTGACCATCACAAACGGAGCTTTGATTCCTATTGAATTCCCATTTTTATTTAGTATTTAATCTTTACAGCCGCGTTCCTTCTAGGCCATGGCAACCACGATGTACTTTCCAGTTAATCTCGGGGCGTCCCTTAGGGTCACTTTAATATCCCATTGTACAAACTGGCGCAACGGTAGAAAGTAATCGGCATTTATTTACGGGCTTTGTTTACATATTACTGGAGTCAACATTATTACAATGATAACATTATTACCTAGATTGCTACTCTTCGTTTAATATGAATGTGTTTCCACACAAATTTGGTACTGGGGAAAAGCCAAACTCAATTACACAAGTAGGGAAAAGACTTGTATACGAGGAGCGTTCAAATATGAATTATAATTTGAATTGCGCGCAAAAAGACAAAAACATGCACAGAAGTTGTGTACATTAATTAATGCTGTGGAACAAGTCTTAACTTCATTCAGTCGTTAAGTCGTCACAATTCATTTTCGTTCAATTAGCCAGCATGAGTGAGGTGGGAGTGCATTCAAGCGTCGAACAACGCATTATTAGTAAATTTCTTACCATAGAAGGTCTCAAACCATCAGAAGTTTGTGTAAGAGTCAAGAGACATAAGCGTTTATAAAAAGAGTAAAGCGTTTAAAGATGGCCGCAAACGTGTTGAGAATAAACCGCATTCTCGGCGTCCAAAAACATCGACAACAGAAGAGCATGCTGACAGGCTAACATGCACTTATTTGAAACTATCGTCGAATTACAGTGAAGAGTATTCCTTCTGCATTAAATATCAGTAAGGGTAGCTTGGGAAACAAACGCTAGTTCTCTATTTGCTTCTTACAGGATAATGCTCCGCCCCATTTCCCTATTCACACCTTGGCCACGATTCAAAAATTTCAATGGACCATGCTGCCCCATTTATCATACATTTCGGACCTTGCTGCATCAGATTTTTATTTGTATGGACCCTTAAGAGTTTCTAGAAGAAAAATACATCTTTATAATGTAGAAGTTATCGAAATTGTTCGGATATGGATGTGTCAGCAGCCAAAAGATTTTTTTTCTAGTGGAATACAGAAACTCCCGGAAAGATGGCACGAGTTTATTCAAAGGGAGGAGGACTGAGTAGACAAATGACATGACATACATTAGAATCCTTCTGTTTGTTTTTGAATAAATATTAAATTATAATTCATATTTGAACGCTCCTCGTACGTTAACACTAGGGTGCCTTGATGTCAATTTAACGTATCTGTCTTTTAATAGGGTACGGGCACAAATAGCTTCCTCTATTTTTCAATCGCATATTAAATTAATTATTGTCACATTGACATTACTTTTCAATTGACATATCCATAAACGTTCCAGAAAAAATGTAGGTGTTTTATTGTAATTATATTAATGTGTAACGATCTTGGGGCCGGGCCGTTGGAGACATATGACTCAGCATCTCGATCATTCGAAAATGATAGGCGGGAGCAGTGTCACGACCTTGAGCCGGTTCACGTGTGGTCGGATGAGTCACACCCTTCGAGAAACGACCTTGGTGACCCATGAGCGCGAACACGTCAGCGTTGCGGGAAGGATCGAGCAAGGTCTCGACGTTTCCCGGATGACTCACCCGGCGCATATATAAATACGCGAAAAAGAAATAAGAGAGACAGTCGAAGTCCGAGTGCCGACTCCAGCTTTGAAGTACACGGAAGCTGCCATATAAATAAACCCGTGTGTACATAAAATCTAGCCATATAAATAACGCGTTGTAAATAAATCTAGCCAGATAAATCATTAATGTTTAAGTCGCGTGAAAATAAATGAAGTGTATTTGTTGTTAGAAATAGTTCCTAATTAGTTTATAAATAAATTTGTGTTCCGCCTTAATAGTCTTGTGTTTTGTAAATAGTAAAGATAAATTGCTGTAAATAAATGCTTAGAACAAGAAGCGGCGAACAGTGACGCCTATAATTGGCCTAACGGCTGTTGGCGGAGTACGGAATAAAATAAAATAAAATAAAATAAAATAAAAAATAATTAATAGAAACAAGAACGTAAAACTAACAAATGTAAAATATTTGCTATGCCCTGCATTTTAGAATTTGCATAATACAAAACTGCTGGTTATTAGTGTGTACAAATAAATTCGGTAAAATTCTCATAATATTGATTTAATTTATAATGAAGTTAACACTATAACGCATACATTTTTTTGCAGAACTTCATTGTGATGTAATGAACGTCAAATAAATTGTCACTTGTATGAAGAATCTACAGCTTACGATATTAGAACAGAACAACATGAAAATGTTTGTCCTGTTCCTGTCAAAAGCTACAATGTTTAAAGCTCAGACATACGCCATCGTAAAAATTTATCGGGCATTTAATTTTATTAAGTGGATAAAGCGCACCAACGCAACCTAAACACGAAGACAATATAACGTTTTATCCAACAAATCAATAAATATCTAAAAAAATATAAGTTTTGTATTGACAGCCTTGAAAAATCATAGTGGCAATTTGGAAAGTACCGAGAGATCAAATTAATTTATAATTAGAGTCGCCTGTTATTCATGTTATAAGTTTGTAAGTACTGAAGTGTATTGTCAGTCTATGTCAAATTCGAGGTGCGTAGGTTAGGTTTTGTTATTTACATAGACTGACGCAAAACTTAACCTGCAAATCTCGAATTTGACATAGCTTGACAGTGCTACCAACAATGCAGTATTGAGTGATCTGATTTTTGCCTCACTAGTGGATGAATGGCCACTTTAGAGGTCTAAAATCGATCTAGTAATAGCCTTATAACTAGGAGGTGTTGAATAAATAGAATTTACTAATTCTTCGTACTTTAGAACGTTCTGTACATATCGAGTGATTAAAAGCTTTAGCTGTATGCACTTCTACTGAAATCCGTTAGATAAATTGTTACTATAATTGGGCAGTGTAACTGATAAATTACTATTAAAATTCTTCCGCCCACAATTGGTGCACGGCTTAGCTCTCAGTTTAATAGCGCAGAGCGACGTACAAAAACTACAGAAAGTGAAGCAAATAAGTAAAAGTAGCGTGAACAGGCGGCAAAAAGTAATTGGCATTTTAATTCGATTGACATAATTGGTAATTGCAACGTAGTTCCTGTGCTCGGAGTTTCCCTGCTTTCAGCAAAGATATGAAAAACTGCTGACACCGTTCATTAATTAAGTTTTTGTCCTCTTGGAGCCTTGGTCATTAAAAATCCTAGCGCTTGAGGAGTTCCAAACAAAATCGTCGTAAATCACTCCTGGTACTTAAGTAAAAATAGGTTAAGTGTGGCTTAGGTGGTTATAAAGTCCGAGGAAATAAATCATAGAAAGTTACGTCTGTTCAGAGCCCACTTCATAATACGCACGTAATTAAAGAGCCGATTCCATTAAACTGGTAACGCGGTAACCCTTTCCGCCTCCTCCGAGGATAAATGGAATCGTAAAATTCAATATGAAAATCTCCGTCACTCGACAAAGAAGCCAATCAGGACGGAGCCCCGATACAATCAAAACAGACGCAATGCGCAACTTCCAGCCGGCCATAAAACCCATCAAAAAAATAACTCCCTGTGTTAAATAACCCTAAAGACCCGCTGTGTGCCTTATTTATCAAGGCGCATTAAGCCTCTTTAGTTGTCTACAAGGCCTCTCGCAACGAAACTAAAAAGAAGCGGGAATAAAAACGCCGTTCATCATCTTATAAATATTTGGCCCTCTTTACACCTGCCTGGCTACCTAAGGATGAGATGCGTGACGTTGCACAAATTCCGGGTGCAACAGAAAGTTTTAACGTCTTCTATGTGCATCGAGGAGGTAAAAGAAACTTGACGCTAAGTTTCAATTGACTAGGTAACAATAAGATCCAAATTTTGCAAAATATTTTTGTTTTGGCAGTTCTTAGTGTTAAACGCGTTTTTGTGTTGTTGCGATACGTCTAACGTTGGGGTTTTCAGCTCGATCCTGCTTACGCGGTCACACTTATTAAAGTTCTACTTGAGAAATTAAAGTGTGTTATATTACAATTCACCGAGGGGGGGGGGGGGCTGGCCCCTCCGTGCTTCGGACGGCAGCGACGTTATAATACTTGGCCTTGCATCAGTTAGCATCAACCCTTCGGCACCTTTACTGGTTGGGTCAGCTGTCAGTACTTTTCGCTAGTACTGCCCAATAGTAATCCACTAGATTCACTATTGTTATAACCCGTACAGAGTCGGTAAAAAACCGGAGGCTCTTTTACAGTTAAGTAATTACCGCTATAGCGGAACCACATGCTTCCGCGGGCTTACATATCACTGCGGAACTTATCATGCCTCCGCGGAGCACTGTACGAATCCTCATACTTTTGCGGGATCCATACCTTTTATTATTACATAATCGACCTCTGACGTCTACCGGATGCTGTAATTGCCAAAAAGTTACCAATTTTACGAATCACGTTTAGCCCTTATCACAGCACCGAACCTTGTATTTGAATTCCATTTCTAACCTAGCCCCCTGGATATGGTGTATTGGTTGCACTTGTCGTCCGAATCGCCGAAACAAGGGACCTCGAGCTAACGCTTGTAATAGCAGCAATAGACTTGTTATATATAATAATAATAATAATAATAATATTAATAATAATAATAGCATTTATTCCCCCTTTACAATACTATACAATGTACCGAAAAACAATTTAGTTACTCACACATGTATATGTATATATATTTTTTTCAATTTAAATAAATTCACTGTAGCGAAAAGCTACTTCCCTGGGAAACCTTCTACAAAGTTGAAGAAACTTGTGTGTAGAAGGTGTATTTAATTTGTTTTTCCTTTTAAATTTTAAGATAAATATTAACAAAAAGTTTGTTTATGTTTTAAAGTTAGCATTACATTTTTTTTTCTTTGTTTTTGTAGTGGAAGCAATTGTAGGTACCCTACTATATTCCCAAAAATATTACTATTTAATTTTTACATATTTCTTGCCAACAATGTTTCTGCAAAATCTTCTTGATTTCGAATAAAACAAGCAGATCTTTTTTTGAATAAACCAGGAAGTGAGTTGTATAATTTTGGTCCCAAATAGATAAAACTTCGCTGTGTAGCTGTTTTCCTACAGAAAGGTACTATAAGTATTGAATATTCTGGTTTTCTAACTAAATAATTAGTTTCTACCGGTAAATAGTTTTTACATGTTTTAATCAAATTACATACTTTATAGCAATACATTTCTTGTAAATTCATTAATCTTAATTTTCTAAATAATGGCTTTGACGGTGTAATTCTACTACATTTTGAAATCATCCTAACAAAATATTTTTGGACCGTTATTAATGACTTAATTGTGGATGTGTATATGTATACCACCCCAAGCACATATTCCATATGAAAACAGAGAGTCTGCAATTGCAAAATACACAGATCTCAAAGTTGATGACGAAAGGCACTTTGATAAGTGATAAAATTTTGCTGAAGCGTAATTTAATCTTTTATATAAAGCGTTTACGTGCGGTTTCCAGGACATCTGGTTATCAAAAATGATACCCAAATATTTTATGTTGTTATTTGGTTGCAAAACAGTACAGTCACAATTTTTAGGACAATCTTTCAAGTGATATTTGATAGGATTCGTAAATTCAAAATCATTACGTAAGCTAAAATTGACATATTTGGTTTTTTCTGTATTCATAGCCATTTTATTTACACTGAACTAGCGCCACTTGAGGTGCCAAATTTGTAATATATCACTCTTTAACGGCGTTATTACAATTAATATCAAATTAAATATACCCTTTTACTAACTATGTATATATAATAATTATTTGACTTTGTGAATCAAATACACGATTCAGGTACTTCACAAAATTAAATTCGTACTTTCAGTTTGTTAGTTGCACATCGAAGTTTGATATGACATTGCAAAAATAAATAGATATTGTCAAAATTAGTTTAATCAAATGTTAAATATCCAAACTTGATTTAAATAGAGTTTCTAAAAAATAACCTAATCCCAAAAATGTAAATTTCAAATTATAATTATCGAAAAACGTCGAGTACTCGAATCACTACTAAATTTAGAAAATTAAGAATGGGTTGCGAAAAACGGCTGACGGAAGCTGTATAAAAACCGCTTATATATATATTTAATTCTTCTAAATTAATTTCTAAATATATTTACAATTATTTTAATGATTTGCCGCACGAAACTTGCTATATAACTTCTGAATATTTCATAAGAAATGTGCACTAACCTTTTGATTGTCTATTTTGTACCTGAATGTGTTATCTCAGCTCCTAACTGGACAAACTCCAGCTAGCAAACACCTCCCTGGGTTGTTCCCGACCAAAACAAAGCTCGTTGGATCTCTTTGAAATCTCTATTATGTGGATAGACAGTTCAACAGCATACCACAACACTCACTTCCACTTTTTACTGGCTTCGTTGTAAAATACCTCGTTAAATGGAATCAATCAATCTTGAATTTTATATTTGAATAATATTATTTGTAACTTATAGTCAAATTTGATCGTAGAGAATACTATATTGCTACTACATATGAAATCAGTTATTATTCTTCACAATTAATAGGAATTTAACCTTTAACGTGACTATTCGTAGATTATCAATTCAAGATATTTTTTACTACTTGATATCAACATCCCTGTGGTTGCCCTTTACAACACCACCAGTTAAAACATACAACTGTTACATCACATGATATACATTGAATATCTGAATATTATTTAAATTAAATTTATCATCCATACGGTATGCTGCCATTACACGCCTAATACATTCGTCAAGATTATATATTACATTCCAGGACTCAAAACAATCCGCAAATGACAAACGTAGTAATTAAAACTTAAAAATAATACACCCCAAAACCACCAAATATTTCATCCATAACATTAGTATTTGGATAAGAATGGTGGAAGAATCGGTAAAAGAAATAAATGAAGTACTAATAAAAATAACTATGGTATGAACGTATTTAAATCAATAATGACTATTATCGTGGTTATCAGCATTACTACAGATGGGAAAATTGATATATCATGGAGGCACTTGTCCAGTAACTGCTACAATTCAAAACAACATAAAAGCGGTTTCAATAGATATCTGTAGACGAAGTCTGCAAAACACAAAGCCAGATAGATAGAAATCTGAAGCGATCTGGAAGATAACGGAGATCAATTCATCCGTTATAAGAAACCTGGACAACCGTAAACTGGGGAATATAGAAAAATGCCGGAAAAATAAGATCAAAACGTTTACTTTAATGGTATCCAAAAAGAAACGATCGACTTGACCCCAAATTGAAAGCAAATGTATAAAATATCGTGGAAGCGAAAGGAATAAAAAATTGGGAAGACTGTAAATAATCGAAGCTAAAAACGACTAATCCATAAAAGGGAAACAGTAAAAAAGGTTTTCTTAGTCCGTTGTTTCAATACAAGATCGATTATGACCTTCTAGAGATGGACATTGTTGTTTGTTTCCCCCTAGTGGGCTTCAGATATTCTCAAGCTATATTTTATCAAATTTATTAGGCTGGCCACAATACAACCTGTCTATTCACACTACTCGAAGCCCCACCTGAGCAGGAGTGAAGATTGAGGTGTGCCCATAAAGTGAACACTTGAATAACACACAATATACACTAATAATGTCCGATCTATTACTAGTTGTATATGTAGATAAGCCCTAGCTACTAGAATAAAAGGTATGAACATGTAGAAACTACTATCAATCCAGAAAAGAAACATTTGTCTCAAATTGTTAACAATAGCAAATTGAAGACACGGAAAGTCTGCAATAGTGAAGTCCAGATGCTTTCGGGCACACTTAATGGGATAGGAAGGCTTTCTCCAAAGCTGTGGAACGAGTAACGCTAAAGGATCGTCTTCGGAATGACAGAAATACGTATATTTTACCTGGGACTCAAAAAGTTCTCGAAGATATACGTCGAGCAAGAAGAAACACGAATATTCTGACCTGGGGTTAAAGGACCCTTGAAGATGTTCATCAGCGCGTCAAAAATAGGCATATTCTGACCTGAACCCTCTGGGGGCGGTAGCAATACAAATGTTCTAACTTAAGACTCAAAAACCCTCAAAGATCTTCGTCAGGGAGATGCATAAATACGAATATTCTGATTTGGGGCTGCGTGTACGTTAAATCCAATATCCAGATCGTTCACTAGCTCGAGGCGAAGTCGGTCAACGTATTTCAGCAGATGGAAGTTTTGATTATATCTCCAGTTAAGACCGATTAAACACGATATGTCACACAATAAGGCTGAATACCACGAAATAATATGTTTCCTTAACATGTTATGCCCCACTGAGAGGTGCGAGCCGACGGTGTCGCAGGTTTGCAAGCTGCGATAAAAAGCGAAACTAAAATATCGCCGCTGCCTTCGATCGGAGCCCGAAAATTCCCGGGTATTTTTAAAATGTTAAATATTCCAATATTGTAGATATTTAACATGAACAAATTGGTTTATTGTTTCTTCTTCTAGAATTATACTACTGTAACATTTTTCTTTTGGCGCTATAACCATTATTTCTTTTCTTGCACAATCAATAGATATATTGTGTGAATTGTCATCATATCAGCAGCAAATAAAAGTTGTGTCATGTATATGTATATTTTTCTATTTGGAAATTTCTAGCTTTTTTTGTAAGGTACTTTTTGTCGCCTCATCCAATACCAGGCTGAATGTCTTGAATTTGTTAGACTGGGCAAGGCACAAATCTGCACTCAAACCCACTTCGATGACCTTTTGGATCGCTTTCACTGAAGCTGGGGGTCTTATTATAGGGTTCCGCTGCACCACACATACGGCGATTGCTTATGCGCTTGTACACGTACGTACTAACTGGCTGGACATCTGTAAGCTCACATCGAAATATCATGGCCTACACTGGACCAAATTGATGCCTCATATCTTTCTGCGCGGAAGCCCAATGCCAAGGACAACTTCCACAGATAACCCATGACACACTCTCTCAATAAAACACAACTTCTAATCAACTTGGGTATTTAATAGAATATAAAAATCACTTATATTGGAGGAGCTCGGCAAATACACAATTTCTAGTCAACTTGGGTATTTAATAGAACATAACAATCACTTATATTGGGGAAGCTTAGCAAAAACATAACTAACTTTCTTGAAGAAGCCACCCCAATTGATTTATTTACAGATGTTGTTTTAGTTGCATGAAATACCAAGCCTACTCTGATTTTAATTTGTTTTTGGACAAAGATAAAGCTATTCTAAAAACATCATACTATAAATTATCTACAAAGCCTACTCTATTTTATAACAAATCTGAAATTTAAATTATTACCTTTACTGGACATTCTTATGCTAAATATTTGTTTTTTTTTTGTTATGTTATAAATTACTAATAATTATTTTTTTCTTCAAACGGCAGTAAAATATGGGATTATACTGCTGGATTGATGATGCTAAACTGTCACTTTATTGCCAAGAGGCAGATAATATTATCTGCCGCTGACGAGATCAAGTAATTTTCTTCGAATTTTGTTCACAAAGTTGTAAATAATTTGTTATAAAAACGTTTGAAGAAAAAATACTATATGTTATTCGGAGCAAAAGTATCTTTATGTGGCTCGGCTGTACTTATCTGCCTCGCAAGCTCGGCAGATAACCCGTCCAGCCTAGCCACATAAAATATAACTTTTGCTCCTAATAACATAATATACTATTTTCGTCGACCTCCTTATAAAATGTGATTTTACGGACGAATTTACGTACCAAAAACGTCACTTTTTTGGACACCATTAATTTTTCGTCCGGAAACACTTTTCGTCCGCAAATGCTTTTCGTCCGCGAATGCTTTTCGTCCGCAAACACTTTACAGCCGCAAACGCTTATCGTCCGTAAACGCTTTTCGTCCGCAAACGTTTTTGTCCGCAAACGCTTTTTGTCCGCAAACGTTTTTCGTCCTCAACAACTTTTATAATTCGGACTCCACTTTATTTTTTTTTTAAATTATGACGGTCGACGGAAAAATTTAATATGCACCTCGGACAAAAACTGCTTTTTATGGACGATGCCTGCAATTGCTAGCCGAGGCTATAGCCGAGGCAAGCGATCAAGCAAAGTCAATTTTTCGTCCTAGATGCATAAATAACTATTAAACTTAAAAAAATACAGAATAGTCGGTACAGCCACAGCAACGCTCACGCGATTGCCATTGAAGTGGGAGACCAGTCCAATGTAAAAACTCTTTTTATACGATGCTGCTTTGCTTGCTTGGTTTCCTAGATAATGATCAGTTTCTGATATCTAACTTCTTCGAGGGATTACGATGTCAGTGAGCCGTTGCAAGGTCGTTACTACATGACCCTCTTGCCAATCATGTATCACGAAATCATCCCGCATTTTGGAAGTAGTCCGGAAAATGTACCCGTTGCCTAACCTGGCTTTACTTTTGGGTCTTGATGAAGATTGGGGTGTATTTGTCCCGTCAGTTGTCGTGTGAGCGGGTTTATTTCTCAACCTGCTGCGAAAAGATTTCGATTTGTTTAGAAAGTTCGCTAGTCAACTTCTCCCACAGCGATGCATTTGCCGGCCACAATAGCGGCGCTCTTATTCTGGCTCGGTCGAGAGACAGGTAGCTGTGCTGGGGATGGTGACAAAATTGCTAACAATAACCTGCTGTTGACATTTTTGAATATTTAATTACTCTGTACATGCAAGTGATGTTCACGGATTACCACTTTAGCTTGCTGCTTCACTCACATATAAATAACTAAAAGAACTTAGGAAATTAACATAAATTTATATTTCAAACTTATGCAGATCCAAATTATTGTTACAACCATAGTCAACTTTTTACCTCCTCTCTTTGAAATTTGGAAAGCTCCTACCTGCTTGGTTTCTCAGACAAAGAGCAGTTTCAGATGTTGAACTTCTTCTTACAATCTCCATCAGCGGCTACAGGGCCATTGGTATAATGGTTTACCAAATTTAACAGTTTCCCTTTACCCTTTTCATTTGTAACCTTAATCATTTCAGGTGTTATACTCGTATAATCGATTTTTGGTGCCTTCTCTAGGTTAGTAGTCTTGATCATCTTGTTGAGTTCTTCCCTCTCCCCCCCCCCCCATTTTTGTTACCACTACCTCAGTGCCGGGTATTTTCAAAGAACTATCGTTTTTTTGAGCGTCCTTAATTTCGTCTTCTTCACTTTTCTTCTTCTTTTCACCTTCTGTCAGTAAGTCCTGAACGTATTGTTTCCATATCACCATTTCCATACCCTCCATTTTTCTTGATTTGTTACACTAACCAAGAATAAGCCATGAGTCTTGGCGCATCTCAAACCTTTAGTAATGGATACAATTAAAAATAATATATGAAAATTTGTATGACATTGTTAAACCTTCAAGGCAAAATCAATAAATACGTAACATAGCTTAGTTTATAGCAAACGATCAAGCTACTCTTTGTTCTTCATATCGTAAAGAAATATTTAGCATCTAAGCGGCAAAGTTGCCAAACGTCGAGACAACCATCTGCTTGTTAACAAGATAACGACGGGAAGTGCCTAGAATGACAACCATTATTAAATCGTAAAACAATTAAGCCTAACTGGGAAGACGAAACGAGCAATACTAATAAAACAATAAATTTGCGAATCACAGCATACCTTTTGCGTAAGAACTGCTATCTCTGAATAGCGTATTCGTCGTATAATAAAACCCGGCAGTAAACGCTTGCGCACATAAAAATGCCTGGCGCGTTTAGCATTTCCTTTTATTATCTTTATCAGGTATAGGCGAAACGTCAAAACTCGAAATACACGTTGCTGTGCATTCGAAATAAAAATTACGTGCAGGATTGGTGGACGCATTTTTGCGTAAGTTATTGTAAGGTAATGGTTGACTAAGTGTGATTCACTCATGCAGCTTTATAGTTTTTTCATTTGAGAAGGTAAATTCTCCCCATTCAATAAAACAAAATTCGTACAACCAATCCTAATCTTATTGTATTCTGAGCGGTTTAATGGATTTTTTAAAATTATTATAAGGTAAAGGTTGACTATGTACAGGGCGCCAAGTGTAATTTACACATTAAGCTGAACTACTTTATAGTTGAAAAAGTAAAATTTTCCATTAACTAGAACTAGTTTATTACGATCAGCCCTAACCTGAAATCCATTTGTCAGTGGTTCAGTGATAAACTATTTTTATTTCTTGCCAAAATTAGTATAAGTGCAACAGATCAGCGACGTCATGATTCATCAAAGAGTTTCAGCATCCAGATCTGCTCCATTGCAATCGTTAGCATGCCAAATTTCAAAGAAAGTTAATGACACAGAGGTAATAGATATATGGTGACACCGTAGAAAAGAGATCCTTAACCGTTTTACCGACACTCTGATTCTTCGTGTAATGTTTTAATATCTGTACACGTTTTAATATAATTGGTTTATTAATTTACTCTACCTATTATTTAATTTATTGACTTCTGAGTGCATTAACTAGAAAAAACTAGTATGATCAGAAATTATTTTCATCTACTATGGCTATAGAATAGCTCCAAATTTATGAATGCAACTATAAGTCACATAAAAATCAAATTTCAAGTTTGACATTTAAGTATAAACGTACATAGTTTCATTCATGTGTTAGACCGGTTTGTTTGTGTAATTATATTAAAATTCAATTTCCGTAACTTTTGAAATGTGTCAAAGTGGTGGATACGACTCACCCATGATCACAAGGCAGCAACGGGGCGCAAACAGTGCAGGTTCGAGCCTTCCTTGGTTCAGTGGCGGAGGCAGGCAGTTAAATGTAAAAAACATAAACTTACTGACCTGTAAATCTCATCGACGATAATAATTGTACTCACCGGGGGTGGCAGCCCACGTGGCCCCTCCATACTGGCAGTGACGTTACAATGCTTGGCCTTGCATCAGTCAGTAATAATGCGACTTTCACAGTAAAGTTATTACAATAAATCTTGCAAGGCGACTGCCTACCGCGGAACTTCGTGCTTCCGCGAGCTTACATTATAATTACGGGACTTCATGCTTCCGATTGCGGAACTTTATGCTTCCGCGGATCACTGTGCGGACGTCGTGCTCCTGCGGGATCAACATCCTAGATTATAATATAATCGTCCAGCACGAGTAAGAACCTCTGACGTATATCATGTGCTGTAATTGCCAAAAGGCTACCAAACATTATTCAATTAACTACGATAGTACGTACAGTCTACTCTAGCTAATCTAATTCACTACTTAGAAATACGCATAGCCGCGCTCGCAGCTGCGCCTCGTATAATTTTAACTTAACGCATTATAAATAACTATTGGTTCGCATACTCGCAGAACCACTTGCGCCAAGAGATAACTAAGCAAAACGGCCTACATTCACTGCTACGTCGCGCCTCTGCCACAACCCCGAACGTTCGGTTTTGTTTTTAATTCCATTGCTGACCGATCCCCCCTCCGCACGGTGCATTAGTTGCACGTGATCTCCGGGTCCCCGAAACAACGCATCGTGAGCCTAATACATTCGTCAAGATTATATTACATTCCAAGGCTCAAAACATTCCAGAAATGGCAAACGTAGTAATTAAAAGTTAAGAATAATGCGCCCCAAAACCATCAAATATTTCATCCCAAACGCATAAATTAGGAACTATTCCATAGTCATACTAGATGAAAACAATTTTTGATCGTACTACATTTACAGCGTGCCATGCGTAATTCGCCCATTAAGCTGTACTATTTCTTCCATTAAATTTAATACGTTTTTTACGATCAATCCTAATCTGAAATGCATTTGTCGTCGGCGTATCGAGAAATATATTTAAATATCTATACACGAAGTAAGCTTAGCTTTAAGTCATGAAGATATTGCATAAAAGCAACATTATCTAAATATTTCAAGTTTAGAGTATTTTGTAAATGCACTTCGAAACTAATAGAATTTTATTTTCCACTTGTTCGGCATTACCGCACATTTAATTATAAATATTATTCTTGGGGTAGCCACACAGAGAAAATATAAGACAACGCCAACGGATTTTTGAAATAATAGCAACAACACGAGATCCATGGTGATTACGAAAGCTATAGAATAGGGTTGGAATCTACTTTTTGCCAAAAGTAATACGATCTTTCACCAAATATCTTCATGACCGCCACCATTCTAACTTATTCAATGAACCCTCAATATAATTTTAAAGAAAATGCCTGTCAGCTATCAAAATATCACTGTGGAAAACCAGGTAGTTAAAAATACAATACCAAATACTTATAAACAATTCTTACAACATTTGTACCATGGCTGCTCTGTTGACCAATAATGATTGACATATCGTTAATTAGAGAAATATATTAACCTAACTATAATTATTGTGTTTATAACATTCAGTCTTATAGCTTATTCTACAACTAAAAATAAAATTCCTCTATGTAGATGCTCCACGAAAGACATTTTATCTGTCTTACAATGAAGCTTTTGCAATTTTTAGGATATAGTTCATGCTTGCAATGCTTCCCGGTGTATTTATTCAATAATAACATTAATTAATGTTGGTCACATAAATGGGTAGCTCTTACTGGGTCCAGGTTCGATTTAAATTCACTTTGACTAATTCAAAGAGTACCAAATAACAGAAATTACATTTATTCACCACTATTTACAGTTCATGGAATAAGGATACTAAATAAGCATGTAAATTATCTACAATCATATATACAAAATAAATGTTAATTATATTCTCCTTGCGGTTAGGCGACCCAAATGGCAGGCGCGAACTCGGTTCTCCACTGTTTGACAGTCACTGGCATTCCCAAGGTATTTGACTGATGTTGGCAGTACTGCGAATTTAAACAATTGTCAACACAAGTGCAGTGCATACATGGTATTATCAGTTACTTTATTTAATGAAAGCAAATAAATATTCATATATACTACCTTTGATTACTTTCTCTTGAAGGCAAAATGTCCCCACGTGTGGGGCTTGTGGAATTTGGTTTGGTGATAACAACGGGCAGTGAAAGGTTATCTTTTTGATAGTGGGTGTGAACAGCGCCTTTCAAGGACGTGTGAACACAAAGCTCAAGGTATGTTAATTTTAAACCTGGGGTTAATCGCATGGGGAAGTTCGGAACTTTGAATTATTTAAAACAGCTTAACCCGATCCTCAGGTATGCGTTGTTTCAAGTTATGAAATTATTGAGAAGATGTAGTCTACTTACCTAAAGTAAACTTATCTATAGAACTGGTAATAATTTTAGACAGCGGGACGGGATAACTAATAGTTTATTCTTCGGGAATCTGTATCGAGATTTTCTCGAATAATTCTGGTGGCTCGACTGGGCCGAGGACGAGAGCAGAGCTCTCGGCGGCTGAGGGCCGCAGGTCAGGTGGGGGCCCGAGATGACTTCTCGGAATAATTCTCGTACAATTCTGGTGGCACAGCTGAGGCACGAGCAAAGCTCTTCCCCAGTTGAGGGCCGCGAGATTGGCCTGGAGGACCGAAGTTCGCTTTACCGAAATAATTTGATTTTATATTCGTGGTTGTTTTCCCTCACTGAAGAGAGTTCAAAGTGGAAATACGCGCGGTACGATGTTTCGTGTCGTTCGCGCACCCCGGCGAATTTACAGTTCCGAGCGGGCGAGCACACGAATCTGTACTCCCAACCTCGATTTTGGTAGCACGTAAAAACATGAAAATCAAAAACATAAACATAACCTATACGTTTTAGGTTAGAGACACATAACATTTACACATAAACTCGTAATGAACTCAGAAAGTAATGAAGTCTTTCGCTCACCTATTTAATTTAACCGTAATGGTAGCTCAGAATGCCAGGGCTCGACTCATATTCAAGTATGTAAACGAAGTGCACAGTAAATATAAAGTCCAGGTCTTGTAAATTAAAACTATTTACAGGATGTTTGTGCAATGTTACACAAGAAAATAAACTGCATTTGAGCGAATGCTGCAGAATTCAACGTGGACAGAGCTGCAACCCGATACTTGGAATATTCTTGATAGCCTTTGGCACAGCCGCCGCAGAATATTCGCCTAACGCTTCAAACTATATTTCGTCGCAACATGCGTTTCTGGAATTAAATATTGCTAAATTTTTACTGTTTCTGGCTCTACCTAAATGTAAATTGTTTAGTGTAAGTGTTAATCCTGCTCTGGACGCCCTTGGTGGCTTCTGGAGCGTGGTAGTGTTAATGAATTTTACTTGGTGGAAGTTCGCTCGCTTGCTTACTGCAAACTCTTGCAATGGAGCAGCGAGTTAGGGGCTACTGAAAAGGTTCTGATTTCGCCTGGCAATGCGTCAGGGCGTCGCTGGTGGCTGGAAAATGTCCTCATAACAGATGTGTTGCGCCCTTAATTAATTTTGGCGGTAAATTTTACCTGGTTCGACGCTCTTTGCGGATTGTTTTGTGGACGCCTCGGAAGTGTAACCTCGTCGCTTGTGCTGTGCGGCCCCGTGTTTGAGCCCTGACCCATATGAACCCAGGGAAAGGTAGCTAGCTTTAGGTGCTAGACCCATCAAGCCACACAAATATGTTATGAGGCTTGGAGTTTGGAGTCGGGAGTCCTTAAACGGTTTTTTATGGTGAATCTGAGGACTTGGCTACAATTCACTTTACGGCTATGAACGGCTAATTCGTACAGATCTAGATGTCACACTAACGGCTTTGGCGAGCCCCACAAGGCCTGGTAGCCATTTCAGTTAGAGCTGGCCAGGTCAAGCGTCCAGATTTTATACCTTTCTGGGTTTTTCTATCAGGACTACTCTGTGGGAAAATTTAAAAAGTGTCGTGCAAGAATCTGTCTTACGCGGTGGAGCGCATCGCTGAGCTGCTTGATTTATCTTCATTCCGCGCACACGGAAGATTCAGGCGCCGGTTGTGGCGTATTAGCTACGTACAAACCCCAAACATATTATATATGCAGAAACTGAATTTCATGCAGGTGTTAATGTCAGAAGCTCATACAAGTACTATATTTTTTGGATGTTGGCAATACTAAGTAATTAATAACTACAAAAATGTGCTATACAAAAACTCTTTCAAGTTTAAACAATATCTAGTATTGAAATTGGTCAAAGTTTCTAGCTGAAAAATGTATAATGTAACTCACGCTTTCTTATTGAAGTTTCTGTTAGCAAGGAGAGATGTTTCCAACTTTCAAATGCTTTAATATCTAACAAATTTAGTCACAAGCAGCCTTTCTCTTACATTTCTTTGAAAAATGGAAATTACAAGCACATCCACTTTTTCATTATTTAAAGGCCTAACGACGACGCCACTATACTACGTTTAACCAACAGATTCAGTAGAAGCCCTCCCACAAATGAGCGCTAAATTCAAATGTAATATCATTACTGGTAAGCCAATTGTACACAGCTCACTGTAATAGAAATTAAACAGATTTAAATTTGTAACGTGTAAAACAGGCTTTGTGCATTCAAGACCGTCCCACTAATCTTTGATATTTTTAATAATATCTCAAGCACATGATTTTTTTGTTTAGTGGAATTTTTGGTATAAATTATAGTTAAACTGAAACTACCACTGAAAAAAAAGTTAGTGACAATTGACGAGTGACGAATAGCAAAAGTTACTTTTATATATACATCTAATGCTAAGCTTGTTTCAAAATTGTGCCATAACGCTTTAAATTTTAAGGAATTTGAAGTAATCTAACATGTACGATAATCTCTGAAACCTTTTTATGGCGTTCATGATTCGTGCTGTTTTTTCATTTCTTGAAACATTCGTTAATCAACATTTTAAATTTTGTGTGAGAAAATTCCAAAAAACAGCATTGATCTAACATGTTGTCTGGTTTCTTATATAGTGTTACGGTATTAAAAGAACTTTACGACACCCACCCAAGGTGAGCATCGCACCACGGAATAAGTCCTGAAAAACTGGCACACTTGCCCTGAAATCGGTTCGAAATAGGCTAAAAGGCCACGGCTGGGACGCTCAGGGAGTCGGGCGTGAGTCACACGATACGTTCTGGGCAAGCGTGTGGTGGCATAATATATACAGGGTATGTCGAAATCATGAGGGCGCCACCAAGCCTGTCTTAACCCGGCTAACCGGACCTGGACGGTTAGACGGGAGCGAAGCATGCAAAATACTCCGCCAATAGGATTACTCAAGAGTTGCAAGGTCAAATAACAATTTCGGGATTGCCTTATGCAAGGATTGTAATTAGGTGTCAATCCGACCGCGACTATGCAGCTGTCTCACCCACCTGCACGCTCAAAGCTTCCTCGTTCCGTCGTACAATATTCAGTACAATGAAGGGGGCGTCTATCTGTAACAGAACATGCACAAGTCGAAACAAAACAATAGTTCCCTTAACTAACCAATCATATATTGAACTTCGGGTTACAATGGGGCAGCAGAGTGCGTCGCCCTATATCTATACTTAACCTATAATTAAGGGCACCAGCTGGCACGCGCGCTCTAAACTTAACGACAGATGTTGAACAGTAGTGAACAGTAATGAACAGTAATGAGCAGTAACGAGCAGTAATAAGTAGTAATGAGTACAAATATGCGCGTCGCCTTATGCGGCGGACAGCGAAGATTTAAATTAGCACTCGCGGCCTGAACAGTCTGCAAGTCTGAATGAATGCACAAGAGCAGTAATAAGTAGTAATGAGTACAAATATGCGCGTCGCCTTATGCAGCGGACAGCGAAGATTTAAATTAGCACTCGCGTTCACAGCGGTAATCAGGTTAAAGACACATACCTTAATGCGTAGGCGGCGAGGGAGCCTGGTACAGTTGAGTTGCGACAGGCTGCAGTCGTAGGTGGCAGGTACCTTCGATGTTACAACGGCTATAGGGGTGAATGCACAACCGCCTTAATGGCGACGGGAGACGCGTCAATGACGCGTACAACGGGACGACGAAAAAAATGGGCCACTTTCGTTCTGCGGAACAAATCCTCGTAGGTCGAGATGAAGGGGGCACGACCCCTTACTTACGGAAGCAGGAACTGGGCTCTAAAACACCCACGCTACGCCGAAGACAATTCGAAAACTCCGACTCACAACCACCACACGAGCGTTCTCTGCAACGGGCTGCGGACAACTGCCCAGAGGGAAGCGTTGGCAAAGGTCACCTTGGCCGCGTCCCCACGTGACTAAACCTTGGCAGCCAATCGCAAGGCGATAAAATGAAACAAGCCAATGCCGGCACCAATGGGATCACGCCTCGACGGCGTGCCTCCTAGGAGATTCGGAATTCGGAAAAACGCCATCAGAGGGGAGCTCCAACCGACGAAAAATACTGCTTTTGGAGCCAAATATGTGCGAAATCGTGATTCTGAAATTAGGCGATGGAGCCAAATAAAGAACTAAAAGGGCTTAGCATACGGGCACGCTGCCCTAAAGCCTAGGTGGCTATTAAAAATCCAAAATGACCTAACAATAGCTTATATATTTTTATATAGCGGCTTTATACAACTTAGCCTATTGTAGTGGTTTACCGCAACCTTTCGATCGTGGACCGTATCCTCGTTTAGTTTCCTCTTCCCCATCGCTACCTTTATTTGTTCGTTCCTCTTTTTTTCCTGTTTGGTTTCCACTTCCATCCTTCGCATATGACCATACCACAGCAATTTCCGTTGTTCTATTTGTTCACATAAAGTTGTACTTAGTTGCATTTTATTTCTAATTTTTTCGTTACGTAGTCGATCTTCGCAAAATGCCATTTCTATGGCGCCTTTTTATGTATTAATTTCACCTAAGATTCGGTGTATTTCTGCTTTCTAGTTAGTTGTTGAGTCCATTAAGGAAGAAAACCTCGATTACAAATCACGTCGTCTCCCAAGTCAGAAAAGATTATTTTGAAGAGAACCTCGTGAGAACTATAGAAAAGTAAATCATCGACATGCGATACTTTCTATGAGAGATCTAAATGCGCGAATAGAATAAAGAAATTAAAATAAAATAGTAGGATAATATGAAGAAACGACAAAAATGATAATGGAACAAGATTGATACGTAGATCTCAACATTCTTTGAAAATTAATAACAGTTTTTTTGCAAATAAAAATATAAATACATGGCCCCAACCGGTCAAAATCTATAAATCGATATAAAACAATTAATGCAAAAATAGAAGTAGACAAAGAAACGCACACACACAATTCGCAAAATATAATATAGACAAACTGGGAGAAGAATCTGCATCTCACCTATACAAATTAAGACTATTAGGGAATACGCAATATGGAAATAGAGATGGCACAGTACAAAAAATCTACGAAGATATTAAAATAAAGGGACATGCAGCAGCACAAAAAGTCTTGGGAACGGTAGAAACGATAAACAAAAGTGCTGCTGGTGTACAATGGCAACAGCAAACATGATGGAAGAGAGCATAAGTGTTTCAGAAATGGCTGGCTACAGCATTAGCGAAGATCGTGAAGCATATATGGGAAGACACTATACTATACACGATACAAAATAGGAGAAACTCATTTAGACAGGATAAAAGTGACAATATAGCTAAGTTGGGTGGGAAATCTAAATCAAGAGACGTCTATAAAAGGATTGCCTCTTTCACGAAAACTATCCCCAGGGTTGTCGTTCGAGCGAGGTGCAGTGTGTTGTGCGAGAGAGTTGCTAGTCGCGTTATGCAGGGAACTTAATACCGTTGAATTAAGTAGGTTCATTTTATTACAGCTAAAGCCGGATTTACATCGAGACTCCCTGATAAAATTACAAATCCACGGAGTAGATTTCCATGGTAATATTGGCTTCTGGTTGAACTACCTTCCGCTTCACGCTACGTATATTTCTCGGCTACTCCATTCCCTCCCACACACGCCACCAGAAACAAATTGTTGTAATTCCTGTCCACCCATCGCAGCAGCTTAATCTTTCCCTGGGCCTGCGAATACGTTTCCCAAAAGCGAATTAAGTAGAACGGATCCTGTGCATCTGAGCTTTACCTGAGTCAACCAGTTTGAAACTGAATTTAGCAAATTGTGCTCAAGTTTAAATAAGCACTCTTCGCAGGAATTTGAAATCAAGTTTCGTTACAATACAATACGAATTATCTGAATACACTCAAATAAATCAATCACAAGTAGGGGACAAAAATATTAATTTACAAAATTTAAGTAGTCACATCGGCATAAATGAAATTTATTAATAATCTGGTCGCTATGCTCATTTTTAATTTTACTAAACAAATTATATGACTTTGTTTTTAAGTTTTAACCTTTATTAAAACAAAGTACTGTAAACAATTCCTTGGAATTTAGCTGTTAACCTCAGTTACTCTAACTCTTTTGAACTGCTTGGGGCTGGCTACATGGGCTGACTCCGGTTCTGATGTTCCACTATTGACCTTGGCTGCTCAGTAAACGGCTTTTAGATTGTTTCAGTAACGCAGTCAATTCGACCACTGTTTCAACTACTATCTTAATTTGCTTTGGCGATTCTAAATCACTCAATAATACGGCGCTCTATATTAACACTTTTACACTAGGAGCGTACTTTACACCCAATGACCGTTCAAACAATTAAATTCGAAGGTGCTAAGACTGTAAATAACCTCAGTCTCAGATATTTTGAATGAATTCCATTTCTGAGTATAATTCAACATCTATTAACTTTACTAGCTCAATAAGGTTTAATCGTTTAACTTTATGTTAAATTCAAAACGTCAGCTCAACTCTTACGTAGATAAATTATTATTTCATATTACCAATAACAAATGGTTTAGATCATTCTGTTTTTGATTCCCTTTTCTAATAAGAGGCCGATACATGATGATTACAAAATCAGCTGGTAGTATCTAAGCTTCTTGCATTAATTAGCATATTTATAATTAATTTCATGCATAAGCTGTTAGTTTTAAACCTTTATTTATATTTATGCAAACACGTAGCATCGCAATATATTTTATGCAGTAATACTCATGTTGCGATCTTTTTAAATAAGTGTATGAGTGCTCTATGCCTACACAGATCAATTTCATTAGAATGAAAAATTTCAAAATTACTGTCAAATAACATTTAAAATATATACACAGAGCCGCCATAGTAGTACATATTTTTTGGGCATAACATGTGTTTCATAAATTATTCAGAACTTACTCTAAAGGTGGTTCTTAGAGTTGGATTCTATTATAGGTATAATTATTAATGAAGGAAAAAACAAGAACAATAGTTAATTGCCCTCTTCTTCCTCGTTGGGCGTTGCGTACCACTATAAATACGCAAAGGTCAGTCATAACCATAACTGTTTTATGAAGAAAGCCTTTTAAAATAAAGTGTAAAAAGGCAACCAAATTACATAAAGCAGTAACAACGCTACTAACTCCACGCATTGATGCAATTTTATTGCTTATATTGTATGGTGTCGTGTAACGTTAGATTTATTTCCTTAAACACCATCAAGCTTTGCCGTTTTGCATGTTTAAAAAAAAGCTCGACATCAAGTACTCCGTTGTCTTATACACATTTAGAATCTTGCAAGCCTTAAAAGCGTAAAAACTAGGAAAAAGCATGTAACGAGTTCTGCAACACATGGAATTAATAAAACAAAACAACGTACTGCGGCTATTAGCATTGTTTCTACTCAAAATAATGTAGGAATTATTGCTAATTTATGTAAGGACTAAGGAATGTCTTAGTGATCTATGAAAATCGTTTCTGTCTACAGTTTTACGAGCATAGCTTTGTTGATGAGCAACCTACTTGAAGCAGTTTTTACATTCTTTTAAACAAATTATTTATGCACGGTTATAATCTTGTCATGGGTTCAGTGATGTCTAACTACCCAGCTGTACGTAAATGATTCAGACAAACCAAAATTTTAGATCTTCCAGAACATAAATAAAAGTAGAATAGCTTCTTAACAAGGTATTATGTGCGAAACGGCAAAAGCAGGTGTTGCACTTAGTCAGGCCAAGTACGATATCTGAGCAATTACATTATTATAAATTCCTAAGAACGAAATGTCATAAATAATACTGGCAAAAATGACGTGTTGGAAATTTTATTTGTTCAGCACTAAAGTCCAATAAAATTGTTCTTTCTGAGTTCACCAAAAATGCTCAATGTTCGCTAAAAGATCTTTCAACAAAACTTAATATAATATATGTCATAGAGCGAACTATTTATTTAAAGGTACCATCGGGATGGTTAGATTTGTCACAAAACCAAATTGCAATTAGAATATGGGTGAGTTTATAAATATTTGGACTACTGCATACTTTACTAAAGTGAATAAGTGATTACTGATTACGAAGTAATTTCTTCGTTGCAGCAATTAAGTCCTTCATTAACCATACTTTCTCTCATCCTGGACAAGCAGTGCAACTAGCTAATTAACCGCCTAATGGACAAATGTCTATTAATTTTGTCCGTAATTACTTGAAGCATCCATTGAAGCCGATCTTTTGAGAGTAAAACTTGCAAATGACAAAAAATGTGTTTTATCTGATGACATTTATATGAACCACGTCTGGGATAAGTAACTTCCTTCTGAATATGCCGCTGGATGAGGATACTAAACAAAGAATTTATAAACTGATAGCTGGCATATATGAAACAGAAAAAATACTTTAAAACTTTGGCGTTATAGATGTAATACCGATACCGAAGTTGAACCACATATGCCTCGAAAACACTAATACAAATTGTATGCAACAGAATAAATAAAAATAGATAAAAAATCACACAAAATCAATTATGCTTTAGCGAAGAAACCTGGACAAAAGAAGCCACTCTAGAACTAAGATTAATAATAGAAAAAGGAATTAGAAAATACAAGAATACAGACATAGAAAGAGCGTTAACCATGAACAATGGACGGAGTTTTCATAACGACCGCCCCATTTACAAAAAAATTACCCAGCTGTCAGCCAAACGCCTCGACACCGAGCGTTACTTATCACAGCGACTCATAAACGCTAAGTGCCGACTTGAGCTTCACCGAAGACCCACAATCTCGAAAATGCATTTTTGCACCATTTAAACCGGCAATAATATGTATGCCCAGGGACAAAGCCAGCTATCTAGCAAGGCGCTTCGGTGTCTGGACCTCGCGTAAAAATAGGCGGCCATTTGCTTATAAATCACGACCGTACACAAACAACGAAGCTCTGGATGTGATATAAAAACGCGCACGTAAAAAACATAAAACGGGCCCAGCTAGGCGGAATCACGTCGAATCTGGTAGCAGAAAACGTCAATTGAAACCAGCTATACGATAGAGCACAAGAGGCGCCGCTGCCATTATTAATAAAAAAGTTAGACCCAAGTTAACGAATCCACGAGGAAATGTCCCAAAAAGATTCCACTCTTGCAATGACTGGGATCGACGGGGTTAAGAACAGGCGTCATGGCTATTTACAAACACATCCAAATCTTACTGAAAACATTCAGGACTCGGAGCTCGAAAGATCAATTCGGTTCTCCTGCAATCACCCACCTTTAGCACCTGGGGCTCAAACGAACGTTCAGCCTCGACATTCAAACACTTCAAACTTTTGAGTCCGCACCTTCTAAGTGCGGTCCAGAACACAAACTTCCAAACACCTACAGCTTTAGAGCACGCACTCCGTAAGTGCGACCTACGAGCCCCAGCAACCACGAACGTTCAGTCAAGCCAGCACTGGGTCAAACCGTCGCCATTTGCCCACCATGTCTGCGAGAAGGTCCACACCACAAGACGACTTCGCCTAAGCACAGCCCTAAATCCCAGAAGATCTGGCACGCCGCCTTCTCCACCGCAGGTCAATCCCGCTTCGCCAAAGACGCCTCAAGTTTCAGGTGCCCTCGAGTTGCTTGCGACCGAAGTGTGTTTTCCACCAACTGTCATCCGCACGGCTCCAAGACGCCTCAAGCTTCAAGTGTGCCCTAGCCGCTTGCGACCAAAGTGTGTCTTCCACTAGCTGTCATCTGCATGGCTCCAAGACGCGCCAAGCTTCAAGTCCGCTTCATCCGCTTTCGATCGAAGTATATCTTCCAACAGCTGTCATCCGCAGGACTCCAAGACGCCCTAAGCGTCAGGTCAGCTCCAGTCGCTTGCGACCGAAGTGCGTCTTCCACTACCTGTCATCCGCATGGCTTCAAGACGTTCACAAGCGCCTCCAAGTATCCGGCCGTCACCACACCTCTTCAAAACGCTCGCAATCGCTGCCAACGCTTGCAATTCTGACCCTTAACTGCCCCACGTCTCGCCCATCGAGACGTCTTAGCTATCGTGAACCAACCTACGACTTATTCTTAATTCCATTTAGTCTTGTAAATAATACTGTGTAAATACTAATTTTAAACTTACAGCAAAAACAACATAAATTATCCAATCGCTATATTTTAACAGGGGCTCCACCTCGATTACTCTTCGACAACACCCTTTACCACTGAGCTAATTAGGTGAATGGAAATTAAGAAACGCAATTCTTGACACCGGCCACGTCTTTGCACATATTAGGCATTCGCCTTTTATGTCAAGAAAAACAGTTGCATGTGAATCAAACTAGCATATTAACACAAAAGCAGAAGAACGAGAAGTAACTATAAATATAAGAAATGGACTATACAAAGCCATACCCTTTCGGCTGCATTATTCAATTTATTTATATAAAAGGTAATAAATGAACTAAAGGACAATGTAGATACAGGGATAAAGATACGTCAAATAAGGTTAGACATGATAAGCTATACAGATGACATAGCTCTAGTGTGGCAAAAAGTAAAGAAGACCCCGACATACAACTAACAAACACAGAAACATAAAGCAGAATGTTTAACGTCAACAACTGAGTTATTTTTCCAAATTGTTTCCTCGATTTCAGTGTCAGACGATTGAAACTACGCATTTCAACAGAACTGCAATATTTCTAAAACTGCAGGCATTTCAGACGTCGCAGCAGGAGCGCGGCCAATGCTTGTAAGTACAAAGCACACCACGCAAGAAGCGTTATAATTACGCCATCTGCGAGATGCAAAATATCCAACTTGACGGCATGCAACTGCACTTAAACTCTTTTTGATAACAAAAACCAGCCCGAGTCATATCAGTGGGCGTTTAGGCATTGAGAGCCCGCGGTCACCAAAGCCGGATTGTAAAATCTCAATGAAGTAGGCGTTAGATTTTTATGGCTGTTGACCATGCGACTTCCGGAACATTAATACGTGGAGTACATGGTTGCTTTGGGCGTATTGCAGTTACAACTGCTTCAATTCGGTACGCACGTATATAAAATGTTAGCATGTATTGAGATTCTCGAGTTCTAGATTGAGATCGAGAAATGACTTTCGAGAATTTTCGAGTTTGAAATAGAGAATGGATAAAATATTCTCAATAGTAATATAACAAGGGCGAGACATACTTACCGATAATTTTGCACACGCCATGGGTCGAGTGCTGGTTGCAATGAAAACTGTCCCGAGGGCTTGCCCGAGGGCAGTTTTCTAAGGGCAACCAGCACGATGACTCTTGGCACGGGCAAAATTATATGTAAGTGTGTCGCCCGCTTTTATATTTTGAAGATTATTACACAAAACCCGTATACGAATTATGATTTAAAATTGATCTAATAATGCAAAAAAAAACTCAAATTGCTTGTTTCTTGCATTTCTATTTCTAATTATGAGACCATCCACGGGGTCGATAATCATCCCTAGGGAGCTTATCGCTTGGTAAGCAGCCCACGGGTGCTTATCAGGTAAGCAGTTCGGGATTGGTCGATTTTCGAAAAATGCATGGTTGTCATTGGCTGATGTCAGTCATATGAGAGTTGTGTGTAATAATCTATCTCATTACACGGTTTACATTTATTTTTTCATCGACTTCTTATTACCTTTGTTTATTTAGGAATATAAGCATTGTTCCCTCTTTCAGTTACTGTATGTTCAAACACATTTTATCTCTACCAGTTTGTTTCCTAACTCTCTGTGACATCAAACAAATAACTACATAATACTCTGTTCGCATCTCTTTTGCATGCAGTTGGCCATGAAAGCTTTCCCAGCTTAGCTGTGTTCAATTACTTTGTTGTGTTTAAACGAGGTTTACATTTGACGTCTCATTTTCTTCTAAGTACTTTACGACATTGTTATTAATGCCTTTGAGCGTTAACTCCAGCGTATATTTTTAAGTTTTATGTTTTTAGATTTTTAACTTATTATACTCTTCATAAATTCTAAATATTGTTATCTAATGGATTCATGGTTGTATCACTTTTTTCGGAATAAAAAAGAATCGTTTACTATCAAAAAATTATTTTTTGACCTAATTGAATTATTTTTTTTATAAAAAAACACCAGCAAACCTAGTATGTTTAAAAAAGATAATAAAAATATTTAAAAAGCAATAAAACGCAAATAAATATCTAAACTTCCATATTGAAAAAAGTACAAAAGTACAAAAATATTGGAATCTACCTAGAAATGTGTTATAACCTTGCTGAAAATGGCTACAAAACTGACGAAAATATACTGCATAAGATACATTACTAGAGTTACGCTAAAAAAATTGTGTCAAAGCAGGTTTGAAACAAATTTCTTGAATGTTTTAATGAAAATATGCTTTCTTCAAACCACTACAAAATGACCGTGATTTACTTTTCAGTGTGAAAATTCCCTTATAACTTGTGATTGGCCCACGTGACCATATTCTTAAAATGTAATTGGTCTACAATATACAAGGTCAATTATCTGAAAATGTGTTCAAAACTTGTCGAACAATGTGTCTGCATTCAAACTTGCTGAAAATTGCCTGCAGATTCGCTGAAAATGTATTACGATCTTATCAAAAGCTGCTGAAAACTAATTTACTGTCTTGTTGAAACTTGATAAGTCGTCGACCATGCCATGCGGCCGAACCGGGATCGATTCCCTGTGATAACACAGAGATTTTAAAAATCGTACGCTCCCCGGTTACCAATTTAACACCTGTGGTAGTCGTTAACCCGTAATAAATGAACTCTTTCTCTATTTCAACAAGGTTGGTCACTTGCTTGCGTGACAGTGACAAACTATTGGTCAAAAACGAAAATTACCGACTATTATCAAGCGTCCTTGCCGCTACAACCAAAAGTTTGGTGACTTGGCGTCTCCGTCTATTAACGCCTCCCTTAATTTAAATTCAGTGCAACCTGGGTAAGATTTTTGACATTTTTAGCTTAGGCCTTATTGCGAGCCAGATTAGTCAAGTGGTTCAGTAATTAACTCAGCTGCGCTCTACAATTTAATTAAGACGTGTAAATGGAAACAAGTGATTTTATAGCCAGCACAGAAATCAGAACAAAAATCGTCTCGTATTTCAAAAATAATTGACGGACCTATAAGCTGCTAAAATTTGCCCAATAAAGTTACTAATTAAAATTATAATCCTTTACATCAGTAAACATTTTCTGACAATAGAAACACTTGTAAAAGAACTCACCAATACTTCCAAAATGCAAATTTGTCTCTGTTTATTGTTAATTCATAACAATTACAAAGCACCACTTGACTCGTAATTAAAAACTATAACAATGACTGACAGTTTTCTAAAACAAGATAACTATGGGGGGCTGGTAAATCCGCAATGCTTAGATAATCCTCGTCTCTGAAACGAGGATGACCTGTAGCAGGTGTCAGGTTCAGATGAGTGACTTGCTGTTAAAAAACAAAACAGACTGTTCAAAATTCTAATGGATTTAAGTTTATAATCATCATAATAAAAAGTCTGTTTCTAGAAATAATCACTGCAATTTAAGTAGAAGTGTTTATAGATCAAAATCGCTATTCAAAAAAATAATGTGATGCCAGAAAGTTTCTTATAAATAAATAAGATTATATATGGTTAATACTATTTAGCATTTGGGAGGTCGTGGGTTCGATTCTCGTGGACGTCTGCTCTGATTTAGGTTTTTAGGTGGTTTTCCCGAATCAATAGAGTACCTTCTTTGAGGCGAATGTCGGGGTAGTACTTCTCCACCTTTCCCAGCCTTTCTTCCATTTACCACCCCTGCTTTCTCTCGCCCATCCTACAAGTCACGTTTTTGGCGGAAGAGGGACGCAAGGTCCCTATAGAAATCCGCCCCCAGTTGAGGGAATTGAAATTACCTTTACCTTTTATGTCATCGTGTTGTATGAAAGAAGAGACTGTTACCACTCTCCTAGACGAGGACGGGCCACAAATACGGGCAAGGCACATTTTTCTTGTAAATAAATGGCTTTGAACAGGCAGAAATATATTTTAAGCAATGTAATCTGTAATCAATTTAAGTAATTATAAAAACAACTGAATTTAAAACAATTTAGTGCATTTAGGGGGCCTTGTATACAGTGTGTCCATTTAGTGCGCCGGTCTTTGATTACGCTTTAAGTAATTTTCCGATAAAAAGTTTTAATTAATTTTTCCTGAATGGGATTGAAAGGGACACATTTTAAAAGTATTTGGACATATTCAGGGTGTTCCAAAAAAGTTTGGCTTAAAAAGTATTACTTTTATAAATGGATTATGTACCTCTTTATGACTATTTAAGCCTATGTAAGTTCTACTTTCAATTCTAACTTTTCTTTTAAATTACTCTTATCGTTTCCAACTTACGAAAGTTTTTAGTATCTTCTTGTCAACATCAAGCTTTTATTTAAAACGTCACAATATTTGTTCCCTAAAAATTGAAGCGGTCGTTATTAAAATACAAAAATACTAATATTTTATGAAAACGGGATATTTTAATACAGGGTGTTCAAAATACTGGTTCAAATTGTAATAGCTTCAATCTTTATTTTCTCATTTTTTTTAATGGATCACCCTATATTTTATTAACGGAATAAATAGAGCCTTAAATTTTCTTTATTTTCACCCCAACTTGTACTTTCATTTAAAGAGTGTTTGAGAACTTAAGCTTTTAATAGGGCTGGAACAAACCCGATTTGACGGTTAACCGGCTCTCGGTTAATCACGGTTTTTCCATAAATCGAAAACCGGTAAATCGGTTAACCGAAAACCTGAATATAATCGGTTCATAAACAATTTTATAAATCTGTTTAAACACCGGTTGCTAAATCGGTTTATGATCCAGGTTAAAAACCTATTTATAAACCAGATTAAAATCGATTTCTAAACCGCTCTAACAAACGTAAATTGATTATTCTTATAAAATGAGGAAAATACACATTCGCATTTTTATTATTAACAACAAACTTCTAAATTAATTAATAAATCGGTCTTTAAACCGGGTTATAAACCGGTTTTTAACCTGTTTATAAACCGGTTTACCGGTGTTCGGTTTATGAAAAAATCTAGGTTAACCGAAGGCTTGTTAACAATCAAATCGTGTTTTTACCACCACTATTATAAACCATTCTACAAATAGTATACATTTCTCGTGATTTTTTATGAAAAGCTTAATTTCTCAAACACTTTTTAGATTAAACTACGTTGGGGTTAAAATAAAGAAAATTTAAGACTATTTATTTCAGTAATAAAATATAGGGCGTTCCATTTAAAAACATTTAAAAATAAAAATTGAAGATATTGAAATTTGAACCGGTATTTTGAATTATATATTTTCAATACAGGGTTTCAAATATCCGGTTTTTATGAAACTAAAATCTTTGTATACTAGATTACAACCCCGTCAATTTTTAGGGAAGAAATATTCAAAAGTGGGGAAAATATTATGTTTTAAATGAAAGCTTGATATTAACAAATAAATCCTAAAAACCTTCATACTTTGGAAACTCTGCATGCAATTAAAAGAAAAGTTCAAGTTGGACGTATAGAACCTATAAGAGCTTGAACAACTGTAAAAAATGCAGGTTGTTTCATTAAAAAAAAAATAAGTTAAACTTTTTTGGAACACCCTGTATATAGCAAAATATATTTAAAATGTGTCCTCTTCAAACCCATTAGGGCCACCCTAATCAAACGTTCTTTCAGAAAAAAAGCTAAAGACGTAATCGGAGACCGACGCACTAAATGGACACCCTGTATAAATTGAGATTGTAAATCTATTAACACGGAGACACTTCCGTATCCGGTTATACGTAGCTTACATATCTTCTAACAAATTAAATCACAGTGTAAACATTTTTAAAAATTAAGGAATTTTATATCAAAGCTGTAAGAATTTAAATTTACCGCCATTTTCTATTATTTCAAATTAAGTCAATTATGTAATTTGAATCTACAATTTGGTTATAAATGTAGCACTCTGTAGAAATTATACAATGTTGCATATATTGGGCACAGGGTTAAAGCAGGAAAAATCAAGTAAAATTACCTCTCACCACATATTGTACGATAACCGTAACTATATAAGTAGCACACGCTCTACAGTCACCGTGTTGTATGAAAGGAGAGACGGTTAGCACTCCCCTAGACAAGGATGGAACACAAATACGGATAAGGCACCTTATCCACATTTTTTCTTGTTAATAAATAAGTGGCAGCGAACAGGCAGTCATAAAATATGACAAATATAATCTGTTCATTTTACATAATTATAAAAACAACTGAATCTAAAAAAGTGTAGAGGATTTCGGCGACCAAATATCTAAATTGTGATTCTAAATTAATTAACACGGAAACACGTAATTTTTAGGTGATATTGTAACTCACGTATCTTCTGAAAGCTGAAATCAGAGTGTAAACATTTTATAAAAATTAACTAATTATATTTAAATTTAAATTTAGTATACAAATTATTTTCTCATTATTTACAAATCACATTATTGTCACGGACATGTTTTTATATATATTAGGATATTACAGCTGCCGCTGTCTTCCTTCCATCAACCAGATTCTCCATCTCTGTCTTCATATTCTCTGTCCTCAAGGCCTCTACTTTCCATCGCCTTATCCACTTCATCCCTCCACGACCTTCTCGGCCTTTCTCTCCTTCTTCCCATTGCGCTCCATTCGGTGACTCTTTTTATCCATCTATTCTGGTCTGTTCTACGGACATGCGCATACCACGTTAGTCTTTTCTCTTCTATGTACTTTAGCGTATCTATATTGACGTCCATTCTCCTCGTTATCTTCTCGTTAGTAACGCTGTCTATTATTGTGACTCCGAGCAACATCGTCTCCAGAATTCCATTACGCTCTCCACGATAGATTTGTAAACTCTTTTTTATTTGTATTTCCTGTAATGTGCCTGTCTCAGAGTGTTGCATTTAGTTGTCTTATGCATATTCGGGTTTGTCGAAGCCTGTTTTTTATTTCTTCTTCTGTGGGTGCATTTTTTGAAACGATGAATTTTAAGTATTTAAATTTATTTGCACTTTTTATTTCTAGATTATCTTCAATTTCAATTTTTTTTATTTCGTCTGTTGTTGCTAGTTATTCTGTTTTGTTGAAGTTAATTTTCATTCCTGCCTTAGTATATTCTTCCTTCAACTTACTTACCATATAGTTCAAGTCTTCGTCATCTTGTGCGATCACTACCTGGTCATCTGCAAAACTTAACGTATAAAGATGTTCATTCCGTATCGGTATTCCCATGGCTTCGCAATTCCTCTTCCAATTTTTTAATATTTGTTCCAGGAATATCTTAAATAGTGTTGGTGATGTAGGGCATCCCTGTAGCAGTCCCTTAGATGTTTTGAAGCAGTGACTCAAATTTCTTCCTGTTTTAATTGAAACTTGATTGTCTTTATATAAGTTCTTTACGGAGGTGATTAACTTTTCTTCTATTCCTATCTCGTTCATTGCTTTCCATAGTTTCATTCTGGGAATTGAGTCGTAAGCCTTTTTCAGATCTATGAAAGTTAGATGGACATCCCTATTTTTTGCGTTTTTCTTTTCTAAAAGTTGTTGAATTGCGTAAATGTGATCTATGCACCATCTTCCTGCAGTAAAACCGGCTTGGTCTTCTCCAATTTTATCGTCTATCTCTTCTTCTAACTTGTGTCTGATTAGTCGTCCGTATATTATCCCCATGGTTGCTATAACGCTAATGCCTCTGTAATTTTCGCACTTCCTTCTATCGCCTTTCTTATACATAGATGTTATAAAAGCTTCTGTCCATTTTCTGGGTAGTTCTTCCCCATTAATAGCTTTCATTTCAGGGATAATTCCTCCTGGTCCTGCTGACTTATTGTTTTTGATGGATTTTATTACCTTTTCGACTTCCTCTAACCTCACTACTATTTGTTGTTGTTCCAAATCTCTATATTTTCCTTCTTGATCTTCCATAAATTCTGATCGTCTTTCACTCAAAAGATTTTTGTAGTAGTCTTCCCACTGTTTCTCTTGTATAAAGGGGATATATGCCTTTTCTTTTGTGTTTTTCCTTAATGTCTTAAGCATTCGCCAGGATTCCGAGCTTCTTGCTCCCCCAATATATTGTTCAATATTTACGCAGGCTCTCTTCCAGTTCTCACTTTTCTCCTCTATTATAAGTCTCTTAACTTCTCTATTTTTCTCTCTATATTTTTGATGGTCTTCTCTTGTACTTTGCAATTTTTTATATAGCTCTTTTTGCTTCTTAGTTGCTTCTGTGGTGCTTTTGGTTAGACTTATTTGGTGTTTGCCGTTGTTTTCTCTTTTTCCCCTAGAGCCTCTATTGCTGCTTCTTTTATACTGCTTTTTATACAGTCGCCGCCAAAAAAAAAACGGGACATTTTTTTGACCTAACTCCCGAAATGCGATAACAATGGCTGACACTAACAATTATAATTAGTAAATGTCATCAAACGCCATTATTCAGATCTAAACAGTGACTTTTGATAACATTTATAAATTAGAATTGTCAGTGTCAGCGCTTGTTTTCGCATTTTGAAAATTAGGTAAAAACAAGTGTCTCGGTTTTTTTGTCCGCGACTGTATGTTCGTACGTTTCTCTTAGGTTTCGAACTGAAATTCATTTAGTTTCTCATCCAGTTTTCGAGTCTTCCCGAAGAATATGTATTTTGAATGTTTTCTGCTTGTGTAGCACTTCAGGCTTTTCAGATTCCGTGTTATAGTTAGGTTTTGGTCTGTATCCTGGGAACTCCATTTTTGCAGCGAATAGTCGATGGTCAGTTCCACATTCTGCTCCCCTCTTTACTCTTACATCTTTTATTTTTATCGTGGTCTCGTTTTTAATAATAATGTAATCAATTATTGATCTAAGATTTCGCGTACTTTGTATCCATGTATACTTATGAATATATTTATGACGATAGAAGCAGTTTGTAATCCTGAGATTATTTAATTCGCATATCTCAATAAGCCTCTCTCCATTTGTATTAATGGTATCTTCTCCAAAACGGCCGACTGTCTTATTCCTCTTCCAGTCCTTCCATTTAGGGCTCCTATTATAATAACCTCTTGCGATTGTTTCACCTTACCGATTTCTCCCGTTAAGGTTTCCATAAAATGTTCTTTCTCTATTATTGGACTGTCTTCTGTTAGTCCGTATACTCCGATGATTACTATATCTCGTCCAAGTTTATTTTTATTATCTTTTCATCTGTGGGTTTCCACGATCGTATTCCCTTTTTCCATTTCCTTTTTATTAAAATTCCCACTCCAGCTTTTGCTATGTCCTCTTTCCTCACTTCGCTCCAACAAAACGTGATGTCGTCTTCTTTGTTTCGCTGATTACGAGTATGTCCATGTCGGTTTTCTAAAACTCCTGAATGACCTCAATGGCTTTTGGTCCTCCAATCTTGGATGTTCCAGGTACCACATTTAATAGATGTTGTCTTTTTCCGTTTCGTCGTCTGGTTAGTATATAAGACTGGGTTTATTGAACGTAGCGAATTGCCCCCCTCTCCCCATATCCTATGGGGCTCGCTCCAATGGAGGTGTGGATTACCACCCGGGGATTTATTCTCTTTGTGTAATTTTTGCATCCTGCTCTTTATTCTTTTATTACTCTTTCGGTTTTACATTCCAGGTTGCTAAAGCCTGACCCCACAACCCTTAAAGGGGGGACCTTTTTAAATCAGCCTCCCATTCTGGGGCAGACGCTGTTTGCAGCCGTCCATCCTGGATCAGGCGCTGCTGCTAGTTTTGGTCCGCCCCGGGTATTTTAATTCCCCGGTACCCACCATATCTGGTGGGCATTCCCCTATCCGCTACCTGGGGCTAGCAACTCCACACGGGTGTTGTAACCTGTACAGCTCAATAATATGTTATACAGTGTATTGGGTCATATGAGCCTTTTTCCCCCTTGTTTGTATTTAATTAAAATTATATGTACCTAACCTATTATGATTTCGTTTTTTTTAAACCTTGTAGAGTGTTAATTGTAATAGTGATCATAAATCAACTGTATTTGGCTCTTGTTTGGGAAAATTTCCTTTCCTGTCCCCTTGTGGCTACACCCTTGGGTATTCAAACGCTGTCAAAACGGTGGAGGGCGTAAATAGAACGTAATGGGGACAACGAAAAACAACATTCTTGTTTCTGACATTGCTTCAATAAAATTCGTATAACAACGTTTTTAAGGTTTTCATTTCACTCTACTTCGTATTAGCAGAAGAAAAATCAAAAGAATTACAAACAGTTAATATAACAAACAATCGATATGTAGATAGATAACGAAAGACGAAACTATGGGAAAAGTGGATTATTACATTTACCTAAATATCTGATTACGTTACAGTCGGATGTACAAACAAAGGAAATCGTTAGAAGAATAAAACTGAGTTGGGCTGCTTTCAGAAGATGGAAAAAAGTTCTAACAAGTAAAATTGTTCAAAAATTAAAGACAAAATGATTTAATCAAAACATACGGCATACTCTCTGTACTAACATATGCGACAGAGACCGAGAACGGGAAAAGGAAATAGAGAAAGGCCGCTACTAAGATGGACCAATGACATTAAAACAACAGCAGATTACAACACCCTACACACAGCGCAACGCAAGGATCAATGGAGAATTCTTGGAAAGGCATATATCCTGCACAGTGTTGAATTCAGACTGATTACTCCGGGGGGGGGAAAATGAAACGTCTGGGGGGTATTTTTACCTATTCCACCGCAATCCGCCCATTATTTTATAGAATTAAAGAAACATGAACATGAAGTGGTAATGTTTCCAGGGGGGAATTTTGTTCTGCCCGGGGGGGAATTTCACCCCCGGTCACCCCCCTGGATTCAACACTGATCCTGCAAGGGATAGATATAGGCAGATGATATGATGATGATGATGATAAAGAAAGTGCATTAAAAGTCTCTACTTAGTTTGTTGATATTTTGGAAAACAAACGAAGCGTGACGTGGAATAGAATGTTGAGTTTTTCATTTTTCCACTGTAGCTCGGAAACCAAAGGAGATATTCGAATTGTTTTCAACGTCGTGTTGCCCTCGAAAAGTCGACTCCATAATGTGAAAACCATTTTCCTTTAGTTATAATAATAACGAATATGTCCATTTAATCCCATCGAGAATGGGGCACCCTGTACAATGGTTTTAACTACTACAAGAATATAAACAGCAAATACTCTACGTGTGGTGTTCTATGAAAGGAGAGTCGGTTAGCGCTTCACTAGACAAGGATGAAACGTACATATGGACAACGTATCTATCTCATCCACGTTTTTTTCGTTACTCGATTTCGATGTTTCCGCGGGCGACGGCGCTGAACTCACCAAATGATGTGGGTTGATTAGGGTTAGAGCGACTAAACCCTTAATAATGAACCAAAGCAAATTTTTCCAAGACGGGAAATGGGAAGAACTTAGAAGGCAGCGTGCGCCATTAATAAAAAACAAGAGAAAACCGTCGGCGTTTTCTTGCCGACCTATGAAAATGCAAATAAGACAGGCAAATTAAAACCCGACAAGCTGAATATCTCAAGAACTCCAAAAACATACATCAGCAGATGAACGATAAGCCCCGGCCGAAGTCTCCCGACGGCGCCCGAACGGGTCGCTTCGCGCTTGGCCATACGCAGGCAACCTGTTGAGCGGTAAAATTTAAACTAGTACCAAACCGTCTAGCAAAGGAAGTGTATCGTGGCGCGTGGAGTGCGAATGACGGCTCGATTGAACTGGAACGTTTCCTGCGCGTACCCGATTGCAGAATATGTTACAGTGAGTGCTTGCACGACTTTTTGCGCTATTTTATTAATTGCGAGCCTTGATTAGCTGTCGGCTCAGTAGGCTGATGGTAAACAGGATGTTATAACTTCAGTGATCTTGCGGTGCAGTGTTTTCAAAAGCCCAGGACACTATTAGACAGGATTTTTCACGCTCCTGGCGTGCAGGAACCGATCAAAGGCAAGTACCCAAGTCAGATTTTTACAATATTTGATTTCGACAATCCGACAGGTTGTAAATTTCGGCTTTTGGCAGCTTTGCCCGGATAAGCTGTCGGTAAGGCGCTTCTGAGGACTAAGTCATAAAAGTTGTAGGAACTGCTGTTCGCAAATACAGTAGGCGCTATTGTTTGCGTAAAATACGCGACAGGTAGCAGTTCCACGGCCCTCTTGATTCTGGATTGCAGCAGCGCTAATTAGCGCGTTAATGGGCGCGTGGGGCTTTAAATAACTTTGGAGGATGTTATGACTTCACCCATCTCGGTGCAGTCGTTCCCCTTCGGATAAATAAACACGTTAAGATATCGTGCACGTTAAGTATCTCCGGCTGCGGCTTTCACGGAAAAATCGAGTGCCCAGAGCCGGCAGGAAAGGCAAATTCTGAATTTTACAGTAATTATTTCGACGTTCTCCGTTTTTCGATGCGGTCGTTAGCTAATGGGAGAACGAGTGAGTCAATCGTAGGCCACTTGCGCGTTTTTGAGAAAATTAAACTATTACTCACGAGGTTATATGTGTCATTTATAATTTCATTTTTTTTATATATTACTTGCATACTGCTAGACATCACAGACAATCTTTTGTGTATTTCGTTAATGTAAACGTAAATAATTGGCAAACAGTGTAAATGTTACAGGGTGAGCCATCACTGATCGCCGTCGACGGTGTGTTGTACCTATATTTGTTCATGCAAAGAATTATTAGAACATTTAAATGTTGAAGTCGGAATTTTAGTTTAGTGAAAATGGAATATGTTCATAATATGAATCTGTACAAAACAAATGAAAAACAACAAAAACGAACACAATAAATTGATAAGAAAATATGTTGTGAAGTATCTCCCCAAAAAATTTTTATTATAGAATTGATCATCCCTAGAATACATTTAAAGAGACCTCGACTCAGGTTTACTTTTTAAAAGCCATCACTGATCACCATTCAAGATTCAAGGTGTGTTGTATAATTTGGTGCAAAGAATTATTGTTAGAAAAATATTTGAAGAAAAATTGTTCATGGATTTTAGTTTGTTGAAAACGTAAAAATATCATGGATCTATACGATATGGTGGAATTTGTAAAAAAAATTAAAAGCAATAGAACGAAAATAATTGATTAAAATATTTTGAGAAAAATATTCATAAACAATTTTTCGCAATTTTTATTTGAAAAAATTCCTAATTAATAATTGGTAATATTACAGAATAGTTCTGAATTTCCCAAATCGTCGAAAAACGTCGACTCAGGATCGCTTTTTAAATGTAAACAATACAAGGTGAGCCATCACTGATTGCCATTGGCAGTGTTGTATATTTGGTTAATACAAAGAATTGTTAGAAAAATGTTTGAACAGAATTATTCAAGAGAGGATGTTAGTTTGTTGAAATGGGAGAAATATTACAAGTCTTAAAAAAAGTGGTGGAATTCGGAAAAAATTAAAAACAAAAAACATTTGATAACATAGTTTGGAAAATATCGTAAAACATTTTTTGTTTTATAAAATTCATAATCGATAAAATGGTAATATTGCTGAACAATTCTGAATTGTTCAAATCTTCTATAGTGCATCTGAAGAGACGTCGACTCAAGATCACTTTTTAATTGTAATCAATACAAAGTGAGCCATCAAGATTGCCATTGTCAGTGTTGTATATTTGGTTAATACCAAGAATTGTTAGAAAAATGTTTGAACAAAATTATTCAAGAGAGGATGTTAGTTTGTTGAAAAGGGGAAAATATAAAAAATCGTTAAAAAATGGTGGAATTCGGGAAAAATTAAAAACAAAAAACATTTGATAACATACTTTGGAAAATATCGTAAAACATTTTTTGTTTATAATATTCATAATCGATAAAATGGTAATATTGCAGAACAATTCTGAATTGTTCAAATCTTCTATAGTGCATCTGAAGAGACGTCGACTCAGGATCACTTTTTTAAATGTAAACAATACAAGTGAGCCATCAAGATTGCCATTGTCAGTGTTGTATATTTGGTTAATACCAAGAATTGTTAGAAAAATGTTGGAACAAAATTATTCAAGAGAGGATGTTAGTTTGTTGAAAAGGGAAAATTATAAAAAGTCGTTAAAAAATGGTGGAATTCGGGAAAAATTAAAAACAAAAAACATTTGATAATATAGTTTGGAAAATATCGTAAAACATTTTTTGTTTATAAAATTCATAATCGATAAAATGGTAATATTGCAGAACAATTCTAAATTGATCAAATCTTCTATAGTGCGTCTGAAGAGACGTCGACTCAGGATCACTTTTTAAATGTAAACAATACAAGGTGAGCCATCAAGACTGCCATTGTCAGTGTTGTATATTTGGTTAATACCAAGAATTGTTAGAAAAATGTTTGAACAAAATTATTCAAGAGAGGATGTTAGTTTGTTGAAAAGGGAGAAATATTATAAATCATTAAAAAATGGTGGAATTCGGAAAAAAATTAAAAACAAAAAACATTTGATAACATAGTTTGGAAAATATCGTAAAACATTTTTTATTTATAAAATTCATAATCGATAAAATGGTAATATTGCATAACAATTCTAAATTGTTCAAATCTTCTATAGTGCATCTGAAGAGACGTCGACTTAGGATCACTTTTTAAATGTAAACAATACAAGGTGAGCCATCACTGATTGCCATTGGCAGTGTTGTATATTAGGTTAATACAAAGAATTGTTTGGACAAAAATTATTCAAGAAAGGATATTAGTTTGTTGAAAATGGGAAAATATTATAAATCTGTAAAATATGGTGGAATTCGGAAAAATTAACAACAAAAAACATTTGATAACATAGTTTTGAAAATATTGTAAAACATTTTTTATTTAAACAAATCATAATCGATAAAATGGCACCGTTACAGAACGATTCGCAATTGTTCAGATCTTCTAGAGGCCATCAGAAGAGACCTCGACTCAGGTTCACTTTTTAATTTTAAATGTAAGCAATACAGGGTGAGCCATCACAGATCACCATTGTCGGTATATTGTATAGTTTTTAGTGAAGAGAATTGTTAGAAAAATGTTTTAACAAAAATTGATCAAGACAGGATTTTAGTTTGTTGTAAACAGAAACATATTGTGGATCTGTACAATATCGTGAAATTTGCAAAAGAAAACAAAATAAAAACAAAAGAGCGGAAACAATTAATAAAAATATATTTTGAGAAATATTCTAAACAATGTTTATTTTAAAAAATTAATAATTAATAAAATAGCAACATTACAGAATGGTTCTGAATTGGTCAAATCTTCTACAGTGCATCTGAAGAGACGTCGGCTCACGTTCACTTTTTAAATGTAAACAATAAAAGGTGAGCCATCACTGATTGCCATTGGCAGTGTGTTGTATATTTTGTTAATACAAAGATTCGATAGAAACACGTTTGAACACAAATTATTCAAGACAGGAATATTAGTTTATTGAAATAGGAGAAATACTACGAATCTGTAAAATATGTTGAAATTCGGAAAAAATTAAAAACAAAAAACAATTTATAAAATAGTTTGGAAAATATCGTAAACATTTTTTATTTAAAACATTCATAATCGATAAAATGGAAAATTTACAGAACGATTCTGGATTGTTCAGATTTCTAGAGGGTATATGAAGATACGTCCATTCAAGTTCAATTATTAAACGTATGCAATACAGGGTGAGCCATCACTGATAACCATTGACGCGTATGTAGTATAGTTTGTTAGTGCAGGAAATTGTCAAAAAAGAATGTTTGAGCAAAAAATTGTTCAAGACAGGATTTTAGTTTGTTGTAAATGGAAACATATTATGGATCTGTACATTATCGTGGAATTTACAAAAACCAAAATAAAAACAAAAAAGCGGAAAGAATTAATAAAAATATTTTTTGAGAAATATTCTAATTATGTTTATTTAAAAAAAAATGAATAAAATCGCATCATTACAGAATGCTCTGAATTGGTCAAATCTTCTCGAGTTCATCTGAAGAGACGTCGACTGGTCGACTCAGGTTCACTTTTTAATTTTAAATGTAAGCAATACAGGGTGAGCCATCACAGATCACCATTGTCGGTATGTTGTGTATAGTTTGTTAGTGAAGAGAATTGTTAGAAAAATGTTTTAACAAAAATTGTTCAAGACAGGATTTTAGTTTGTTGTAAACAGAAACATATTGTGGATCTGTACAATATCGTGAATTTTGCAAAAGAAAACAAAATAAAAACAAAAGAGGGGACACAATTAATAAAAATATATTTTGAGAAATATTCTAAACAATGTTTATTTCTACAGTGCATCTGAAGAGACGTCGACTCACGTTCACTTTTTAAATGTAAACAATAAAAGATGAGCCATCACTGATTGCCATTGGCAGTGTGTTATATATTTTGTTAATACAAAGATTCGTTAGAAACACGTTTGAACACAAATTATTCAAGACAGGATGTTAGTTTATTGAAAGGGGAGAAATACTACGAATCTGTAAAATATGTTGAAATTCGGAAAAAATTAAAAACAAAAAACAATATCGTAAACATTTTTTATTTAAAAAATTCATAATCGATAAAATGGAAAATTTACAGAACGATTCTGGATTGTTCAAATTTCTAGAGGGTATATGAATATACGTCCATTCAAGTTCAATTATTAAATGTATGCAATACAGGGTGAGCCATCACTGATAACCATTGACGCGTATGTAGTATAGTTTGTTAATGCAGGAAATTGTCAAAAAAAATGTTTGAGCAAAAATTGTTCAAGGCGGAATTTAATTTTTTTGTAAAGGAAAACATATTATACATAGGTACGATATCGTAGAATTTGAAAAAAGTTAAATAAAAGAGGGGAAACGGATAAATTAATAAAAATATATTTTGAGAAATATTGTAATAATTTTTATTTAAAAAAATCATAGTTGATAAAACGGCTACATTACAGAACCATGAATTGGTCAAATTTTCTAAAGAGCATCTGAAGAAACGTCGACTCTGGTTCACTTTTTAAATGTAAGCAATACAGGGTGAGCCATCACTGATTACCATTGTCGGTATATTGTATAGTTTTTTAGTGAAGGGAATTTTTAGAAGAATGTTTGAACATGGATCTGTACGATATCGTGGAATTTGCAAAAAGTAAAATTAAAACAAAAAAGCGGAAACAATTAATAGAAATATATGTTGAGAAATATTCTAAACAATGTTTATATTAAAAAATTGATAATTAATAAAATGCCAACATTACAGAACGATTCTGAATTGTTCGAATCTTTTAGAGAACATCTGAAGAGACGTCGACTCAGGATCACTTTTTAAATGTAGACGATACAAGGTGAGCCATCACTGATTTCCATTTGTAGTGTTGTATATTTGGTTAATACAAAGAATTCTTAGAAACATGTTTGAACAAAAATTATTCAAGAGAGGATGTTAGTTTGTTGAAAAGGGAAAAGTATTATCAATCTGTAAAAATATCGTGGAATTTAAAAAAAAATTAAAAAACAAAAAACAATTGATAAAATAGTCTGGAAATATCGTAAAAAAAATATTTAAAAAAATTAATAATTAATAAAATAGCAACATTACAGAATGGTTCTGAATTGGTCAAATCTTCTAGAGTGCATCTCAAGAGAGGTCGGCTTAGGTTCACTTTGAAATATATACAATGTAGGGTGAATGAACCATCACTGATTCCCATTGACAGTGGATTGTATATCGTGTTCATGCAAAGAATTGTTAGAAAAATGTTAACAAAAATTGTTCAATGCACGATTTTAAGGTGTTGATACGGGAAAAATAGTACGAATATGTACGAAATGGTAGAATTTGCAAAAAAAAAACAAATGAACGGAAACAATTGTTACAATATCTTGAGACACAGTTTATTTAAAAAAATTAATAAGTAATAAAATGGCAACATTACCGAGTGGTTTTAAATTGGTCAAATCTTCTAAAGTGTATCAGAAGCGATCAGAAGAGGTCGACGCAGGTTCTTTTTAAATGTAAACAATTCAGGGTGAGTCATCACTGATCGTCATTGACCATGCGCTGTATATTTTGGTAATGCAGGGAATTGTTAGAAACATGTTTGACCAAAAATTGTTCAAGACTTAGTTTGTTGTAAAGGGAAAAATATTATGAATGTGTACGATATGGTAGAATTTGCAAAACAAATTCTAACAAAAGAACGGAAACAATTGATAAGAAAATATTTAAAGAAATATCGTAAACAGTTTTTATTTCAAATAATTAATAATTAATAAAATGGCAATATTACACAGGTTCTGAATTGGTCAAATCTTCTAGAGTGCATCTGAATTGATGGTTCGTGGTATATTTTGGTAAGCAAAGAATTGTTCGAAAAATGTTAGAACAAAAATTATTCAACACATGATTTTAGTTTGTTGATAAGTGAACAATATTGCCAACCTGGGTTTGGTGTAAAACTAATTAAAAAGTAAGGAACAGAACCAATTAGTAAGAAATTTTTTTTTTAATTTGTCCTATATTTAACACAAAAAATGTAGACAATTTTCGAACAAAAACTATTCATTACACGGTTATAGCTTATTAAAACGGAGAAAAATATCCAGTTGTACTGTATGTTACAACACTGTAGCTTTAATGAAAAATACATTAGATTATGGCACTTCAAAGTTTGCGATAAAATTCGGCTGCAGCTCCACACGAAAAACGTAAACAAATTTAAAACTACACGATCACTGGTAGCTGGTAGCTGAATATCTGTAATAATTATGACGGTACAATTTTTAGTGATAGAAGAAAGATTTCATTTTGGAAAAGTTGGTGAGTTTTGTTCGGTTTTGTCGTACCTCACAATTGTTATTTGAGCACAGTACATAAATGACTGAATGCTCTAATGTTCTAACTGTTGGTTATTATATAAGAAGACGAACAATTATTATTTTATCATTAAATATACCGAGTACATGCATAAATAATTATTGGAATTTGTAGTAACTAAAGACAGCTGCAGGGTATTTTTTAAAGTGTCGATAATGGGATTTTGGAAACTACCACATCTAAAATTGGGACAGTAGCTGAAATATGTATTTGTGTTTATTTAAAGCCACAGCATGCTACGAGTACATCTAGTAGACACTCGAATATTAACATACTTTTAGAGTTCTGTGGGTTGGGGACCGCATCATTTATTGAGAAGAATAACCCAAGCAGCATTTTTTCCATTTCATCTTTCATCGGTTATAAAATTGTGAAATTTCTCTTTTTGTGCCATCCACCACTACTTCGATATTAATCAATAATTCGTTTAAAATACATTATAAAACCAAGTATAGGAGAGAGCTTACAGCGATCAGCAAAAAATTATGCTTTCAGTTTCTGCAAACCAGATTGGTATCAGTTTCGATAATAAGAAAACCTCATCTCCCCGGTGTATTAAATTGGATAAAATTATAGTGTTTACGCAGCATTTTTTCGAACCAGCAAACTTGAACATATTAGAAAAAATAAGATGACGATGTAGATAGAACTAGTAACTTTCCACATGGCGTTAAGGAGGATCAGCTTCTCCAGAATAATTTGGAGAGAGGAAAAAGACATAGTTTAGCACATTTATAATTTTGATAGGAAATGATTGCTTGTTGAGCGTACACCGTTATAATTGAATATCAAGTAAATTAAATTTAAAGGAATGTTCGACAATTCGCGTTTATAGTGCAGTGGTGTTGGTCTGAATGTTGCTGAATTTTAAGAATAAGTTATGGACATCGTATATTTACCAATGTATTTACTATTTAACGAAATCATGGAAATAATTTTAATAGGGCGTGTTTAAAAAACGAGGAGTTTCAAGAATTCGTAATTATTAACAATGTTTGAATTTGTCAACAAAAATAGTTGTTAATTTGTTACGGTTTGTGATTTAATACAAGTTGTCAGAGACCTTGGAGAAGCTGAGATTAATTTACGCCGATTCAAATGTTATGAAACCAACGGAAATGTTTGTAAAACCACGCTCATAGGGTTGGTTCGTATTAAAAAAATGGAAGAGAAGTTTAGGACTAAGTATACCTGATTCTGGCACCAGTTCACAACCATTTCACGGATTCTAGTTAAACTTATGCGCAATATATATTTTGAATATTTCGCCATCCTGCATGGACTATATGTTTCTTCAAAAATTATAAATAAAATAGCGTTTTGGTACTTCAGAATTAACATAATAGTAAAATTGAAGTGTAACATTACTTTCTCCCAAAATGGTTAGGTATGTTACGACGTATTTATTCGCCTTTAAAATCTTATAAAATCTGCCAGAAATGCATACTTGCAGCTTATTCAATCGGCAACGCGTTAGTGTTGCAATTCGTATTGTTAGTGGTTTTTAATCAGATGTGAACTCAGTGGGTGGTAATCCACATCTTGACAAATATAAAAATTACACAAAATCAGAATCATTGCTGTTTGCTACATTTGTCAAAGTGTCGGACGAAATCCAAATCGGTGGTAATCCACATCGATGGTACTGTCTACAACTCGCTAGCAGCAGCAGTATTTTTCTACAAATAATGGTTTCAGTTTACGAATGTGGAGAGCTTGCAAAACATTAAAAACCCTAAAGTGTAATATTTAATGTACCGTTTTGATGGTTATAAACTCGAGCTTTCGTCTGATGAAAATACACATTACCTAACTTAACATGTCGCTGCTTAAGCTAACCAAACCATATCTATTTTTGTTGCTTAATGCATATTTTTAAAAATCAGTGCATATATGAAGATTTTTGTGAGCATAGGAATGCGCATATTTTAATCCCATTCGGTGCATATAAATCTCCGTCTTAATTACCACTGTCGTGAAGCATGCGTTGCGAGATATACTTAGAGTTTTGCACATTTTCACAGAACTTGTAGCACATTTGCATGAAAATGGGTACCAGAAGACATCAAAGAGCCGCAACAAATCGTTTCCAGGTGACACTTTGGACACAATGCGAAACGTCTTAACACCGTCAGTTGTTGACACGTTTCTTTTGACCATAAGTCAGATTTATGGCTTGTGGGACGAATTCCCACTTTGCAGATTTATAAAGATGCCTTTGCTGCGGAAACTGTAAAAGATGAGCCTACTGAAAGGATAATTGGAAAACCTCTTCGAGCTTGATCAACTCTTGTCAACTGATGTACTCCAGTGATCGTAGACGGCTTCCTGGCTGCCAAAAATAAGTGGCACAGTTTTGCAGTGGGGTTTGCTACAGTTGAAGCTTCCTCTTTTCAGGTGCTTACTTAGATTAGTCACCAATACAGTACGAAAAGCACGTTTATTTAGTTTAATGTAAAAAATAAGTCGACTGTATTTGTTTTTAAGCTCAAAATAGAGCCAAATCGCATAGTAATTAGTAATTTCCCAGGAAACTTCTCGGGGATTTTCTCGTGTTTTCCCTCGGGGCTTTCGCAGCAGCGTTCACTTAAAAGAGGTTTGTAGCGTTTCAGGCTCAGTGCTGTAACGCACCCGCGATTACAAACACGTTTAGATCTTCGCTGCCACATTCTCGAAATTGCTTTGCATAGCTCGGCGTTTCCTGAATGACAATTCAGGTATGTGCTTCTTGCCTGCCGGCCAATTTGCCCATGAGCGATTGCTCGCATGCAGCCCAAACTTTATGGTTTTTCGCAGTGATAATAATAGTACCTCGCCAATCGTAAACCCAGCAAGTAGGAGTTGTAATTGTTTTTAATCGCTTTTGCCTAAACAATTCGGTGTTGTGACTCGTGCTTTGTTGGCTTGGCCAAGGTTGGCATTGTTTTGCGCGGTGATGGCATTAGATGAACATGCTTCGTGGAGTTAGTTGCTCGGAGATCCGCATTCCTGCTTTTTTGAAGATAATTGGTGGATCTGCGTAAGAGAGAACTCAAAGCTTGGTAATTTTAAAAAACTTGAAATTTCATTGCGCACTAGAGAAATGTTTGTTAGGAATGACCAAGCTGAGATCAACTATCTCAAATAATCTATTCCTTTTTATTAGTGTGCACTAACTGCTCTAACTGTACTCAATAAACCAAAAATAGAACTGCATTAAATTATTTAAATTGCAATTTCACTCTTAATACCTATTAATAACCAGCGAAGAAATTGCGAGCTAATAATAGCACCGTCGTCAATACATTACTATGGTGAAAATTTTAGCGTTTTAGTAAATGTGGCAAAATGAAGAATTATTGAAATCACAACATCAACCTACAGCCCTTGTTGACTACGAGGGATCGTTTTTATTTTAATTCCTGGACTGGGAAACAAAACAAAAGGTTAGAGCAGTAGCATAAGTACGTGATCTAACAGATATAGGGTGAACCACAATTGGGGCAGAGTTTTATAACGTCTTTATAACGCAGCGAGAAGCGCAGACAATGCGAGCGCGGTCGTGGCGCAACGGTTCAACAGTAGGTTTTGTTTCGACACGCGGTTGGGAGCTCGGGTTCAAATCTCACCACGCCTTCATTTTTTAAATTTGGAAATTGATGTAATGAGCATTACTAAGCCTTTCCTTTCCTTGTTTCGGTATTATTAGGCAATGTTACCATATTTGTATCTATATTATGCATAATGTTGAAGACTATTTTAAAACATCTACTTACGAGGGAAGTTCCGAGTAAAGTCCTTGGCCGCTTTTTAATACATGCACGTAGTTTCCTTTCCTTTGAATGCAGCTACTCGTGCAGTATTCTGAAAACTGTGGTTTCGGATACTCTAAGTGAGCTACTAATTTTCGTTTCTTAAATCTTGCATTCAATTGGTTTTTAAATTTGCTTAAAAGATAGAACACTTTATGGTCTATTTGTGGGCAAAAAAACATTCGCCTCTTCCCAATGTAAAGCCACCTGCGATACCAAAATAAATTTAAATAAAAAACAATAAATCATATTGGGCATTTTCATCGTATTTTATTAATAAAAGTTATACAAAATTGGCCAAAAAGCTTAAGTTTGACTAGAATTCAAATATTTCGAAATTTTGTTTTTCTTAGGTTTCTTCATAAAAAACAATAATATAAAAAACATCATTAATTAGAAATTAATACAATGCAAAAAAAATCATCTTTTTTAACCTAACCCTGGATTTAAGTATTTTGGGTAATTCTGAACCACTTTAGTTTGTAAAATTTATACTATAAATATAACTAATTTTTAAAAAACTTGGCGTCTTCCAGATGTAATGTAGCACGCTTTAATTGTAAATGAAAAAAAAATGTGGAAGCTAATTTATCTGTAAGGCATACTTATATAGCTACTACCGAAGTTATGATTTATAAGGTGTAGGTACGTACCACTAATTTAACTCTTACTCTAATGCTGTTTGTTAAACCTGTCGCTACAATTAATTGGCTACTTTATGAAAACATTGTTTATTAAACAAAACCATTTTACTTGTGTTAGTAGTAACTTAATTTTATCTTTGGAGAAAAAATAGAAAAATGTCTAGTGTATTATTCTACAGCTCTATTAATATATTTGTTTAAATGAAATAATAGCTAAAATTCCCATTTATAACGATTGCGATTATAATGCACAATATCCAACAATTTTGATAAAATAGTTTACGGGCCGTTCTTCCATCCCATGTTTAATTTCGTATTGTATATTGCTGTAAAAAGAGGATGTTAACCCCGAGTATTAGTAAAAATTGTATATTTTCTTTATTAACGTTTATAGTACAATGGCCAAGGGGCCGGAAGAATTGGGTCGTTATATCCTTAATGCGTTATAAACAATCAAGCTATAAATAAAGAAAAATACCTCTATTGATTGAAAGAATCACAGATGGATTATTAAATTTAAAAAAAAATCCGTTAATTTGGTTTATTTACATAATTGTTTGCACTTCAAAAATGTGGCTTGGTACTTCTAGTACCAAATATTTGTGTATACAGTACAGTACTTATATCAAATTCCTTAGCTGTAAAAACAATCGACATTTTTCCTCGGCGGTAAAAGTTTTCCGCTTTGACATGGCGATTTTTGTGCACACAGTTCTAGGATGCATTTGCATTAAGAACTAAACAGGTAAATTCGTCAATTCCCCGGGAACTTTCCGGAATTTGTCCACAGTCGGTCGCTATTTTAGTTTGGTCGCAATATCCGATGTCGTAGTAAGTGATACATTAACAATGTATTTAATATGGACTATGGCGGGGCCTTACGTTCACGATCTAAATTGTAGTTTTTATATTATGCCAAATTAAAAAAATTACGCAAAAGGAGTGGCCCTTAAACATTGCGAATTACACCAAGTTTTATTTAATAGAAAACCAGTTGACATTTGAACAGTAACAATACGAGCATAACTCATATTACTAAATGCTAAACATGTTTTAACTTTGAAAATATAATACAAATACGATGCTGATGTTGCAGTTAGAGATTATTATAAAATACATACAAGGTTGTACTCTTGTTTTATTTTCAGTCACAAAAAAAGTTACTGGTAAAATTAGAGAAACCGTTCGTTCTACTCTATATGGGAAATCAGGAATTTTTAAATACCTTGGTAGGAATTCAATTTTAAAAGCAATAACAGCACTAACTCGAGAACACACTGTTACCTCGTTTAAAATGTAGTTAAATTCAGATAATAAAGATTTTACCCCGTTATAATACACTTAATTCTAATGAAATGTAAAATCGCACGTGCCTTTATAACTTTTCTGACTTTAAAAAAATTATAGTTACACAAGTGTCGTTGGGTAATATAAATTTCAATGAAAACGGTCAATAGACAGCCCAATTCTCCACTATTATAACGCACTTTGTATATAATATTCTTATTATATACATCCTTTTAAATAAAACGGCAGTATGTAACTATATGTATCACTAAACTGAGAGTTAACTTTATTAAGATTGCTCTTAATCCCACCATAAAACAAGTTTTACGTTATGTAACGAACGACTTCTGAGATTTAAAAGCGTCGTTATTGAGATTGAAAAACTCGTTTCGCCCATTTTCATAAGAGGCTTTTTCAGAAGGTAAGCAAAAAAGCACACTCAATGCTTGAACCACGCCAGAGGCGAAACTCTTCTAACGATCGGAAGGAGGAAGGCAGATTTATAGGAAAGTGTCGTCGCGATTGAGTGAAGAGGGCGGTGGGCGGGGTGTAGAAATTAGAGCTTTCCACATTGAGGGAGGGGGATAGTGTTTGTAAATCTCAATGGCTTCGTGAATCTTTGTGCTAAAGATTAACGGGGATTTGCAGGTAATTGTTTTATCGAAATGTATCTTATGGCCGGTATCACGTTGGTGTTCGACGATGGATGAAACGAGACCCGACCGGAGGCAACGCTGTTGCGAGTTTTTACTTAACGTCCTGTTTCACCAATGTATACAGCATTACAGGAGCAAGGGACTGTATAAACACATTTAGATGACATGGTGTTTAATAGTTTAATTTATCTTTGCGTTTTCAAGTGCGCTACTAAACTCGCCATTTTTGCTACACTGTTACATTTTGTTCTAACGCATTTATTGTTGTATGATTTTAGTTTTATAAAATAATCCCAGAAGGGGTTCTAGTCTGCTTCCAGTCCAATACATCGTGCGCCCAGCCACAAATGCTAACAGTAACTGAAAGTTAAATAGAAACGAATATGTTTACTGCATTTATTCATAATAGTGGTTCAGTTTCATAAGGAATTTTGCTAATTATATGAGCTATTTACAAAATACAAGTAGGTTACCACATTTACCGGAATTAAAAACAATGTTTTAAAAAAAAACAGTTAAACATGTTTTTTTGTTTAATTTAATATAACATGAATTTTGCCAACCCTGGTTTTTACCAACTTTTTTATAACGCAATTCATCTTCCATTTATATAAAAATTGTGAATTTTCTTATTTTCATAGCGAACGTCGGGTATAGCGCGGCGCACTTGTTTTTTTAAGAGAGTGGAATGGATCTTTTGTTAGAATTACATCGAACGTAGGCATTAGAGAATATTCTATAATATTTCATTTGCAACATAAATACATACTAAAGTTTATACTCGTAGCAACATTTTAATTAGCAGTTCGATTAGTATCCTCGGCCAACGGCCAACGTAGGTACAGTTGTACATATTTTCTATTTAAAAAAAATAGCGTTCTCAAAAACTCTTTGAATAATAAAAAGTTCATTAAAAACTTTGCTAAATCAAGATCATAAAATCTTCCTCTGTTATAACGCACTTCTTCTTTAGCCGCCCTCTTTCCACTATTCGACATTGACCTCCTCCATATTCTTCCACTCGTCTCGATTCATTATTGCCTTCCTGGTCCAGTTGTTTCTAGCGACTTTCTTGCTGTGGTCTCCCTCTCTCTCGTTGCTTTGTCCAGAGCCTCCATTGTTGAATGTCATAATTCCTTCGGTTGCGGTTTGCATATATCTGACTATATATACCTAGTTTTGAGCTTTTGTTTTGATTTTCTGTCTAATCCATTCCTTGCTTCTTTGCGTTAAAATTGAGCATGGATCTTTCTATTGAGCGTTATCTTTGAGCAATCTGGCAATATTGGTTTTGGTACAAGTGCCCACGTCACATAAGTCAGTACTGCTAGTACTGGACCCCTGTGAAGTTAGCACCACAACTTCAAAAAATGTAATTTTTTTCAAGAGTTCCCGTTGCACCCCAAAGAGTTCTAGAGTTCCTTGCTATTTTTAAAAATAGTTCTATGTATTAAAGAGAAAAAAATGTGCATCGAAAATTTGGGGTGCTAACTTCACATTTTCCTAGGACAAATACCACTATAACTCTTTTTCAGTCACACTTATTGAAAAATGTCATTACACTTTTCGATAGAACTCGCCGGGGTGCTACTAGAACTCAAACAAAAAAAAAAGATTAAAAAAAAATTTTATAAACTGGAAAAAATATTTTTTTAATTTTTTATAGTTCCGGTAGTTCTAATGGGAGTTCTAGTAGAACCCCGGTGAGTTATATCAATAACTCTAATAACATTTTTTGATAGGACCCGAAGTAAAGAAGTTACGCTTATTTTTGTGTTAGTACTTTTACAAAACCACGAAGACCTAAAAGCAATTTTTAAAAGTTCCGGTAGTTCTAATGGGAGTTCTAGTAGCACCCCGGCGAGTTCTATCGATCACTCTAATAATATTTTTTGATATGACCCGAAGTAAAGAAGTTACGCCTATTTTTATATTAGTATTTTTACAAAACCAAAAGTCCTGAAAGCAATTTTTTAAAAGTTCCGGTAGTTCTAATGGGAATTCTAGTAGCACCCTCTATCGATAACTAGAATAACATTTTTTGATAGGACCCGAAGTAAAGAATTTAGGCCTATTTTTGTGTTATTATTTTTACAAAACCACAAGTCCTGAAAGCAATTTTTTAAAAGTTCCGGTAGTTCTAATGGGAGTTCTAGTAGCACCCCGGCGAGTTCTATCGATAACTCTCATAACATTTTTTGATAGGACCCGAAGTAAAGAAGTTACGCCTATTTTTGTGTTATTATTTTTACAAAACCACAAGTCTTGAAAGCAATTTTTTAAAAGTTCCGGTAGTTTTAATGGGAGTTCTAGTAGCACCCCGGCGAGTTCTATCGATAACTCTCATAGCATTTTTTGATAAGACTCGAGGTAAAAAAGTTACGCTTTTTTATGTTAGCACTTTTACAAAACGACCAGACCTGGAAGTAATTTTTTACAGTTCCGGTAGTTCTAATAGGAGCTCTAGTAGCACCGGGAGGTGTTCTATCGATAACTCTAATAACATTTTTTTATAGGACCCGAAGTAAAGAAGTTATGGATATTTTTGTGATAATATTTTTACAATACCACAAAGTCGTAAAAGCAATTTTTTAAAAGTTCCAGTAGTTCTAATGGGAGTTCTAGTAGCACCCCGGTGAGTTATATCGATAACGCTAATAACATTTTTTGATAGGACCCGAAGTAAAGAAGTTAAGCCTATTTTTGTGTTATTATTTTTACAAAACCACAAGTCCTGAAAGCAATTTTTTAAAAATTCCGGTAGTTCTAATGGGAGTTCTAGTAGCACCCCGGCGAGTTCTATCGATAACTCTAATAACATTTTTTGATAGGACCCGAAGTAAAGAAGTTACGCCTCATTCATAAAAGTAATGCAAAATACGGTACCGTAGAGGCTCAACTAGCATGTAGCAATTCTTACCTGCACCTGATTTTAGAGGTAATTTTATTAACCCCTTATTGGAGCTTTCACGACCTAAGCCGCTTTCTAGAGGTACTTAGACAAAAATACCCATAACCTTTTCAATTCTAGTTCTATGAAAAAATTTCCTTCGACTTTGCCATAGAACACGCCAAGGTCCCGCAAGAACTTCCGAAAAAGTTTTAAAGAAATTGCTTCTAGGATCTAGTCGTTTTGTAAAAGTGTTAACACAAAAATAGGCGTAACATTTTTATTGCGAGTCTTACCAAAATATGTTATTAGAGTGATCGATAGAACACGTCCCGGTGCTACTAGAGCTTCTATTAGCACTACCAGAACTGTAAAAAATAACTTCCAGGTCTTGGTCGTTTTGTAAAAGTGATAACATAAAAAAACGTAACTGTTTTACTTCGAGTCTTATCAAAAAATGTTATTAGAGTTATTGATAGAACTCGCCAGGGTGCTACTAGAACTCCCATTAGAACTATCGAAACTTTTAAAAAATTGCTTTCAGGACTTCGTGGTTTTGTAAAAATACTAACACAAAAATAAGCGTAACTTTTTTACTTCGACTCTTATCAAAAAATGTTATTAGAGTTATCGATAGAACTCGCCGGGGTGCTACTAGAACTCCCATTAGAACTACCGGAACTTTTAAAAAATTGCTTTCACGACTTCGTGGTATTGTAAAAATATTAACACAAAAATAGGCGTAACTTCTTTACTTCGGGTCCTATAAAAAAATGTTATTAGAGTTATCGATAGAACACGTCCCGGTGCTACTAGAGCTGCTATTAGAACTACCAGAACTGTAAAAAATTACTTCCAGGTCTTGGTCGTTTTGTAAAAGTGCTAACATAAAAAAAGCGTAACTTTTTTACTTCGAGTCTTATCAAAAAATGTTATGCGACTTATCGATAGAACTCGCCGGGGTGCTACTAGAACTCCCATTAGAACTATCAAAACTTTTAAAAAATTGCTTTCAGGACTTCGTGGTTTTGTAAAAATACTAACACAAAAATAGGCGTAACTTCTTTACTTCGGGTCCTATCAAAAAATGTTATTAGAGTTATCGATAGAACTCTCCGGGGTGCTACTAGAACTCCCATTAGAACTACCGGAACTATAAAAAATTAAAAATATATTTTTTTTCAGTTTATAAAATATTTTTTTTGAAAATCTTTTTTTTTTGTTAGAGTTCTAGTAGCACCCCGGCGAGTTCTATCGAAAAGTGTAATGAAATTTTTCAATAAGTGTGACTGAAAAAGAGTTATAGTGGTATTTGTCCTAGGAAAATGTGAAGTTAGCACCCCAAATTTTCGATGCACATTTTTTTCTCTTTAATACATAGAACTATTTTTAAAAATAGCAAGGAACTCTAGAACTCTTTGGGGTGCAACGGGAACTCTTGAAAAAAATTACATTTTTTGAAGTTGTGGTGCTAACTTCACAGGGGTTAGTACTGGTTTTTCAAAATACAACTTCGTCTACCGAAAACTACCCATAATTTTTCTTTTTAATGTTACTCTGGTGGCTATGGCTTCTTCTTTTTCTGTGCTACCTATGCATTTATGTATATTTTTTTTCTTATAATTTTTCTTATTATTTGACTATTTTCAATACATTGTATGGTGTGTATTGAACCTTTCTTCCATAGGTGTCATAGGTGTCCTTTCTGACATTTGCTTTTGCTTATTTATTGTTTTATTATGTACTAATTTTGCTGCTGATTCAATGCATACATTGGTTTATTATCAATTTCTCTGTCTCTGTCTCAATTTTTTGTTATTATTAGCTATATGTGCCCTAACTAATCCATGGTCGCTGTTTGTTGTTTAATACTGCTACGTCTTTTATTATAACTTGGTCTCTGGATAATATGTGTCGATTAGTCGATTTCGTCTTTTTATTGCATCATTTGGCCCTGCACACGTTCATTTGTGTTGAGATTTTTCTTAAACAATTTATTTGTGCCCCTTTTCTCCAGACATTCCATACGCATTGTACTCGGCATTGTACTTGTACCTGTATCATTTCTAGCGCCACAGCCATAATTCCTTATTTTGTTCTCATAATCTAAGTTTCTACCCAGTTTGGCATTAAAATCGTCCATCACAACCACATATTTTGTAGGGTTGGTATTCGGCGACGTTATTGTGCAAAGATTCGACTTCTTCCTTTGCATATTGATTGTTGATGCGTATACTGGTATATATTGTACATACACTTTTGGTTAGGTATGTGACTAAAAAAGTAAAAGTTTTTGTTTTTATTATGTTTAAACGGTGCAACAAAACCAGCTCAAGTATCTAATTTTGATAAAGGGTGATCGCCGTTGCCTTTCTTCATGAAGGAGTCTCTCTTCAAGTTTTGTCCAGATTATCGCGATTAACCGATAAAGCACATGTATTAGGAATTAACCTCATTGTCTTCTTTCTTTTGTAACCATTTTCTTAGAATTTCATCTATTAGCATTATTTTGATAGTCGTTTCTATGGCGAGAACAAGATAATGGCCACATATGCTGTGCGCTGCACATACAGGCAGCGGCAGAAAAGTAAATCAGAGCAGTTTGCCTCCGTATGCATTATTCAGGCATCTGGCGTGATGTTATTTGAGGCGAAGCATTAGCCAGCCCATTCGTCCATGTTGCGCTTGATAAAAGAAAAATAGATCAATTTGCGTTTGTGTATTACGCGGCGATACATCATCTCAGCGTCGCGTTTTTCCATCAAGCCCCCGACCATTCTCCCCATTACTTACACATAACCACATGCATGCTGCAAGTCAGCTTAATTCTGATTTATAAGGCAGATCTTCAAGTGAAATAGCGCTGCATACAGAACCTGTTCTTAAATTTGAATGGAAATATGCGCCTGGCGTCATTTTTATGCGCATGTATATCTGCATACAAATGAGCTGCATTCAGGGCCTCGTAATGACTGGATAATGAGGCCAATTCTGCGATTGAATTTCAAAATGAGTAAGTGCACGCAGTCCTAATCGTCGCATGCAGGTGTCGCTTTTTTCGCCGTTCTAATTGGAGCTCAGCCTCTGAATCGCAGCAGCCTGTGTTCAGGGGCGACTCGTCACTAGGATCATTCCTCTTTATTTATATCACTTTTGTGATAGGTATATTGAACATCAAGATTGCAGAAATTCTTCAAGTTGAAAAAATTTAAAATGAAGAATGTTAAACGTTTGTTAATAAAGGGTTTTCAACAAAGCATTGCAAATTTTGTGGCACAAAAACACGAGTGCGAGAATGCTCCATCATGCTGTGGTATGGCAAAAACTGGGCGTCTTTACAATTAGTAACAATTACGGGCCAAGAAATGGAAGGTATATTGAAGAAGTCAAAGCAAGGTCGCTGGGTCAAGATACGACCTCCAGTTGTTGCAATGCGAAACGTTTAATTAAAGGTGGATACCATTTCTGTCACTAGGAGAGGGAATCAATAGTTAGTGATCAGCATCAAAGGATAAATTCATGGACAGCTTACAAAAAATATCAGAAAGGATCGGAATGTAATTAAAAAGACCTACAATAGCTTCCAGAGAGGCAGTTCGTATGTCAGGTATAATTTTCGATAGTATTGATTCTCAATTTAACTAATGGAAAAGCCATTTTAATACAATAAACTGACCTTGATGGATTCTGTAGATGGATCAAGAGCTTTTAAACCTACTACACCTGCCGGATATTTTTGGAATACTTAATGTACAATGCTGCTGTTGTAATTGCTAAATACAACGAATACAGATAGAAATAAAAGTGAGAGCAAAGTTTTTAGAAGGTTGATTATAGCTAAGAGGCTGTGGAAAATACAAGAAGGAAAAACCTTGCTTATTCTATAAATTACTTTAATATTGAACAATGGTACTTCATGCCATATGTAGATAGCTAAAAAATTTATGAAAATAAAAAATGATAGTATAAGTATTCGATTTATAGGAACCTCTTGGGAAGTGGCGATAAAACAATGTTGTTCTTTTGCGAGTATAAGGTAGAATATTTTTACTTAAACAATGCCTATTGTTACTTGCGAATAAAACGAAAGTAGTAATTGAACGTCTAGTAATGTGTAAGACCAATTGTAACAACAACGTTGTTGAAAAAGTTGACACGTAAGGACGATTTGGAAAACGTATTTTGTACCACTTTATGCCTCAAACGGGTTTTTGTTGTATTACAATGGTGGTGCTTTTGTTTTTCCAATAGTTTGTGTTAATTAAATTAAATATGCGTTGTACTAGAATGAAGAGGAATATGTTCTTTTCAATTTCTTACCGATTTCTCAAAACTAAAAATAATTCCATACAGACTAGGTATCTTAAGTAAACCCCCAGGGCTATTTTTCTACTAAACATTGTTTCGTAGTTTTTATTACTTGTATATTTAACTCTTCTTATATGCACGCCATTTGTTGTTACTGCTAGAAATATATTACAAATTAGAAAAGGAGATCGCCGAAGTGTTGTCGCTCGCAGTATTTATTCGTCTTGGGCAAGAAACGGTACATATGAGTAATTCATCTTTTCACATATTTCTTCTTTTTGTTCTCAGCCTGTGTTGGTCAACTCCTGGATACAGCCTTACACCATGTTTCCATGCTCCGTACACGTTTTATTTGTTGGAATTTAAACCTTGAATACATCAAACTTCTAAATATACGAAATGTTTATTTAATATAGTCGTTACATTCACTATGATCGATATAGTTAATACGTTCTACATAGTCGATATATAGATGATATCTCCCATATATTTTCTGTAAGCGGTGTGTTCCATGTATTTAGTTCAGTGAATATACTGGGGTATTACATATACCCACTGCCATCCATATAGGCAGTCAGTATAGGCCAAATCTGTTATACATTAGATGTCTATAAATTTTTTTAAAATTTTATAAACTACATGTAATTGTTATACCGATGGGGCCACAATATTATATATAACAGCAATGAGATAACATGAACAAGAAAATAACACGTATTGCTTGAGTAAGAAAGAGATAAACATAGTAATAACTATTCGAGTAGGCATGACGCTTATTTTAATTATGACATAAGTCAACTAAACATGCCTACTAAAATAATTTTATCGTATGGTCATCTCTTTCTTACTCAAGCATTCTATTTTGTTGTTCATGTTATCTTATTGCTGTTATATAACGGGTGTTCATAAACAGTCGTCATCCCAGTAGGTTTTGACTTCAGAAACGTATGTCTATTAAAATTGAGAAAAAATGCGCTATGACAGTACTCAATGACGTTTCATTATGTTGCACGAATTAATCAAAGACATAATATTTTGTTTTTCAAAGCAACTGGGATGACGACTGTTTATGAACACCCGTTATAATTGTGGCCCCATCGGTATTGTTAAAGTCTACACATTACCCTTTTTCTGTGACGTCAGAAATAACAAAACATAGCGTTTAAAACGTATGTCTTACATTACAGTGAAATTCAAAAAGATAATTTAGATCACAGGTAGTAGACTTGACGAAGAGTTTGACATATACCTAACCAAGGTATGCTCTAAATAGCACATTATTCAAACCAAGACATTTTTGACCTACGTAATTCAACGTTTCTCCTCTTCGAAAAAGTTCCTAACGCTTAAAATAAAATTTTAGGCTTGCTTGCTCGCTTGCTTGTTACTGCGCGTTATTTTACTGTCATTTTGGACAAATCTTAAGATTGACAGTATTATAAAATAAATTACCTATACTTAAAGCGAACCTGACCAAAAACTGCAGATTTTTTGTTTCGTCCAATTCCTTACTATTAAATAAAGAAAATATTTACGTCACAACAAAATGGTAATGTGTAGACCTTAATATATTTACTGCAATCGATATACACAGTTAATACCTTCCATGCAGTAGATAGAGATGATATATTCCATATATTCAATATAGCTTGTTTATTCGATGCATTTAGTGCATGTATCCACATACTTAAAGAACAGTTGATGTATGCACATAATTAAATCGATACAATGGATATAGGTGATATTTCCATATTTGATGTAGCCGGTATATTCGTTGTATTTAGTGCAGTGGATATACTCTATATCTTCTATATATTTAGTGCAGTCGATATAGGCTATATATGTCATATATTCGATGTGGACATATATTGTTTATCTAATATACTCGATATATTCTTCATATATTTGCTATAATTCATATAGTTCACACTTTCTGTATATTCGATATAGGCGATAGCATCCATAAATTTGATGTAGCCGGTATAGTGGATGTAGTTAGTACGGTGAATATATTCGATATCTTCCATATACATACATAGTGCAGTAGTCGACATAAGCGGTCACTGTATGTAATATATGATATATATTCGATATCGGTATACATATATTGACTATTTCATATATGCATTATACCAGGTGACCGATTTCAAAACCGAATACAGCAAAAACATGATATATCACAAGGTTATTTCATCTAAGAGACAACGTTACCCTTAGATCAGAACGGAAGGGGGGGGGGGGGATCCTTAAACATCAATTACGTTAGACATCATTTGGTTACTAAAATGAAAACTTTCCTATGTTCGGTTTTGAAACCTGTCACCCGGTATATATTCCCGCTAGGTAAAATGAGGTTAATGATAATAGAATACAATACAACAATATATATTCGATATATTTGATAAATACTTGATATATTTAGTATGTACTATAATTGATACCTTCCATATAATCAATATAGATGATATCTTCGATATAACTAATATTCGTTGTAGCCGGTTCGATGTAGTCACTGCAGGGGATATATTCTATATATTCCATATACCTAGTTTAGTCGATATAAGTAGTCAATGTAGACGAGATCTGTCATATATTCGATTTCGATCTATTTTCTTTATTTAATATACTAAATATAATATGTGATATATTCAGTAGTTATATCCCTAGTGCATTCTGTATATGGACACATCGATAATTATATTGATACATCGAGAACAAATTACAGCCCTGTGCCAAACTGCAGGTAGACTTTCGTAGACAACGTATTTGATGAACATCAATATACATCTATTTGGTTTTTCTTGTCTCAGCGTTTGTAACGTGAAAATTTTTGGCCAAGTGTTTAATATGCAGACTAGTCATCAAGAACGTGTAAGAAAACTCATTGTGCTCATGTGCAACAGGTTTCCCACGAGTCGCTACTGCGTGAAACTAAGAGTAGCGCCGCCGTCCTTGAGGTCGCCGGAAAGGGGCCGCTTTCCAAACAGAATTTTCAGCTAAGTGCTACCGTGGCCGCGGCCCGGGGCTCGCCGATTACTGCATAGATGCCATTTTATCGGTAATTGGCGCCACGGCCCGGTGAGAGGCGCGGGCCAGATCGCCGGCCGAGAGCGCTTCCTCTATTAACGGTTGATCCCAATTTCAGCGATTAATTAATGGGCGCTGGGCAGAGCGTATCTCCGCGTAGGAGACGCTGGCTGAGCGTGTACTCTTGTTGTACATGTTAATATGTCAACCGCAATAGCTCGCGACAACATGACAGACGGGCCTTGCGAGCCTTCCGTGTGCACTTCACGCCCCAGTGCTTCTTCTGGAAGTTCAGCCGCGCTGCAGGAACATTCCGCTCCGCATTCAAAGGCGATTATTTGAATGTGGGTTTAAGCCGCTTTTGGGGAATTGGACCGAAAAAAGTGAAGGACGCGCGACGAATTCAACCATATAAAACTTGTAAAGGTTAGATTCGTAAATGGTATATATTGCACTGCTGCTTACAGCAAATTCTGAAAAACTAGGTTTTAAATTTAGTTTTTTAATTAATTTGCTAATTTAAAAAAATCTAATCAAACTCACCTACTCTCGTACCAAGACTCGAAAAATCCATACACACTCAATAGAATAGAAACGATTTGAAATCGTACTACATATTTTCGTCTTTTAGATTTTTGAATTTAAATGAATTTGTTACGTTATTCCAGAGGCTATCGTGTACCCTAATAACAGTGAAATGTATTTTATGCAGCTACGTATAACGGCCATAAGTTTGGTATTAGAACAAAACGTTCTATCTGCACTATACATTTTTGGTAGTCTTTGATCCATTTTTGTTAATCTCTCTAATTTCTGTCAATTTTTTAGTAGACATTTCCAAAAAATGCCAGGAATTTCTAAACACTCATTATGAAAGAATTCATGACAGAAAACATAGAAAAAGTTATATCAGAAATTAATGGAAATATCCAAGGATTGCTAAACATTTGTGATAACATTTGCAAATTTCTGGAAATTTGTAAAAATTGCTAGACATTTCCAAAGATTGCCAGGAATTTCTGAAAGCTTTCTATTAATTGTGAAATAATTAATCGCAGGAAACATGTAGAATAGGTTGACATTGGTAAAAAGCTTCAAAGATTGCCAGATATTTATAGAGATTAACAGAAGTGATCCAATATTACCAGAGAAAATGTTATCATACATTTCTACTAATCTTTGATCACTTCTGTCAACCTCTCCAATTCCTTGGAATGTGTACTAACAATTTCTACAAATTTCCAAAGAGTACTAGGAATATCTAAACGCTATCTAAACATTGAAAAAAGAAAACATGGACAAAAAGTTATGATGTCAAAGATTGATGGAAATGTCCAAAGATTTCCAGAAGGAATTCATTACAGGAAACGTGTAGAACAGATTATCTAAAAGATTGGTGAATGACCAAATATTGCCAGAAATTTACAGTAGTGATCAAATATTATCAGAAATGTATGGTAATATTGTAAAATTGTTGATAATTTTTAAAAATGCAAGAAATTTGCAAAGGTTACCAGGAATTTCTAAACGCTTTCAAACAAATGTAAAACGTTGATGGCAGAAAACGTGAATTTTAAATATTACCATAAATTCCTGGTAATTTTTGATCATCGCTGCTAATCTCTCCAATTTCTGCCAATTTTCAGTAGACATTTCTAAAGATTGCCGGGAATTTCTAAACGCCATCTAAACATTGTGCAAGAATTTATGACAGAAAACATAGAAAAAGTTATTATGTCAAAGATTGATGGAAATGTCCAAAGATTTCCAGAAATGTATGGTATCAGTTGAACATTTTTGGAAATTTGTAAAAATTGCCAGAAATTTCGGAATGCTCAAAAAATTGTGAACTGATTCATTGCAGGAAACATGTAGAACAGATTATGTTAAAGATTGATAGAAATGTCCAAATATTGCCAGAAATTTGCAGAAGTGATTAAATATTATCAGAAATGTATGGTAACATTGGAAAATTAGTAGTTTCTATAAATGCAAGAAATTTGTAGAGGTTACCAGGAATTTCTAAATGCTTTCAAAAAAATGTAAAAAAATTGATGGCAGAAAACGTGAATTTCAAATACCTATTACCATAAATTCCTGGTAATTTTTGATCATCACTGCTAATCTCTCAAAGATTATCGGACGTTCTCATAAATCTCTGTCTATCTTTGACCACTATTGTTAACCTGTCCAATTTCTTGGAATTTTTACAAAAAATAATGGAAATTTCCAAAGATTTTCAGAAACTTCTAAATGTTTAAAAATTGTTAGAGAAATCGTGCCAGAAAGCATTTACAAAAGGTTATTGTCATAGGGCGATGGAAATGTTCAAGGATTTCCAAAAATGTATTGTACCAGTTGAACATTTCTGAAAGTTTGCAAAAATTGTCAAGACATTTCTAAACGCTTTTAAAGATTGAAAAATGGCAAAAATGTACAGAGATTAATAGACGTGATCAAATGTTCAATAGTTACTAGGAATACCTAAACGCTTTCTAAAAATTGTGAAAGAATATATGACAGAAAACAAAAAAGTTATTATGTCAAAATTAATTCAAATGTCCAAAGATTGCCATTTTGTGGTAACATTTGAAAATTTTTGGAATTATATACAATATACAAATACACAAATTTGCGGTTAGCAGGTTAGGTTTTGTGTCAGTTTATGTCAAAATTAATGCAAAACCTAACCTGATAACCTCGAATATGACATAGGACTTACTGTGCCACCAACATATTATTCATACGTTTGAATTTCCACAGCCATTCCTTATGGATTTTTTACTGAACCTATTGTAGAAAATGCTACTAATTTCCAAAGATTGCTAGGGATTTCTAAACGCTTTCTAAATATTGTGTTTCTAAATAAGGTTTTCATGACAAAGATTGATGGAAATGTCCAAAGATTGTTGAAAATTTACAGAAATTAACAGACGTGATTAAAAATTATCAGAAATTTATGGTAATATTTGAAACATTTGAAAACGTTGATGGAAATGCCTAAAAATTGCCAGAGGTTAGCAGAAATTAACAAAAGTGGTCAAAGGTTACCAGAACTTTTCAAATATTGCCAGGAATTGCAAAAAAGTGAAAGAAAATATATAGAATTTATCAAAAATGATCAAAAATGTATGGTAACATTTGAAAAACGTTGACGGAACTGTCCGAACATTTCCAGAAGTTAGTAAAAATTAACAGAAGTGATCAAACATTACCAGAATTTTTCAGATATTGCCAGGAATTTCAAAAAAGTGAAAGAAAATATGTATGTAAAGTGATCAAAAATTATGTATGTAAAGTGATCAAAAATTATCAGAAATTATCAGAAATTTATTGTAACATTTGAGACATTTGAAAAACGTTAACGGAAATGTTCAAACATCTCAAGAAGTTAGCAAAAATTAACAGAAGTAATCAAACATTGCCAGAATTTTTCAAATATTGCCACGAATTTAAAAAAAAAGTGAAAAAAATATGTAGAGTGATCAAAAGTTATCAGAAATTTATGGTACAGTCGTGTGCAAATAAATCTGGGACAGTGTTTTTTTCACATGCAGATTCAGTTAAGAATTGAAGAATATCTCCATGGATTTCCAACTATCAGAAAGAATTAGATTAAACTTTAACAGGTACTGAAACCCGTAACTCTCTCTGATAAGAGGAAATCCATGGAAATATTCTTCAAATTCTTAACTGAATCTGCATGTGAAAAAAACACTGTCCCAGATTTATTTGCACACGACTGTACCATTTGAAGCATTTGAAAAAAGTTAACGGAGATGTCTCAACATTTCAAGAAGTTAGCAAAAATTAACAGAAGTAATCAAACCTTGCCAGAATTTTTCAAATATTGTCATGAATTTAAAAAAAAATAGAAAAAAATATGTAGAGTGATCAAAAGTTATCAGAAATTTAATGTAACATTTGAGACATTTATGGTAACATTTGAGACATTTGACAAAAGTTAACGAAAATGTCCAAACATCTCAAGAAGTTAGCAAAGATTAACAGAAGTAATCAAACATTGTCAGAATTTTTCAAATATTGCCAAGAAATTAAAAAAAAAGTGAAACAAATATGTAGAGTGATCAAAAGTTATCAGAAATGTATGGTAACATCTGAACCATTTGAAAAAAGTTAAAGGAAGTGTCCAAACATTTCAAGAAGTTAGCAAAAAATTAACAGAAGTAATCAAACATTGCCAGAATTTTTCAAATATTGCCAAGAAATTCAAAAAAAGTGAAAACAAATATGTAGAGTGATTAAAAGTTATCAGAAATTTATGGTAACATTTGAAACATTTGAAAAAAGTTAAAGGAAGTGTCCAAACATTTCAAGAAGTTAGCAAAAAATTAACAGAAGTAATCAAACATTGCCAGAATTTTTCAAATATTGCCAAGAAATTCAAAAAAAGTGAAAACAAATATGTAGAGTGATCAAAAGTTATCAGAAATTTATGGTAACATCTGAACCATTTGAAAAAAGTTAAAGGAAGTGTCCAAACATTTCAAGAAGTTAGCATAAAATTAACAGAAGTAATCAAACATTGCCAGAATTTTTCAAATATTGCCAAGAAATTCAAAAAAAGTGAAAACAAATATGTAGAGTGATCAAAAGTTATCAGAAATTTATGGTAACATCTGAACCATTTGAAAAAAGTTAAAGGAAGTGTCCAAACATTTCCAGAAGTTAGTAAAAATTAACAGAAGTGATCAAACATTACCAGAATTTTTCAGATATTGCCAGGAATTTCAAAAAAGTGAAAGAAAATATGTATGTAAAGTGATCAAAAATTATGTATGTAAAGTGATCAAAAATTATCAGAAATTATCAGAAATTTATTGTAACATTTGAGACATTTGAAAAACGTTAACGGAAATGTTCAAACATCTCAAGAAGTTAGCAAAAATTAACAGAAGTAATCAAACATTGCCAGAATTTTTCAAATATTGCCACGAATTTAAAAAAAAAGTGAAAAAAATATGTAGAGTGATCAAAAGTTATCAGAAATTTATGGTACCATTTGAAGCATTTGAAAAAAGTTAACGGAGATGTCTCAACATTTCAAGAAGTTAGCAAAAATTAACAGAAGTAATCAAACCTTGCCAGAATTTTTCAAATATTGTCATGAATTTAAAAAAAATAGAAAAAAATATGTAGAGTGATCAAAAGTTATCAGAAATTTAATGTAACATTTGAGACATTTATGGTAACATTTGAGACATTTGACAAAAGTTAACGAAAATGTCCAAACATCTCAAGAAGTTAGCAAAGATTAACAGAAGTAATCAAACATTGTCAGAATTTTTCAAATATTGCCAAGAAATTAAAAAAAAAGTGAAACAAATATGTAGAGTGATCAAAAGTTATCAGAAATGTATGGTAACATCTGAACCATTTGAAAAAAGTTAAAGGAAGTGTCCAAACATTTCAAGAAGTTAGCAAAAAATTAACAGAAGTAATCAAACATTGCCAGAATTTTTCAAATATTGCCAAGAAATTCAAAAAAAGTGAAAACAAATATGTAGAGTGATCAAAAGTTATCAGAAATTTATGGTAACATTTGAAACATTTGAAAAAAGTTAAAGGAAGTGTCCAAACATTTCAAGAAGTTAGCAAAAAATTAACAGAAGTAATCAAACATTGCCAGAATTTTTCAAATATTGCCAAGAATGTCAAACAAAGTGAAAGAAAATATGTAGAGTGATCAAAAGTTATCAAAAATTTATGGTAACATCTGAACCATTTGAAAAAAGTTAAAGGAAGTGTCCAAACATTTCAAGAAGTTAGCAAAAAATTAACAGAAGTAATCAAACATTGCCAGAATTTTTCAAATATTGCCAAGAAATTCAAAAAAAGTGAAAACAAATATGTAGAGTGATCAAAAGTTATCAGAAATTTATGGTAACATCTGAACCATTTGAAAAAAGTTAAAGGAAGTGTCCAAACATTTCAAGAAGTTAGCAAAAAATTAACAGAAGTAATCAAACATTGCCAGAATTTTTCAAATATTGCCAAGAAATTTAAAAAAAGTGAAAACAAATATGTAGAGTGATCAAAAGTTATCAGAAATTTATGGTAACATTTGAGACATTTGAAAAACGTTAACGGAAATGTTCAAACATCTCAAGAAGTTAGCAAAAATTAACAGAAGTAATCAAACATTGCCAGAATTTTTCAAATATTGCCACGAATTTTAAACAAAGTGAAAAAAATATGTAGTGATCAAAAGTTATCAGAAATTTATGGTACCATTTGAAGCATTTGAAAAAAGTTAACGGAGATGTCTCAACATTTCAAGAAGTTAGCAAAAATTAACAGAAGTAATCAAACCTTGCCAGAAGTTTTCAAATATTGTCAAGAATTTCAAAAAAAGTGAAAAAAATATGTAGAGTGATCAAAAGTTATCAGAAATTTATGGTAACATTTGAGACATTTATGGTAACATTTGAGACATTTGACAAAAGTTAACGAAAATGTCGAAACATCTCAAGAAGTTAGCAAAGATTAACAGAAGTAATCAAACATTGTCAGAATTTTTCAAATATTGCCAAGAAATTAAAAATAAGTAAAAACAAATATGTAGATTGATCAAAAGTTATCAGAAATTTATGGTAACATTTGAAAAAAGTTAAAGGAAGTGTCCAAACATTTCAAGAAGTTAGCAAAAAATTAACAGAAGTAATCAAACATTGCCAGAATTTTTCAAATATTGCCAAGAATGTCAAACAAAGTGAAAGAAAATATGTAGAGTGATCAAAAGTTATCAGAAATTTATGGTAACATTTGAAGCATTTGAGAAAAGTTAACGGAAATGGCCAAACATTTCCAGAAGTTAGTAAAAATTAATTAATCAGAGCTTATCAGAATTTTTCAAATATTGCCAGGAATTGCAAAAAAGTGAAAGAAAATATGTTTAAAAAAATTATAACAAAGTTTATTAGAAATGTACGATATTAACAGAAGTAGCTATATTGCCAGAACTATTGTTAAATATCAACGTTGATTTCTAGAAATTTATGAAAATTATCAGACAAAATTCGCCAATAATTGTTACATTTCTAAAGTTTACTCGAAATTCGACAGTACATCATCTGCAGTGACACAAAGACAAAGGTTTGGAATTACAAGTATAAAATTCAATATTACCAATAGTATTTGCTCAACTTTTACGGAATTCTGTTGTTATAACTAAATACGAACAGTATGGTGCCAATTTAGAAGCCAACTGCGAATTAATTTAATGTCATCATTTACCCAGACGGTTATTTTGGTTTATTTTAGCCGTGCACATCCTGAATTTAATTATTAATTTGGCAACATTTCTGCGAACAACTTTTTTTGGAATATACACCTCATACTGCGACGATCCATGCTGGGTTGTCTGGCGTTCGAGTATCTGCTAATTCTAAGAAATGTGACATTTTGTGTTAGAATGCGAAAGCACGCATTTATTTGGTCTTTTGATTCCCTTATGTATCTTGGCCTGTTATTGTGTTTGTATGTCGTAATTAGTCTTAAGTGTCTCCAAATGTCGTGTGTTAGATTTCCTTAGCACCTCATCGTTACCTTTACTAGTTGGGCCAGTTCTCAGCTTTTTCGCTAGTATTTCCCTCATATTAACCCGATGTGCTAACTGTTGTGGCAATCCTTATAGAGTCAGTAAGTGCTGCGTTTCTCTGTAGTACTGGTTCTACACAGCACTGCACTTACAGTAAATTCCGCTCGGCTGTTACCCATTGCGGAATAACATACTTCCGTAGGCTCATATAATCACTGCGGAACATCATGCTTCCGCAGGACCACTACGCTGAACAACATAATATAATTAAACTTTCCGTGGAGAAACTAACTATTATGTGACTGTGTTCTTACATTAAACATTAAAGCGACACTGGAATAAAATTATCCATGTATGGGCTAAATTTATTCAGAAAATATAACACTAGGTCCGATAACTTCGTTATTTATAGTTTTTACTACGATAAGTTCCCAAATTTCAAATAATTGCGAGCTCCTGTAAATATTTATGTTCAAAAATGTATCTGGGAAACCAGTTTACGAGATGAATGAGGAACCAGAACAGGAAAATATGTTTGTTATGACAAAGCGAGTTCCGAAATTTATATGCGGGCCGCGTGAATGCCGCGCTGTGTAGGTGTCCCAGCGAAGTCCATAATTCTGGGGCCGCAGGAAAGTGTAATTTTTTTGTCTGCTTAACTGTTTGGCTACGAAGCCTCAGCGCAACGGGAAAAGAGGTAAAAGGTCAAGCCCGACGCCGAAAATAGTTTCAGCGCTAAAGTCCGGCAGCCATTAATTATGGAAATGCTGGATGCGCCGATTTGTCTTGGGCCCGTGCAGGATGTTGTCGAGATGTCCTTTTCGGCCTTTGTTCTCCTCTTCTGGCCCAGCAATAACGGAACCCGTGCTTAGTAGACGTTAGACTAACTCGATTTTGAGCTGTGAACGTCCTTTCGTGATCCAGTTCGGTTTTGGTTTTATTGGAAAATTATTCCTGGCCATTAGTGAGTCACCGTTGGGCTACAGGTTTCCTTTTTGTGGCCAAAGCGGATTTTATTTATACTCGGAGAGTTCATGAACCTTGCAAACGTATGCCAGTGTTTTGGTCCGAGTCGTGTCTTGTAGTTGTTTTGGGGATTGCAGCAGGTTTTAATTGGAGAGCATGCAATAACAGGAGAAATTTCACATATCCCACATTTGATAAGTATTAGTTGTACAGCAAGAAACAATAAAACTATCAATTTAGAAATAAAAAATTAATATCCCACTCTCCAGATTTTCTTCTTCTATTTCTTTGATTGCTCTGTACCGTATCTGAGCTTTCACAAAAATTCAAGCTTCTAAATATTCAAGCATTTCTTGTCATCTGTTTATAAGATGCTTAAATCGAAATGGAGGGTTTTAGTTGCATCAAGTTACTAAACCCACGATAGCTTTCTTGGCAAAAACCTATACTCTTGGTATAGTTGATGTTTGCTGAACCTTTTCAGGATTTGTTGTAGGACCTTGCAACCAATGCCGTTATAACTTGCAACGTAGAGAAACAGTACGTTTCCTTTATACTTGGTATGAGGAATGAACATTTTCTCACGATGAGAGTAACTTAAAAATCATAAAAAGCATTCGTTAAATCTATTCTTTTGTTGAACTTGAATATTCGCATATTTTTATCTCTTAGGTAAGAGTGTTCTCCTACTGGAAATGTAATCTTGATTGACTCGAGCCGCCTGATTATGTGAACCATGAAATAAATGCATACATTTGACGATAGTAAAAGCTTTTTGTTTTGCTCTTCAGCTGAATTGCAAACTATGTGCTCTTGTTTTTGCAATAGTTTCAGACCATAAGACAGGTGTCTGAGACAATAAACATAATTCATGGTATTAGATAATAACGGATAATAACATTAATAACTTGTTAGAATCCATTTCAATTTGGTATCCAAATTCGTGTTATTTCTTCGTCTTCGTTCCTCTCACTTCGTGTCATAAAGTTTGTAATCTATATTTCTACTCATGACTCTGCTGTTCTTTTCGTGTTGTAAACGACTTATGTTTTCTCTTTGTCAAAATATTTTTGTTTATAGTTTCTAATACGTATTTTTGAATGATCTTCTGGATTTAATTGGCTCATTTCTTCTTAAATCTACAACGAACTCTTGTTAATTGTTACGCTTTTTTTATCCCCGTTCCGTACCACTAAATTCTGCCGATAATTTTTTCGTTGTAGTTTTCTAATTTGAATATCTGAATCTTCTCATGCTTGGATTGGATATATAACGTTTGCTATAAGTTTACCGCGAATTTATATTAATACTAGGGATGTTGTACCCCGTCTAAAATCAAACCCGGGTACCCGTAAACAATACCCGGGTACCGTCCGGTACCCGAAATAAATAACAAAAATGTTAGGGTACATCGGAGCATCTTTCTTTTCGCCACGAGTTAAACTGAACTAAATCGAAATAGTACCTACTCACCAATTGTAACTGCAAGTCGTCTGTTATTTGTAAATATTTTCACACTTCCAAGTGCTATCAAATTCAAGTACTACGTAATTTTATTCGAAATTCGTAGCGTAGCAGCATCAAAATCACACAGAGGATATTTATGTTACTTCATCCCATACTGATGCGATTGAATGGTACTGTTGACGGGTTGAATATTTCCGTGAAGTGGATTTATTATATGAAACAAGAAACATTATGTGGTATGGAATGGGGTGACTCTGGTTATTTCTGCAGGGTTATGTTTTTCTAGAGCTTATTCCTATTGTTTTTAAGTTTTTATCATTTTCTCCGAAAAAGGCTGGTTTTCTAGAAATTACATATAATTTACTAGTCGGGTACCCGGGTCCTGAAAATATACCCGGGTTGACTATTACCCGGGTCGACCCGGATACCCGGGTACCCGCCAACATCCCTAATTAATACTTTCTTTTTTTCTGTTTCATGTTGTGCAAGGGTCTTTCTTCTTTTCTTTTTCTTTTTCAGCCCTCATTCGCCCATTGTTGGACAAAGGCCTCTCCATATCTCTGCAAGACGTCTCTATCCTGCGTTCTGTTTCTCCAATTTAACCCTGCCGTTTTCTTTATTTCATCGGCCCATCGAAGCTGTCCACAGCATCTTCATTTAAGTGAGGCAACATGCTCTATGACTTGAGTTCTCTGACGCACCCATTTGTTCCTTTGTCGATCGCTCAGCTTTATATTCAGCATTTGACGTTTATTGCTTCTCTGCGTCTTAGCAATTTTGTCCATATTTGCCTTAGTAAGCGTCCATGTCTGGGCGCCATAAGTGAGGACAGGGGGTACGCATTGGTCAAATACTCTTTTCCGTAAGTTGAGTGGTATTTTCTGATTTTTCAAGATCGTTGAAGTTCTTCCAAAAGTTGCCCATCCTAGACGTGTTCTTCTACATATCTCCGCTGTTTGGTTTTCTTTATTGATTAATAATTTTTGCCTCAGATATATATATATTCGTTGACCCTTTCTAAGTTTTCCCTTCTGTTTTCTTGATTTTGTCTTCTTTTACCTTCTTTCTGATTAATTTGTTCATCTCTGCAAATTCCACTGTGCCTCTTTTGTTTTCCTCGATTAGTTTGCGTCTTTTTCATGCAAGGGTAGGGCGTTTCATTTATCCAGACCTTTTTCTTTTTGTCATTCTCCAATCGCCTCTTCGTTTGTTAATTGACTGCCTTTTACTGTAAATTGACAACATGTTCATGCTTTTCGTGCTTATCTTCTTTCTTCTGTTTCTTATCGTCTAAAGATGGCGTGTTTCAGTTATCTATTTTTTTTTTCTATTTTTTGTAATTCTTCAATCGTTTGTCCATGCTTTAATTGACTGACTTTTACTGTAAATTGACAATAACGTAATGTGTTCTTGCTGGTCTTTTTTCTCGGTTTGATATCGTCTGACAGTGTGGTGTGTTTCGTTAATCCATACCGTTTTACTTCCTTTTACGATAAAGGAAGTATTGGAGTCACCACAAAAATTTGAAATTGAGTTTGCAACAGATCTTCACGTTTTAGAGCAGGGAACTCCCCAAAAACATGTTTTTGTTCATTGGTCTGTCTGTCTGTCGGTGTGTCTGTCAACAGAATTTTTCTAAAACGATTTTTTTTTCAAAAACGGCTATAACCATTTTTTTCAAACTTTACATTTTTATTACATTTTTAATGTGTATTGATGTGACATAGGTGATTTTCCAGTTGAATACTTCTACAATTTTTTTTCTATTTTTTTTAATTAACTCCTATATTAACTAGAACACCCGGTATATTATTACATTTTTGAATTCAGCTTATAATTTTAGAGAAAATTCGTCTCTTCAATTGACGCTCTGTTTTGTACCGTTTTTGTTGAATTTGTAATTTTTAAATTTTTTTGACAAATGTTACAATTAAAAATCAAATTTTTGGCTAATTATAAGATCACTGTAAAAGGAAGTTGTGTGAGTGTATCATACCAGATTTTTCTGTTTGTAATTCTCTAATCGTCTTTTCGTCCTGTAATTGACCGATTTTTACTGTAAACTGATAAGTTCATGTTAATTCTTGCTCGTTGCTCGACCTCTGTTTATATGGTTTACATATAGTGTATTTCATTTATCTTGATTTTTTGTTTGTAATTATGCAATCGCCCCTTCTCTTCTTTAGTTTACTGACTTTTACTGTAATTATACAAGAATTCATGCTAATACTTGCTCGACGCTTTAGCTTCGTATCTTCTAAAAGTGGTGTGTTTCTTTTATCCAGACCTTTTTCCGTTTGTAATTCTCTAATCGTCTCTTCGTTCTGTAATTAACTGATTTTTACTGTAAACTGACAAGTCCATGTTAATTCTTGCTCGTTGCTCTACCTCTTTTTCATGTTGTTTGAATATAGAGTGTTTGATTTATCTTGATTTTTCTGTTTGTAATTCTCCAATCGCTTCTGCGTCCTTTAATTTAATGACTTTTACTGTAATTATACAAGAATTCATGCTAATACTTGCTCGACGCTTTAGCTTCGTATCCTCTAAAGGTGGTGTGTTTCGTTTATCCAGACCTTTTTCCGTTTGTAATTCTCTAATCGTCTCTTCGTTCTGTAATTAACTGATTTTTACTGTAAACTGACAAGTCCATGTTAATTCTTGCTCGTTGCTCTACCTCTTTTTCATGTTGTTTGAATATAGAGTGTTTGATTTATCTTGATTTTTCTGTTTGTAATTCTCCAATCGCTTCTGCGTTCTTTAATTTACTGACTTTTACTGTAATTATACAAAAATTCATGCTAATACTTGCTCGACGCTTTAGCTTCGTATCCTCTAAAAGTGGTGTGTTTCTTTTATCCAGACCTTTTTCCGTTTGTAATTCTCTAATCGTCTCTTCGTTCTGTAATTAACTGATTTTTACTGTAAACTGACAAGTCCATGTTAATTCTTGCTCGTTGCTCTACCTCTTTTTCATGTTGTTTGAATATAGAGTGTTTGATTTATCTTGATTTTTCTGTTTGTAATTCTCCAATCGCTTCTGCGTTCTTTAATTTACTGACTTTTACTGTAATTATACAAGAATTCATGCTAATACTTGCTCGACGCTTTAGCTTCGTATCCTCTAAAAGTGGTGTGTTTCTTTTATCCAGACCTTTTTCCGTTTGTAATTCTCTAATCGTCTCTTCGTTCTGTAATTAACTGATTTTTACTGTAAACTGACAAGTCAATGTTAATTCTTGCTCGTTGCTCTACCTCTTTTTCATGTTGTTTGAATATAGAGTGTTTGATTTATCTTGATTTTTCTGTTTGTAATTCTCCAATCGCTTCTGCGTTCTTTAATTTACTGACTTTTACTGTAATTATACAAGAATTCATGCTAATACTTGCTCGACGCTTTAGCTTCATATCCTCTAAAAGTGGTGTGTTTCTTTTATCCAGACCTTTTTCCGTTTGTAATTCTCTAATCGTCTCTTCGTTCTGTAATTAACTAATTTTTACTGTAAACTGACAAGTCAATGTTAATTCTTGCTCGTTGCTCTACCTCTTTTTCATGTTGTTTGAATATAGAGTGTTTGATTTATCTTGATTTTTCTGTTTGTAATTCTCCAATCGCTTCTGCGTTCTTTAATTTACTGACTTTTACTGTAATTATACAAGAATTCATGCTAATACTTGCTCGACGCTTTAGCTTCATATCCTCTAAAAGTGGTGTGTTTCTTTTATCCAGACCTTTTTCCGTTTGTAATTCTCTAATCGTCTCTTCGTTCTGTAATTAACTGATTTTTACTGTAAACTGACAAGTCAATGTTAATTCTTGCTCGTTGCTCTACCTCTTTTTCATGTTGTTTGAATATAGAGTGTTTGATTTATCTTGATTTTTCTGTTTGTAATTCTCCAATCGCTTCTGCGTTCTTTAATTTACTGACTTTTACTGTAATTATACAAGAATTCATGCTAATACTTGCTCGACGCTTTAGCTTCATATCCTCTAAAAGTGGTGTGTTTCTTTTATCCAGACCTTTTTCCGTTTGTAATTCTCTAATCGTCTCTTCGTTCTGTAATTAACTAATTTTTACTGTAAACTGACAAGTCCATGTTAATTCTTGCTCGTTGCTCTACCTCTTTTTCATGTTGTTTGAATATAGAGTGTTTGATTTATCTTGATTTTTCTGTTTGTAATTCTCCAATCGCTTCTGCGTTCTTTAATTTACTGACTTTTACTGTAATTATACAAAAATTCATGCTAATACTTGCTCGACGCTTTAGCTTCGTATCCTCTAAAAGTGGTGTGTTTCTTTTATCCAAACCTTTTTCCGTTTGTAATTCTCTAATCGTCTCTTCGTTCTGTAATTAACTGATTTTTACTGTAAACTGACAAGTCCATGTTAATTCTTGCTCGTTGCTCTACCTCTTTTTCATGTTGTTTGAATATAGGGTGTTTGATTTATCTTGATTTTTCTGTTTGTAATTCTCCAATCGCTTCTGCGTTCTTTAATTTACTGACTTTTACTGTAATTATACAAGAATTCATGCTAATACTTGCTCGACGCTTTAGCTTCGTATCGTCTAAAAGTGGTGTGTTTCTTTTATCCAGACCTTTTTCCGTTTGTAATTCTCTAATCGTCCCTTCGTTCTGTAATTAACTGATTTTTACTGTAAACTGACAAGTCAATGTTAATTCTTGCTCGTTGCTCTACCTCTTTTTCATGTTGTTTGAATATAGAGTGTTTGATTTATCTTGATTTTTCTGTTTGTAATTCTCCAATCGCTTCTGCGTTCTTTAATTTACTGACTTTTACTGTAATTATACAAGAATTCATGCTAATACTTGCTCGACGCTTTAGCTTCGTATCCTCTAAAAGTGGTGTGTTTCTTTTATCCAGACCTTTTTCCGTTTGTAATTCTCTAATCGTCTCTTCGTTCTGTAATTAACTGATTTTTACTGTAAACTGACAAGTCCATGTTAATTCTTGCTCGTTGCTCTACCTCTTTTTCATGTTGTTTGAATATAGAGTGTTTGATTTATCTTGATTTTTCTGTTTGTAATTCTCCAATCGCTTCTGCGTTCTTTAATTTACTGACTTTTACTGTAATTATACAAGAATTCATGCTAATACTTGCTCGACGCTTTAGCTTCGTATCCTCTAAAAGTGGTGTGTTTCTTTTATCCAGACCTTTTTCCGTTTGTAATTCTCTAATCGTCTCTTCGTTCTGTAATTAACTGATTTTTACTGTAAACTGACAAGTCCATGTTAATTCTTGCTCGTTGCTCTACCTCTTTTTCATGTTGTTTGAATATAGAGTGTTTGATTTATCTTGATTTTTCTGTTTGTAATTCTCCAATCGCTTCTGCGTTCTTTAATTTACTGACTTTTACTGTAATTATACAAGAATTCATGCTAATACTTGCTCGACGCTTTAGCTTCATATCCTCTAAAAGTGGTGTGTTTCTTTTATCCAGACCTTTTTCCGTTTGTAATTCTCTAATCGTCTCTTCGTTCTGTAATTAACTGATTTTTACTGTAAACTGACAAGTCAATGTTAATTCTTGCTCGTTGCTCTACCTCTTTTTCATGTTGTTTGAATATAGAGTGTTTGATTTATCTTGATTTTTCTGTTTGTAATTCTCCAATCGCTTCTGCGTTCTTTAATTTACTGACTTTTACTGTAATTATACAAGAATTCATGCTAATACTTGCTCGACGCTTTAGCTTCGTATCCTCTAAAAGTGGTGTGTTTCTTTTATCCAGACCTTTTTCCGTTTGTAATTCTCTAATCGTCTCTTCGTTCTGTAATTAACTGATTTTTACTGTAAACTGACAAGTCCATGTTAATTCTTGCTCGTTGCTCTACCTCTTTTTCATGTTGTTTGAATATAGAGTGTTTGATTTATCTTGATTTTTCTGTTTGTAATTCTCCAATCGCTTCTGCGTTCTTTAATTTACTGACTTTTACTGTAATTATACAAGAATTCATGCTAATACTTGCTCGACGCTTTAGCTTCGTATCCTCTAAAGGTGGTGTGTTTCGTTTATCCAGACCTTTTTCCGTTTGTAATTCTCTAATCGTCTCTTCGTTCTGTAATTAACTGATTTTTACTGTAAACTGACAAGTCCATGTTAATTCTTGCTCGTTGCTCTACCTCTTTTTCATGTTGTTTGAATATAGAGTGTTTGATTTATCTTGATTTTTCTGTTTGTAATTCTCCAATCGCTTCTGCGTTCTTTAATTTACTGACTTTTACTGTAATTATACAAGAATTCATGCTAATACTTGTTCGACGCTTTAGCTTCGTATCCTCTAAAGGTGGTGTGTTTCGTTTATCCAGACCTTTTTCCGTTTGTAATTCTCTAATCGTCTCTTCGTTCTGTAATTAACTGATTTTTACTGTAAACTGACAAGTCCATGTTAATTCTTGCTCGTTGCTCTACCTCTTTTTCATGTTGTTTGAATATAGAGTGTTTGATTTATCTTGATTTTTCTGTTTGTAATTCTCCAATCGCTTCTGCGTTCTTTAATTTACTGACTTTTACTGTAATTATACAAGAATTCATGCTAATACTTGCTCGACGCTTTAGCTTCGTATCCTCTAAAGGTGGTGTGTTTCGTTTATCCAGACCTTTTTCCGTTTGTAATTCTCTAATCGTCTCTTCGTTCTGTAATTAACTGATTTTTACTGTAAACTGACAAGTCCATGTTAATTCTTGCTCGTTGCTCTACCTCTTTTTCATGTTGTTTGAATATAGAGTGTTTGATTTATCTTGATTTTTCTGTTTGTAATTCTCCAATCGCTTCTGCGTTCTTTAATTTACTGACTTTTACTGTAATTATACAAAAATTCATGCTAATACTTGCTCGACGCTTTAGCTTCGTATCCTCTAAAAGTGGTGTGTTTCTTTTATCCAGACCTTTTTCCGTTTGTAATTCTCTAATCGTCTCTTCATTCTGTAATTAACTGATTTTTACTGTAAACTGACAAGTCCATGTTAATTCTTGCTCGTTGCTCTACCTCTTTTTCATGTTGTTTGAATATAGAGTGTTTGATTTATCTTGATTTTTCTGTTTGTAATTCTCCATTCGCTTCTGCGTTCTTTAATTTACTGACTTTTACTGTAATTATACAAGAATTCATGCTAATACTTGCTCGACGCTTTAGCTTCGTATCCTCTAAAAGTGGTGTGTTTCTTTTATCCAGACCTTTTTCCGTTTGTAATTCTCTAATCGTCTCTTCGTTCTGTAATTAACTGATTTTTACTGTAAACTGACAAGTCAATGTTAATTCTTGCTCGTTGCTCTACCTCTTTTTCATGTTGTTTGAATATAGAGTGTTTGATTTATCTTGATTTTTCTGTTTGTAATTCTCCAATCGCTTCTGCGTTCTTTAATTTACTGACTTTTACTGTAATTATACAAGAATTCATGCTAATACTTGCTCGACGCTTTAGCTTCGTATCCTCTAAAAGTGGTGTGTTTCTTTTATCCAGACCTTTTTCCGTTTGTAATTCTCTAATCGTCTCTTCGTTCTGTAATTAACTGATTTTTACTGTAAACTGACAAGTCCATGTTAATTCTTGCTCGTTGCTCTACCTCTTTTTCATGTTGTTTGAATATAGAGTGTTTGATTTATCTTGATTTTTCTGTTTGTAATTCTCCAATCGCTTCTGCGTTCTTTAATTTACTGACTTTTACTGTAATTATACAAAAATTCATGCTAATACTTGCTCGACGCTTTAGCTTCATATCCTCTAAAAGTGGTGTGTTTCTTTTATCCAGACCTTTTTCCGTTTGTAATTCTCTAATCGTCTCTTCGTTCTGTAATTAACTGATTTTTACTGTAAACTGACAAGTCCATGTTAATTCTTGCTCGTTGCTCTACCTCTTTTTCATGTTGTTTGAATATAGAGTGTTTGATTTATCTTGATTTTTCTGTTTGTAATTCTCCAATCGCTTCTGCGTTCTTTAATTTACTGACTTTTACTGTAATTATACAAGAATTCATGCTAATACTTGCTCGACGCTTTAGCTTCGTATCCTCTAAAGGTGGTGTGTTTCGTTTATCCAGACCTTTTTCCGTTTGTAATTCTCTAATCGTCTCTTCGTTCTGTAATTAACTGATTTTTACTGTAAACTGACAAGTCCATGTTAATTCTTGCTCGTTGCTCTACTACCTCTTTTTCATGTTGTTTGAATATAGAGTGTTTGATTTATCTTGATTTTTCTGTTTGTAATTCTCCAATCGCTTCTGCGTTCTTTAATTTACTGACTTTTACTGTAATTATACAAGAATTCATGCTAATACTTGCTCGACGCTTTAGCTTCGTATCCTCTAAAGGTGGCGTGTTTCGTTTATCCAGACCTTTTTCCGTTTGTAATTCTCTAATCGTCTCTTCGTTCTGTAATTAACTGATTTTTACTGTAAACTGACAAGTCCATGTTAATTCTTGCTCGTTGCTCTACCTCTTTTTCATGTTGTTTGAATATAGTGTGTTTCCTTTATCTTGAATTTTTTGTTTGTAATTGTCCAATCGCCTCTTCGTTTTTTAATTGACTGACTTTTACTGTAGATATATAAGAGGTCATGCTAATCCTTGCTCGACGCTTTACCTTGGTATCCTCTAAAGGTGGCGTGTTCGTTTATCCAGACCTTTTTCTGTTTGTAATTCTCCAACCTTCTGTTCGTTCGATAACTGACTGACTTACTGTGAATTGACAACAAGTTTATGTTTTCTTGCTTGTCTTTTTCCTCTGTTTGGTATCGCCTCAAGATTGTGTGTTTCGTTTATCCAGACCTTTTTCTGTTTGTAGTTCTCCAACCTTCTGTTCGTTCGATAACTGACTGACTTACTGTGAATTGACAACAAGTTTATGTTTTCTTGCTTGTCTTTTTCCTCTGTTTGGTATCGCCTCAAGATTGTGTGTTTCGTTTATCCAGACCTTTTTCTGTTTGTAGTTCTCCAACCTTCTGTTCGTTCGATAACTGACTGACTTACTGTGAATTGACAAGTTTATGTTTTCTTGCTTGTCTTTTTCCTCTGTTTGGTATCGCCTCACGATGGTGTGTTTCATTTATCCAAACCTTTTTCTGTTTGTAATTCTCCAACCTTCTGTTCGTTCGATAATTGACTGACTTACTGTGAATTGACAAGTTTATGTTTTCTTGCTTGTCTTTTTCCTCTGTTTGGTATCGCCTCAAGATTGTGTGTTTCGGTTATCCAGACCGTTCTGTTTGTAATTCTTTGAACGTCTGTTCGTTCTCCAATTGACAAGAAGTTCATGTGTTCTTGCTCGTCGTATTAGTTTGTTTCATATCATCTACGTTTGATGTATCGCGTTTATCCAGAAATTTTTCTGTTGGTAATTCTCTGATATTCTTTTCGTTTTTAGTTGACTAATTTTTACTGTAAATAGTCATATATCCCCCCTGAAAGTGGGATGTTTATCCAGACCATTTTCTGTTTGTAATTCTCTTATCGTCTCTTTATTCTTTAATGTACTGATTTTGACTGTACATGGACAGCAAGTTCATATTAAACCTTGCTCGTCTTTTTCCTCCGTTTGTAATTTTCCAATTGTCTGTTCGTTCTTTAATTGACTGACTTCTACTGTAAATTGACAATAAGCTCATGTTTTGGTGTTCGTCTTTATTCTCGGTTTCATATCGTCTGACCGTGTGGTGTGTTTCAGTTATCCAGAGTTTTTCTGTTTGTAATTCTCCAATCTTCTGGTCGTTCGATAATTGATTAACTTACGGTGAATTGACAACGAGTCGTATGTTTTCTTGTTTGTCTTTTTCCTCTGTTTCGTATCGTCTGACGATAGTATGATTTGGTTATCCAGACCAAGAGGGGTGTGTTTCGGTTATCCAGACGGTTTTCGGTTTGTAATTCTTCGTTCGTCTGTTCGTTCTATAATTGACTAACTTTTGCTGTAAATTGACAACAAGTTAATGTGTTCTTGCTGATTCTTCTTCTTTGTTTCATTTCATTTAAATGCGTTTCGTGTTTATCCGGACCTTTTTCTGTTTGTAATTCTGTGATATTCTTTTCGTCCTTTAATTTACTGTAAATAGACAAAAAATCATGTTAACTTTGCTCGCCTCTGTTTCATTGATCCATACCATTTTCTGTTTGTAATTCTTTTATTGCCACTTTGTTCTTTAATTGACCGTTTTTGACAGTAAATGGACAGCGAATTCATATTAAATCTTGCTCGTCTGTTTCCTCGGTGTGTAATTTTCCAATCGTCTGTTCGGTCTTTAATTGACTGACTTTTACTGTAAATTGACAATAGGTTCATGTTTTGTTGCTCGTGTTTATCTTCTGTTTCATATCATCTGAAGGTGGCGTGTTTGGGTTATCCAGACATTTTTCTGTTTGAAATTTTCCAATCGCTCCTTCGTTCTTTAATTGACTGACTTACTTTTCCGCTGTTTTATAGCAGAAAATCAGGCATTTTTAATTTGTTACATTTTGTTTGTAGTTTCGTAATCTGTTCTTGTAAATTCCCTTATTTCTTTAATTTTACTTACAAATGAGACCACAAATGTATGCTAATGCGTGCTCGTTTGTTTGCTTTTTTGCGTTAATTTTTCGTAGGTAGGGGATAAGCTGTTTTTAAAAGATTAATTATATCTTTAAAAATGTTTAAACATATTTACACTTTTACCTTTTAAAGAATTGTTCAATAGTTTATTATAAAAAATACTTGACAACCAACCGATATTTTCAGACCACGGACTTTAAGCATTGGAAATACTTTTAATTTTCAGTAACACATCATTGGGGATTTAAATTGTATGTAGGTGTACCCGTGTGCCCATTTTCGTAAATAATGGCTTTATTAATATGAATCCAGCCGCATCATTTATATAAGCAGCCGACGCAGCCTACTTTGCTCGAATGAGAAATTCGGTAATACACTGTAACAGCTTTCATAATCGCAGCCTTTTTATCTAACCTCACGTAGAATTATGCCCAAAACCGAGATCCGAGAAAGTCTCGCATAATTTCCATTCTGATTACGCACACGCTTATGCAAAGAGGCCCTACGACGATTAATAATTAGTCGGAAGAATGCGCCGTGAAGCCGGATTATGTGCATTCGGATTTATGCTGATTTGATGCATTCGGTCGTATTTCAGCCGCAATTTGCATCATAATGGCTTTGTAGCTGCTTTTCAAATTTACCCAAACTGTTTTGACTCCGACCCAGGTGGGCTGGATCTGAGGAAGTTTGGAACTTGATGATTGATCGATCGCCTCGGCATTTGGCCATTATAAATGCGCATTTTTGAACCGCTGCATCGTTGGAATAAAGGACAAAAGGCGAATCTTTCGACGGTAATGAATGAAAATTTATCGATTGTCATTAGCATGGCGACCCACACTGAAAATAGGCAACGTCCTGCTCTGCTACTTATACAATAATCGCAATTTCTAGTTATGAAAACGCGTCTCGGCTGTGGGAGCATTCTGGAATTTACATAATATTAATTAAAGTTTGGCATCCGAATTACAAATTTGAACATTTCCGGAACTCCAGAGAGAGAAATGAGTTCCATAATAGTACCCATGTAATCCTGACTACTTTGAACCAACCAATCTTTAAATTTAAGTAATTATAGACATACATTTCTTAAGCTTTAAGTAACCTGCAGGATGTTTACTTGTTTGCCTAATACGTTGCGTTAATCAGAAATGCCAGTGTCATTTGCATAATATCATTTATCGTCCTAATTTTACACGTCGCTTACAAACGCTCGGAATTTAAACTTCTCAAATATAGATTGGATTTCGAAAGCTGCGTACGTATTTGTCTTGATTGTGGGGTTTAAAATGCCAGGATAGGATTCCAATTTATCATAAATTTTTCGGCGTTTGCTGCTGCCTACTTTAATCTCTTAATGGCATAAATCTGAAGTGGCGCCTTAAAGATACACTTGAGCAAACAATTCACGTAATTTGTTTAGTCGGATTAAAGAGAAATTTAAATATTGAAGTCATGGTGCTGAACATTTCAATTATTTCGACACCGAAATAAATATGAAATATCTGTTTTAAGAGCTTTTTCAAGCGGAATGTTTGTGCACTGCTAGAATTAAGTTTTCAAAACTTCTTCAAATTTTTCTTTCTATATGACATTCTGTATTTTCTTCAAGCAAAGATTTGTAAAATGTAACGGTAAAGCATCGTTATCAATAATTCCAATAAATAACCTGGTTTAATAAAATATAACAGACTCAATTAGATAACTATGACTTGGCCTCTCGCATTTTTAATGAAACTTTCATTTGTTTCCTTAATAATTATTCTTGGTATTAATTGTATTCAATTGTTGAATTTCCTGTTGGACATTTCTTAGTAATAACTCGGCAATTAAAGATCAATTATAACCGTTGCTTGGTTGATGTAATAGTGATTAAGGTAATATAAAAACAATAAATACAACTTTCATATTTCTCTAATTATGTTACTGAAATATATGTTGGCATTATCTGTGATGTATTTACTATTAGCATTGATTACTTAGTTAATCAATGCTATTAGCTTATGAGTTTGTGTGGCCAGAAAATATCTATCGATATTGAAGAAGTTCAACTTACAATTCCAATTTAATGGAGTAGTGTCAAGTGAAGTCCGCTGTAGACGTAATCCTAATTGCAGTTATTGGAGAGAGATAAATATAATGCAGAAACATCCAGTTAGATTAGAAATAATAATATATTATCAGCAATTAGAGGAAATAAACCTGTTTAATTACATAGCGTGCGAGGTTTCATACAACAAAGATAACATATCGAAAACAAAACAACCAAATGGCTGTGTCATTGTTTCTTTATTGATATGAAACGTGCGTAGTCACAACAAAATTTTACTGAAAAATGGTAGGGTCTGTGAAAGGGCAGATAGAACTTCAAATAATGACATAAAGAAGAACTTGGAATTTATAACTTCAATGGAAAGATGCAGAAATACAAAGGTGGAAACAACAAATAAACAGGATGAAAGAAAGACTACTCCCCGACAAGCAAGGGAATACATATCATCCCATATCTGTTCACTCCAGGACGTAAGCCTCCTCCAACTCTTTCCATGTACTTCTCTGGTGGTCTCTACTTCATAATTCTGTCTGTCTATCTTTCAGAGCCCATTCGTGTAATGTGACCCGTCCATTCCACTTTAGTAATGGTATAGTTGTTATATGACTAACTTTTGTTTGCTTTCTGATCCAAAGCTATTGTAAAGAAATTATGCTAGATGGTATCTCCCTGTCTCACTCTCCTCGAAATTTTAGTTGCATTTTTGTAAGGTATTTTGAAGAAATCCATATAAGTGTCATCAATTCTACAATTTTTAAGAAAATTAATGATTTATCCGCTATTAACACGATGTCATCGGTAAATTGCATTCTATTGAGGTTCTTTCCATCAACATGTACTCCGTTGTGCGTCAACGTTATTGTACACACTTTGGGCGGAATTGTATCTTCCTGTCTCACTCTTCTCGCTATTGTGTGTATTTTAAAGAAATTGGATAACCGTTTTATCAATTCTACAATTTTTAAGAACGTTAATGAGTTGTCGCTATTAACATGATGTCATCGGTAAATTGCAGGTTATTGAGGTTCTTTCCATCAACATGTACTCCGTTGTGCGTCAACATTATTGTTCACAATTTGGGCGGAATTGAATCTTCCTGTCTCACTCCTCTCGCAATTGTGGGTATTGTAAAAAAATTGATATCTATTTTATCAATTCTACAATTTTTAAGAACCTTAATGAGTTATCCGCTATTAAACACGATGTCATCGGTAAATTGCAGGTTATTGAGGTTCTCTCCATCAACATGTACTGCGTTATGCGTCACCGTTATTGTACACAATTTGGGCGTAATTGTATCTTCCTGTCTCATTCCTCACGCTATTCTGGGTATTTTGAAGAAATTGGATATCTGTTTTACCAGTTCTACAATTTTATGAACCTTAATGAGTTAGCTGCTATTAACACGATGTCATCGGTAAATTGCGGGTTATTGAGGTTCTTTCCATTAACATGTACTCCGTTGTGCGTCAACGTTAATGTACACAATTTAGGCGAAATTGTATCTTCCTGTATCACTTCTCACGCTATTGTTGGTATTTTGAAGAAATTTGATATCTTTTTTTATCAATTCTACAATTTGTAAGAACTTTAATGAGTTGCCCCTATTAACACGATGTCATAGGTAAATTGCATGTTATATGTCATAGGTAAATTGCATGTTATTGAGGTTCTTTCCATTAACATGTACTCCGTTGTGTGTCAACGTTATTGTACACAATTTGGGCGGAATTGTATCTTCCAGTCTCACTCCTCACGCTATTGTGGGTATTTTAAAGAAATTGGATATCTGTTTTACCAGTTCTACAATTTTTATGAACCTTAATGAGTTACCTGCTATTAACACGATGTCATCGGTAAATTGCAGGTTATTGAGGTTCTTTCCATCAACATGTACTCTGTTGTGCGTAAACGTTAATGTACACAATTGACAATTTGGACGGAATTGTATCTTCCTGTATCACTCCTCACGCTATTGTGGGTATTTTGAAGAAATTGGATATTTGTTTTATCAGTTCTACAATTTTTATGAACGTTAATGAGTTACCTGCTATTAATACGATGTCATCGGTAAAAAGGTAATAAAAAAAGGTTCAGGGTAATTTCAATTCCCCAAACTGGAGGCGGGCTGCTATAGGGACCCTGCGTCCGTCTTCAGCCAAGAACAAGAATTATAGGATGGGTGAGAGAAAAGAGGGGTGGAGAATGGAAGAGAGGCCAGGAAAGGTGGAGAAGTACTGCCCCGGCATTCGCGTCAGAGAAGGTACTCTGTTGACTCAGGAAAACAACCTAAAAACCTGAATCAGAGCAGACCACAGTGGGAATCGAACCCGCGACCTCCCGAATGCTAAGCAGACATGGTAACCCCTAGTATACAGAGCTCGGTACGTCATCGGTAAATTGCAGGTTATTGAGGTTCTTTCCATCAACATATACTCGGTTGTGCGTCAACGTTATTGTATACAATTTGGGCTCAATTGTATCTTCCTGTCGCACTACTCGCGCTATTGTGGGTATTTTGAAGGAATTGGATATCTGTTTTATCAATTCTACAATGTTTAAGAACGTTAATGAGTTATCTGCTATTAACACGATGTCATCGGTAAATTGTAGGTTAATAGAGGTTCTTTCCATCAACATGTACTCCGTTGTGCGTCAACGTTATTGTACACAATTTGGGCTGAATTGTATCTTCCTGTCTCATTGCTCACGCTATTGTGGGTATTTTGAAGAAATTGGATATCTGTTTTATCAAATCTACAATTTTTAAGAACGTTAATGAGTTATCTGCTATTAACACGGTGCCATAGGTAAATTGCAGGTTATTGAGGTTCTTTCCATCAACATGTACTCCGTGTCAACATTATTGTTCACAATTTGGGCGGAATTGAATCTTCCTGTCTCACTCCTTTCGCTATTGTGGGTATTTTGAAAAAAAAATGGATATCTGTTTTATCAATTCTACAATTTTGAAGAACGTTAATGTGTTATCCACTATTACAACACGATTTCATCGCTAAATTGCAGGTTATTGAGGTTCTTTCCATCAACATGTACTCCATTGTGCGTCAACGTTATTGTAAACAATTTGAGCGCGATGGTATCTTCCTGTCTCACTCCCTCTCGATTTCGAACGTCCACTTTCGTTTTTCTAGGGTATTTTGAAGAAATTGGATATCTGTTTTATGAATTCTAAAAGTTTTAAGAACTTGAATTAGTTATTCCGGTTATTTGCTACTAACACGATGTCGTTGGCAAATCGCAGGTTATTCAGATTCTTTCAGTTTTTTCTGTCAATATCTCCTTCTTTCTAGTTTATCGTTATTGTACACAATTTGGGTGGAATGGTATCTCCCTGTCTCACTTCTCTCACAATTTTTAACTTAAAGTTGCATTTTGTAAGGTATTTTGAAGAAATTGGATGGTTGCTTCATAATCTTCTAAAATTTTATAATCTTTAAGAACGTTAATGACTGCTCACATTTGAATCGAGTTAAAAACTTTCCGATAGTAAACAGATGTTGAAGGTGTGTACTTGACGTACTCACTAAATACTTCTGTAAAGGTCTTAACGGTGTGTAGATGATCGTTTGTGCTGAATCTCGACATAAAACCTGCCTGTTATGGGGGAAAGAAGACTGGTTGATCTATAATTTTCAATCTGTGTGACAATGGACGAAGTGCATTTTTCTAGTCGTCTAATACAGTTCATTTATGTATACATGTGTTAAATATTACAGCTATTAGTGTAGTGATCTGGATTTCAAGTATCACTGACTTTGTTCTTGGTGAAAGTAATTATGGCTTGGAAAGTGATCTTCTGGTGAATTGTAGAGAATTATTTCGGTGTGCAGCCTTAGTGTACTCAGTACCTATGGCTTGAAAGAAAATGAATATTTAGCAAAATGCCGCAGTTTCTTCAAACGTTAGTAGAGGGATTTTGCTGAATAATGTTGTGTAACTTGTCTTCTTGTACATTTAATATCAGATATATCTGCTTTTCTACATTAACTACTGTCGCAGCTTTGTATTGTTTGTTACCTGTGATTTGATTAGGTTTAGGTACTCTCGTTTTGAGAGAGAATGATGATGATGATGATGATGTTGTTACAACTGCTAAAAGGTGCATTTTTAATTATGAGTCTGTCAAAGAGTCCAATACCTGTGATTATACAACACTTTTTTAATTTTTTTGCCAATATGGAAACTCTCAAGCTATTTGTCTCGTCACTTTTGTAGTGCACTTCCTATTGTTACCACCTAAATTCCTAACAATAGAAAATGTCACCATAAGTTAGTTCATCAGGAAACGTCTCCACCTGTTTATGCTGCAAACAGCGCAGTTAGTAACGAGGCCGAAGCTGATCTTTAAAAATAAATTTGTATTACTGTGCCTTACACAACTTCTGGGAACCGTCGCAGCTCTAAAAGCGAATGCCCCAAAAATCGTAACGAGCCTCGGTGCGGAATTAGTCATAGTTCGCGATATTTGCGAGCTCGCCAGCATGAAGTGGCCATTTTCGCTAGAAAAGTGTCACAAAATAAGGCAAAAAGGCAGCTGCCGCAGCAAGATGAGAAGACGAGACCTTAGACGCTCATACGGGACAGCGGAATATGTGGAGCGGATGCTAAGCTGCTAAACCTGCTTATGAGATAAACGCCGTACTGTGTCGCCGAAACGCCGACCAGCAAGTGCGCAAAGCAAATCGCACGAAGAAATTCACGGCCGGATATTTGCTGGGGTTGTTCCTCTTTCCTGGAGGAATTTGCGTGACAAACATAGCCTTGTTGTTGTCAATTTGTACACATTGGCGCGGGATTCCATTACATGTCATCAAGCTGCATTGGCAGAATTTAAAAGAAGCAAAAATCGACCAGCTCAAATCAATGATTAAGGCCAGGTGCGTTGCGTCGCGATACGCGTGACATTAACCGTTGGTATGAAAATTAAATCCTTAATTTATTTTATAGACTGCTGCATAGAGCAAGAAGAACGTAAGTTTAGTAAACGCCGAGCTTCCTCTTACTTAAAATTCTGTACTATAATGGTACTTTTGAATTGTGAAATTGGTGTTTCTATTTTCCCGCTAGTCGCCAGCGTGGCTGAGCGGTTAGGACGTCAGGCTGCGGTGCCACGGTACGGGGTTCAATCCCCACATCTGGCAACTGGCGGGCGGTCCACCCAGTCGCTTTAAAAATCGGGTACCGAAACCACGGTCGTGGAAGTAGGGAAAGTAAAGCAGTCGTGGAAGGCGTGATACTAACCACATCACCCAATACGCCGTTAACGGTGTGTCAGAGTGACTGGGATTTGGAAAGAGATATTTCGGCGACCCTGACTCGCCTTGTCCCAGGCCATGTTCCTACATGGAATGAAGTGCCCGAACTTTATTATTTATTCACTATTCATTAAATAATCTTGCTCCAACTATAGAAATTGCCCTCATAACTGATAAAAATGTTTTCCTATAGACTAGCTGAACTCCGACAGAACGAAACGGCCACTTTCCATAATACCTTTCTAAAGAGCGGAATTATCGGTTATTAAAACGCGGCAGCAAGCATTTAAAACACTAATTTTACCTAAACGCAAATGCCAAGGAAGAGAGCGCAAGGTTAAGATGTCATCGATAGCTGCGATTATGTTGTTATGTGAGCGGAAGATCCCTTCGTGCCCGTTTTCTAAGTTTATGTTGTTGCGCGTGTAGATTGCATAATTGGAGGCGAACTTAACTGATGTTTTTAAATCAGATCCCAACCGCTGAAATGTCAGAACGGTGCTCTCGAAAGGTCGGAGATGCTCCAGCACGAGTTCAAGAACGACACCGGGGGCACGGTTCTTGCAAAACGGCCAGATTGGCCGTTCGACCGCCCATTAGTTTTTTCGTGGGGAACGCCGCTTTGTGAGCGAGCTTTTTAAACGTTTCAGTTGCCTTCGGGTAAATTTATATAGTCTCTCAACGTTTTAGTTGTTCTTAACTTATCTTACTTCGGCACAACCGAAGCATTCGTTGTCTTCCACCGCGACCATTTTATACATATTTAATTTTTTCATTACAACCTTTCAAATCAATCGCGATCAACCCAAAGTTAAGTGGAAGATCTCTTGAAACTACATAACCTCTGTGAAGACAGAAGCCAACTTATCAGACAAAAAACTGAAATGCTCTTGAGGGGGATCGGTCGCTTGAGTAGAGTACCTACCCTTGAAATCGGCCAATTTCTTTCAGATGCCGCATTGTGGTGGCACACAACTGTTTTGAACACATTCCTAATCGGAAGTACCTATCTTGAAAAACCGTAGGTTTTACTGTATATGTGGTCACCATGCTATATTTTATTGTTGGTATCTAACACTTTCCCCTCGGAAAACCTCGCAGAATACTAAAATGCACTTAGTTCAAAGAGATATTACTCTTAAAATGTATTTCTTAAAACTCGCAACTCGCAACTTATTGTTTTGGAATAAAATGTTCAGAGCGATAATTTTATTAATTTATCAAAATTTCGTACTTTTATTAAAACCTTATCGATCTTCTATTGCTGCCGTTTTCCTAAAAGCAGTTCCTGAAAAGTGGCTGAAAATTACTGAAATGGTATTTGCGAGCCTTTCCCACTTGTGAGATAATTGGAGAAGTCTGCCACACTCTACTTTGGACATTTGCTTGGACGACATCTCAGCTTCTTTAAAGACGCCACTCTGCTATACATCGACAGGTACCTTCGTCGTGTAAAGCTTGCGTGTTTTGAGTCATATGAGTTCTTAAACTGAAAATACCAATCCGTCTAGTTTCTGTGATACTGGAAGCGTTTCTACTTACGGATACGCTGGCGACTTTCTAGCCGATGATAGAAAGAACTAAGGAATCGGTTGTCACCATGTGAACGCTTGAGTTTTAGTTAATCAGTCTAGTTCTTATATACTAGAGTGGCAGCTCTGTTAGCGCGTTTGATCGCATTCAACTCGGGAATGGACACGATCCTCAACGTTTAGAATTAATACCTATGCGAGGGACTACTGGAGCAAACTAGAAACTGTTTATTAACGCTGAAAACACCAATTAAAGTGTGCAATAGACTTTGGGCGCATGGTACCATTCGCAGGGTTTCGCGTCTTAGTAGTTGGATCCCTTAGGCGACTTGATGAGTTTCCCGTTTTTCGCTATCGCTGCACTTTTATTTTATGTCACTTGATAGCCGAGTTACGTGTGCTCGAGGCAGAATTGCGAGGAAAAGTTGTACAGCTTGCATTTTCACTCCGTTTATTGTAACAACCATGTTACTATACTTACTATACTTAAAACTAAATTCAATTTACAATTCTAGTTCAAAATAAGTATAACATCGCAGATTCGTTTTTGTCCCCTTATCGAGTATCATGCAAAAATGTATATAATGTAAATAAACATTTAGGTTACATCAATTTTGGGCATTTTCCTTTATTTATTGTTTTTATGAGACAGTTATGTGGTTTAGAGATTTACACTGACACCTTTAGGTTTTCTGGTTTGGACGGTCTCGAACCAGTGGCTCTTTCGGACAACCCCCAATCCTCTTCAGGAAGTAGCTGGCAAAAATTTGCTACACCACGAGACAATTCCTGGACCACCGTGTTGTAAAGCAATACCGATGATTTCATTTTAGTATTTTTTTATGTGCAGAAATTTTCCGTGTAGTAAATAATAAATTTGGCGCCCAACGTGGGGCCTCTGAGTAAACATTTTGGCATTTCGTAGTAGCGTATTGGATTAGTATCGATTGGTTCCTTGTGGTATCAGTAATTATCGGATTAGATCCATTTTAGAATTTCTCTAAAATTTACCGCCACTTATAACAAAAAAGTGCTGTAAAGCTATTGAGTATTTTTTACACGTTTGCAGAAAAATTATTTCGTATTTGCCGAAAATCTGCATTTATTGCAAGTTATAACAGAAAAAATGTTATAATTTTCGTAATATTTCCTAAAAATGTGATTCCGACTTCGAAAATTTGCTGAAAGATTTGTGAGATAATTGTTGCAAGCTCGTTAAAAAATGTACAATAGTCAATATACAAGTAGCGCAATTCGTTGAAAGGTTTACAAAAATATATTGGAAATTTGACAAAACACAATAGACGTTAGCTTGCATGAAATGTGATGAAAATTTTCTTTAAAAATTACAACCAATTTTCTAAAACAATGTTTGCAATCTGGCAAAATTACCCAAAATCTTGCTGAAAAAGTGCTGCAAATATGCTAATTTTTCTTGCTTCAACGTCGGCGTTGCTCCCGTTGTTTTCTTCGCATTTTTCGCGTGCCAGCACACCTCTCATAGAGCTGATTTGTTTAGGGAAAATGTTAGTTTGTAATTAATTTAAATCTTCATATCTTTATATATATAATTCTTCTGTAAGTGTGTATGTGACTGAACTCCTCCTAAACGGCTGGACCGATTTTGATGAAATTTTTTGTGTGTTTGAGTGGGTCCCTGGATGGTTTAGATTCACAATTGGATCCGGTAGGTGGCGCTGCAGTCGGGTTCTAGGAGTTTTTAAATTTTTTTTTGACAAATTTCTCTTTTTAAATTTTTAAAGATTTCTCGCATATTATAACATATAACCCCAAAATTTCACCCCCCCCCGCCTTCCAATATTTTTTAAAATAAAAAAAATCGAAAAAACCTTTGCTGAACCTGCCAATAGCAGGCAAACCAACGTTCGGACAGGACAACGTCTATCGGGTCCCCCAAAATGTCACCCCCCCACCCTTCCCACCACCCACCAATATTTTGATATCGTAGGGTCTATTAGAGATGACGTAAGGCCCAGGTGGTTGAGCTCCACAATACACCTGCATATTATACGTATAAAACGTTTGTGAGTCACAGAGGGCGTAAATTTTCAATCCATACTTGGCCGGCTTTTGAGCCATATCTTTATATATATAATCTTTATGTATATAATTCTTCTGTACGTGTGTATGTCACTGAACTCCTC